>JAEQBH010004629.1:0-474154 GCA_016808115.1 Tetrastigma voinierianum
GAAATTTGAATTGGAATAGATGGCGGGTTTAATGTCATGCGGTGCCTTGGGAGTCAAGACATTAACTATTGAGCCACTAAATTAATGATTGCCAATGATTTTTTTTTAACTCTTTGGACGCCCAAAATTAGAGTTTTACTCTTCTCGGGCTTTTACGGTCCCACGACTTCCAAAATGTGATGACGTGACCTAAAGTGGAGTCACGATAAGAAAATTTGTGTTGCAACAAAAAAAATGTTCTTTCCCTCTTTTATTTCAGTTGTGACCTTAATTTCATTATTTTGACTTTCTTTTCCACTTTTTATTCTTCACATCCAGCACTCTTGGTTGCCACTTTTGAATTAATGTTGCGACCCAAAACATAAACACTCAATTTCACAGCAATTTCAATTTATTCACTTCCCTTCAAAACAACTACAACTCAACTCATCTGTATCATGCAAAAATTCAGCAACTTCCATTATGCATCACATTCAACAATTAAGCATCAAAACAAGATAAAAATTCCCCCAAACTTCCAATCATGCTATATCAAAGAAAAATTTAAAAATTCAAATCAAGAAGAAGAAGAAAAACTGCCCCTTTTGGTCTCTTATCTTGATTGAAGTTTGATTCTGAGATGCTCTCCTTTTCTTTGCACAATCTTCATTAATCTGTAAAACTAGAAATTATTTAACTATTATTCAATCACTATTGAATACAATTACAAGAATCTATTAAAAATTTTAAACATTGAAGCGCAAATGAAACAAAAAAATATTTAAAACAAGCGTGTGGATTGCCTTCACAAAGGCACTCCATTTTTAGTCTTTAGCTAGACTTTTCTGCACCATTAATTCTGTTTCTTCCAATTTTCTCCATTCACAACTAAGGAGTTTATCTTCCAATTACTTTTCCCGAGATAATGTTTTAAACTCGACCATTAACTTTGGAACTCCTTATGATTCTTTGGTTCTAGTGTCGCGCTAAATGTGCTTGATACCCTTTGTAAATGGTCCACTCCATTTGGACTTCAACTTTCTGGAAGAGTCTTAATCTAGAGTTGAATAACAAGACACGATCTCTGCCTTGAATTCTCCTCAAAATTAGTTGATCATGCACCATTTTTTGTTTGTCCTTGTAGATTACGGCACTATCATAGGCTTCATTTCTCAACTCTTCAATTCATTTAAGCTGGAGTAACCTATCTTCTTTAGAAGCTTTGAAATCAAAATTAAGCTTCTTGATGGCTAATAACTTTATATTCTAGCTCGAGAGGTAGGTGACAAGGTTTCCAAAGACAAGTACGTATGGGGACATTCCAATGGGAGTTTTAAAAGCAGAATCCTGTGCTTATAGTGCATCATCAGCTTCAAGACCAATCTCTCCTTCTAGAACACTACAGTCTTTTCGAATTTTCTTTATTTTCTGATGGAAATTTGAAACACTTACGTTGTTTGAGGATGATAAGCCAAGCTCATAATGTGTTTGATACCATATCTACTCCATGAGTTTATCCAAACACCTTATACGCAAAATGGCTTCCACTAATTATAGTTCTTAGTGTGTCTGTGAGAATATTTCTTTGTAAAACGCCACATATTTGTATTGGCATCATTCTTTGGACATCTTTGCTCTTCTACCCATTTGATACATAATCACATCTAGGAGTATGTATATATTTCCAAATGAAACTAGAAAGGCCTTATAAATCCATTCCCCATACATCAAACAAGCGCACCACAGGATACCTTGCGGGAGCATCTCATACCTTTGCTAATATTTCCCATTCTTTGGCATTGATCACACAACTTTACCCATTCAAAACAGTCCTTAAAAATCGTAGGCCAGTAAAATCCTGACTGGAGAATTTTGTGGGCTGTTTTATCTCCTACAAAGTGTCCTCCATAAGGTGATGCGTGACATTCTTGTAAAATCTTGCTTTGCTCACCTTCTGGTACACATCTCCTTATAATGGTCGGCTCCTCTTTTAGCAATATTAGATTAAGCCCGGATGTAGTACTGCTTGTCGGTCCTTAGCTTTTCTGTTGGTAGGCGAGATTGGTGGCATAATTCACAAGCTAAGAAATTATAATATCGACATACGGGGTAATTGGAGTAGCAAGCTTGGAATAATTGCTCTATCTGAAAATTTCACACTATTTCTCTTCCTTCTTCTTGTGCTGAGTGGGTTTCTCTACTCTTGACAGTGATCGAGGCTATCACATTATCACTACCCTTCACTTGTCTTTTATTTCTAAATCAAATTCCTGCAATAATAACACCCACCTAATCAATCTTGGCTTTGCTTCTTTCTTTGCCATTAGATATTTAATTGCTGCATGATCAGTGTGTATAATAACATGGGACCCCAAAATGTATGGCTTGAACTTTTCACATGCAAATACTATTGCCAGCATCTCCTTTCAGTAGTAGAGTAATTTTCTTGTGCTTCATTAATGGTTTTGCTAGCATAGTAGATGGCCTTGAACACTTTTCATCTTTAATCCCAATCTGACTCTGAAAAATCAACGGCATCACACACATGATTTCCAAATTCTGTTCCAATGCGGTTTTGCCATGATGGGAGCTTCAACTAGTGCGGATTTGATTTCTTCAAAATGCTTTACGACAGGATTCATCAAAATAGAACTTATTATCTTTTTCGGCAATACGCATAGTGGTCACAGCAATTTTGAGAAATCTCTGATAAATCTTCTATAAAATCCAGCATGTCCTAAGAAACTTCTAATTCCCTTGAGCGCGAGTGGGTGGCATTAGTTTTCTTATAGTGAAACTTTGCCTGGTCTACACCTCAAGCCTAGTGCGAAATCATGTGCCCCGAGACAATTCATACGTAACCTGCAAAAGGCGACATTTTCCCGATTGAGCCAGATTCTTATCTTTGCACCTTTGAAATGCTGTCCCAGTTATACGAGGCATTGTTCAGCTGAATCCATACCTTTGTAAAATCATCCATGAAGATCTCCATAACTCTTTCTCGATCATAAATAACAGACATCATTCATCTTTGGAAGGTACCGGGAGGCGTTACCTGAGCGAAGCGGCGTTCTCTAAGCAAAGTACCAAATGGGCATGTAAAGTGGTTTCTCGATCTTGGTCTGTGATAACAATTTGGTTATATCAGAGTATCCATCGAGAAAACAAAAATGAGGGTGTCACCACGCCCAGCCTATCCGGCGCTCCCGATCAATGAAGGCGGGGAAAATGATCCTTCTGGTTGCGTATTCAATTTTACGTAGTCGATACACACCCTCCATCACATCCGCGAGTTCTTGTAGGAATCAGTTCATTCTTTTCATTTCGATCTGATGAATCCACCTTTCTTAGGAACCACATGTCTTGGGCTTACCCAAGGAGCTTTACGATGCATATATAAACACGCATTTAACCATTTGAACTTCTTTTCGACAACTGCTCATCACTAGGTTCGGCCTCCTTTGATGTTCAATAAAAGTTCTTGCATTATCTTTAGGCCAATATTTTGTGCATGCAAATAGAGGGGCTGATACCCCCTTGAGATCTTCGATTGACCAGCGATTGCTTCCTTGTATTTTCGAGTGCGGAAACTACGTTCTTCAACTTGATCAATCACGGTGATATGATAACTGGTTTTCTCTTTTATGGTTCTAAAAACTCATATTTTAAATGACTGGGCAATTCTTTCAAAGTTAGCCCATACGCACTAGTTTCTGCTTTCCTTAGATTTCTTGTTTTATTTTGCTTACTTCATCTTTACTGTTTTCAGTTATACTAGAGACTGTTTCCTTGTTAAACAAATTTGAAGGCGGTACTTAATCGAAGACTCTCGAGATCACGAAATTCTTCTCCAATTTCATTGATAGAGTGTTGAAAGGATACAATCATAATTCAATTCATCATTGAGAAGGCTATTGTTTCCCTACAACCGCCTGGCTATGCGCATTTACGTGGGATGTTCAGGACTTCTTTTAATATTGAAATACCTTGCTGTTTCCAGCCACAGTGTCGAGTTCACCTTTAAATACGTCGGTCGAGGCGGCTCCAGTTGCTGAAAGGTCTTCAATGACAAAGGAACGGGTATCTTCACTCCATCACGCATGATAACAAAATCCATTGGGAAAATGAATTTCCCAACCTTGACAAGTACATCTTCCAGAATGCCCTCTGGTTGTGCCATTGATCTATCTGCCATCTGCAATGTAATTGTTGTTGGGATTAGTTCCCCCAAACTTAGTCTCTGCACTACTAATAGAGGCATCAAATTTATACTCGCGCCAGAATCACATAAAGCTTTCTTGAATTGATTTTTATGGACGAGGAATGGGTGAAGCTATAGGTGTTTCATCTTTGTTTGGGAGCCACGTTGGATAATGGCCTTTGCAGTAATAGTTGATGATCAAAAAACTCATGAGATTTTTAATACATTTTTACGAGTTTATAATGAGAATAAGGATGGGTGTTTGCGAGCCCGATAGTGGAATCAAATTCAATTTGCGAGAAATACAATGAGGAAAATCATATTTTAAGAAATCGACACGCAGCAATTTAAATCAAAGCGGGCGAGTCGACGGGAAGTGTGGGGTTTCGGCAATTCAAGTCACGACCTCAACAAATTTGGTTTTGAAGAAGAAACAGAAGAGTGAATAAATGAAGTCGTGACCTGTAGAAGGAAGTTGAGACAAAATGTGACTTGGTCGAGAATAAGAGAAGCAGTCAAATGAAGAAGTTCAGCTGTCGCGACATCATTACGACGTCGCGACGCAAACGAGATAAATGACACATCGTGATACCACCATGAGGTCATGACGAGTGTTGCAGCCCTGGACGACCTTCTCTCAAGTAAAGGAAGTCGCGCTAATTTTGAAAGAAAGGACTTGATGTCGCGGCCTTGACGATGTGAGCCGCTGCCGAATTCGCAGCGAAACTTCAACTATCGATGACCGGGGTGTAGAAGAAAACGGGTTGTCAGCACCCTTGAGAAGTCGCGACCAATTAAAAAGGTTAACTTGGTAGGCGAAGGTGCGTGACAGCGATGAAGTTGTGACAGTTTTCAAGAGAATTTGAACATAGAAGTCGCGACAGTTAGAACAGATAGAGACATCAAACACTGGATCAGAAGATGTGGCGACGTAATCCAGAGATCGCGACATCAGTTGAAGTAAAGGTGAAGTCGTGATGTCCTTTAGTAATTAGCGACATCGAGTTATAGTGAAAGATCATCATGACGTCTTTGATGAAATCGCATTTATCAGTACGCAAAGAATGGAGGTGCGATAAAACCGCTATGAACATCCTTACCCAGAGATCTTGAAGACAAGTCACGACAATAGTAAAACTGACTTTCAAAGAGCTTCTGAGGCGAAAGGAGATGTCGCGGCGTCATTCGGTATCGCGACAAACGGTTACAAGGAAAGAGAATTCGCGGCGTCATTTAGTGGTCGCGACGCCGGATGAGGTGTTAAAAGGCAAATGCAGCGGATAAAAGCTTCTACTACAGGTGAGCGACGAAGTGACGTATGATTGAGTCAGCGATATCGAGCGACTCAATAAGCGAGCGGTGAAGTCGCGACGTATGATTGAGGTCGCGACCTCAGAACAGCTCAATAAGCATAACAGTGAAGTCGCGACGTATGATTGAGGTCGCGACGCCAGGGAGCAGCCTCAATAAGCGAGCGGTGAAGTCGTATGATTGAAGTCGCGACCTTAGAGCGACGATAAAGCGAAACGGTGGAAATTGCGGCGTGAAGAGAGGTTAAGACATCGAGGTGGAATTCGCGACAAACAAATCGTCGCGACATGAACAACAATGAGCGATTGTTGAAATCCACAAATAGGTGCATCGAGAAGTTGGGGCCCAACTTCAAACCCTATAAATACTGTTTGCTATTGAAGCGGCTCTTGGCGGCTCGAGAAAGAGAAGTTTGGGTGCTTAGAGGCTCGTGTAGTTTAATTTTCTTTTCTTTTTCTTGTTTCCACATTATTTTCAAATTAGATTAAGTGAATTGTTATTTCTTTTGAATTCACGAATCTGAGATGATAGTTGTTGAAGTTGAAGTTGAATGCAGAATGTTAATTTCTTCAAATTACTTTGCTGGTTTTGTTTGGCGTCGAACAAATTTTGGAATTCAAACTTCCAGGTTTCGATACGGTAGTTCTTTTGATCAAGGAGCTAGTTAGTGTAATGAAGTAATTTAGAAACCCGAGCTTAGTTGAATTTAAAATTTGTTGTTAGGAGTTATCTTTTCTGCATAAATTTATCAAATCAGACCGGACTTGAATCTACTAAGCGGTTTTTTTTGTTTTATTGTTGTATACGATCAAACCAGTGTCCTATACCTGCACTAGGATTGTTTCATGCTCTGATTTCCAGGAGGCCCTCTAAGTGACACAGAGAAGGCATTCCTGAGAGTTTTGAACAATATCTGAAGGGTATGTGAACCTAATATTAGGGGATCTAATGGGCTCTGTAAAATCTAATCGATAAATCTTCTTCTCACTTGAAACCGAGAATGAGTTGAATGACTTATCAATTAAAATGGCTGAGAGAGTTCGCCTCGGTCGAGCAGGTAAGTTCAATCGGTGTTAGCAAGGATCTAATCGAAAGAATAGGCTTGTTCCAATTTTGAGGATGAAACCGGTATAGTGTAAACAGCTTAGCTATGTCTTAGGAACTAAGGTTTACGATCCATGTTCACCGGGTATGAAGTATTGAAATAGAAAAATACCCATAACGGGGAAATTCGGATTAAAAGTAGTTATCTAATCCCTCTGCATTCGAGGAAGCGAGAGAAGATTAGATGACAAATATGTCATTGGAGAGATCCACATGGCATTTTACCTTCCCCTTTAATTTAATTCATCGAAGTTCATGAAGTAAAGCTATTTAATTAGTGCGGAATTGATGTTTCACAACAATTGTATTTTCAATGCTCCTTTAAAAACTAAGCGATAGATCCATTTCGATTTAAATTTACTTATTTTAATTTAAGTATTATTTCATTTTGTTCCTAGTTTACGGTCGTTATTCTTTCATTATTTTTCAAGGTTGCTAGGAATATATCAATTAGAAAATCATAGTCCAAATAGTATAGAAATTGAGTGGTCGGGGTAGTTGATTGTGAATTGCAGAGATCTCTATGGGATCGATATCTGGACTTAAATCCACTTTATTACTTGTTCGATCTGTACACTTGCAGAATCTTGGATCAGAAGCAGAAAGATTTTAATGAGTATAATTGCCAAGAAATACAAAAAACAAGTTTCATGGCATTATTGCTGGGGATTAGACAATAGTCCTTTAGTAATGGTGTCATAAATTTGTATATATCTTCTAGTCACACCAACAAGTTTATGGCACCATTGCCGGGGATCGAAAGAATTTAGTAGATCAATATTCAGACGAAAGAAGGAAATACTAATTTGGACATTTAAAAGAAAAAAAGAACAAAAATAGTTTTTCAAGCAGTGGTTATTTTTAGCCACTAATCCTTAACAAACCATATTGAAAATATTTGTTGGCTTGACTAAACTATTAATGTGAGTATGTTTGATTTCGGGAAAAGCTTTAATGCATAGGAAGCAGGCAAGCGATCGATTCGGCCAGTCTTGGCCCAGAGAGGCTACTTTCGGAAGCTTGAGAGAGAAAAAGCGAAAAGAGGCGAAGAAAACTTCGGCTATAAGCGGATGAAAGGCAAGACAGGCGAAGGACAAACGGCCTTGAAGGCCTCAATCAACGATACAATGGAGGACTTTTGGGGCGCTATTATTCGAGGTTGAATACTGCGCAATCGAATGACCTACGGTTGATGCAAATAACTTTAGCTGAAGTCTAAACCTTGATTACAATGGTTAAACCAACAACGATTCTTTGGTCATCCACGAAGACCCAAATGAGCACATGGGAAGGTTTCTCAGGATGGCAAACACAGTGAAGTTGAATGGGGTGAGACCGGAGGTCATAAAATTGCATTTATTCCCATTTCTCTAAGAATCACGGCTGACCACATGGTATGAATCTCTACTTTATGGTTCTGTTGATACTTGGGAGGAGCTTGTAGAAGCCTACTTAGGTAGATTCTTCTCCCCATCACTCACCTCAGAGAGAAGGAGGGAGATAATTGTGTTCCAGCAGGGGGAAGATGAGAGCCTTTATGTAGCATGGGAGAGATTCAAAAGGTTGCTGAAAAGATGCGATGCATGGAATAGACTTGAAGACCCGGATGGACATAGTGTATCATGCCTTGAATGATACATCTAAGGGCATTGTTGATGCTTCATCGCGTGGAGCATTCAAGCGTGGAATCTTTGGGTGGTCCCGATTGAGGACGGCGAAATGCAATATGAAAGCTCCATCGAGTTTTCAAGAGTGGTGCGGAGGAGAGGAGTCATGGAGTGAAGCGAGATGACGACCATGGAGGCAAAGTTAGATGCCATCATGCATAGAATGGACAAGCAAGAGAAGAAGATGCACCTTTATAGCGGAAATAGGAGCGTTAGAGGAGAACTATTGAGGAGGAAGTGTTGATGTACCCGTTGGCTTGTTTTATGATCTTGAGAGGTTAGAAGAATTGCTTGGGGAGCCAGAAGTTATCACTTCAAACCAAATCCTAACCTACTGACACACTATCATCAGTAGCGGGAACCATGAAAATTTTCATATGGTGGAGGGGCCTCCGCCAAGGCCCAGGCATGGATAGAATCTCAGCGAGATATAAGCGACCGCAGCAGGGATTCGCACGGCGACGGGAAGTGAAAATAGAAGCGAGTACGAGTCGGAGGGAGGGCTCAACCATTTGAAGATCAAATCTTTGCAATTCATGGGGACAACAAGAAGTGGTAAACCTCCATGAACAAAAGTTTGCAGTGGAAGCCTCGAATACCAATTCCAAATTTTTTGAAAGACAGCTAATACTCGAGAACACGGAGACACAAATAGAACCCAGCGGCCCTAAACACGCAAAACCGGATGAAAGATGCCTTTCAGTGACACAAAGAAGAATCCGAAGGAAATTTGCATGGCACATGCCGGCTCGAGAAGTGGGAAAGACTTGAGTGGAAAAAGACGAGAGAAAAGATGAAAGCTGACAAAGGGAGGAAGGCCCGATAAAGTGAAACTCTTGCTGAAGGGAAAGAAATAAAGGAGCGGTATCGGGAAGAAGGAAGCAAGAAGAAAACCCATAACAATCTGCCTGCAGTCCCATTTCCACCCGAGAGAATTTGCGAAATCAAAGATAGAGGAGCAGGTTGCAAGGTTTTGAAAACCTTCGGAAAAATTTGGAGATCCGGTATGCCTTTCACGAAGTGGTGACTCAGGATGCCACTTTATCTGAGAATTTTGAAAGACATCTTGGCAAAAAAAGAAAGATTGTGAAGAAGAGGTGTGAACTTAAGCGCAGCTTGCAGTCTTGTGATCGAGACTTACAGAGAAAAGATGAAGGATCGAGGAGCTTAACCATTCCACTGCACCATTGGAAGTTTGAGTTTTACAGAAAGCTCTACGTGACTCAGTGCCCGATATCAATTTAATGCCCTAATGCATTTGCCAAGAAGTTAAGTTTAGAGGAGCTTACTCCACCTAAAATTTACCCTCAAATGGCAGATAGAACCCTAGCAAAACCTGAAGGAATCATAGAAGATGTCTTTGGTAAAAGGTGGAAAATTTATTTTCCTATTGACTTCATCATGCGGATATGGAGGAAGATCTGCACAAGTCCCCTCTAACTGCTTTGGGAAGGCCATTCATGCAAGCTGGACGACTCTAATCGATATGTAGAAGGGAATTCTCACTCTCAGAGTTGGAGAAAGAGGCAGGCAGCTTCAATTTAACCAGAAGTTTGAGGAATTTAGACATAGAAAGGGAAGATATCAAGTCAATAGAAGATGTATATGTCAACAACTCACGATTTTTACTATGATTGTAATGCTTGACTTTCAATCAATGAAAAGAGATGAATTTCCGGTATCTTGAAGGTTTTGATTCGAAGAATTTCTGCAGTGGACCCATTCTCTTTTGAAAAAGTGATGAGTCTTGAGCAAAAATGGGATGAAAAAAGAGAGACAAAATGAAGAAAATGAATTTCATCGAGAAACCGGTGAAGAAGGGCTAGTTTTAAAGGAGTTGCCAAACCATTTAAAGTATGCTTACTGGAGGCGCAAAGAGTAAACCCAGTAATAATTCTACGCTAGACTTAGTGATCTTGAGAACGAGAGGTTCTTTGGAAATTTTAAGGAATCATAAGGAGTCTATAGCTTAATTACATTGAAGAGTTAAAAGGTATCGATCCATCGATATGCATGCACAAAATGCTGGCTGAAGAAAATGCAAAGCCAAGCATTGAACATCAAAGGCCCGAATCCGATGTGAAAGTAGTCGGGGAAGGAGGTGCTGAATGGTTAAATGTTACGTTTTATCTATGCAATTTCAGACGGTCCTTGGGTTAGCCCGAGTCCATGGTTCCAAAGAGGGTGGATTTAATGTAGTCGCCAATGAAAGAAATTAATTAATTCCAACAAGAGCATTGTGACGGGATGGAAGGTATGCATTGATTACGAGGCTGAATACATCGACGAGGAAAGATCATTTCCTTGCCCTTCATTGATCGGATGTTGAATGATTAGCCCGGGACACCCTCATTTTGTTTCTTTGGCGAATTGTCGAGCTACAACGGATTGCAATTACTTTGAGGACGAGAAAAGACCACATTCACATGCCCCTATGGTACCTTTGCCTTCAGAAGGATGCCATTTGGGTTGTGCAATGCTCCTGCTACTTTCCAGCGATGTATGATGTCAATGTTCTCAGATTTGGTTGAGGGAGCCAAGAGAATTTTATGGATGACTTCACGGTGTATGGGTCCGGTTCGAACAATGCGAGCGACACAGAGCTTGATGCTTCAAGATACAGAACAACTAGCACTAAGTGGGAAAAATGTCATTTCATGGTAACGAAGGTATTGTTCTTGAGTCGTAAGAACCTGGCTGCGAAATTTAGAAGTGGACGATCAAGATTTCCATTATCAAAACCCTTGCACCTCCTGTGATATTAAGGGGATAAGAGTTTCTTGGGGCATCTTTGGATTTTATAGGAGATTCGTAAAGACTTCTTAAAAATAACGGACCACTATGCGAAGTGTTGGAGAAGGACCGCAAAAAAGTTTAATTTTGATGATTCTACTTGAGGCGCCTTTGGAAAGAGAAATCAAGATCGGATTGGTTCAAGCACCTATCTTGGCTGCACGAGAATGGAATCGGAGATTCGAGAAATAATGTGTGATACCGAGTGATTTCCGCAATAGAGCTGTATTGGGGCAAAGAAAGAAAATATTCGAGAGACATATATTATGCTAAGCGGAACCTTTCAATAAAGCCTGAAAACTATTCGAGCAAGCGAAAGTGCTAGCCATAGTGTTTAACTTGTGAGAAATTAGGGCCATACATTTTGGGATCCCATGTTATAGTTCACATAGATGCATGCGGCCATTAAATATACGATGTCAAAAGGAAGCTAAACCAAGGCGATAAGGTGGGTCTTTGCTGCGCAAGAGTTTGATCTGGAAATTAAAGATAAAAAGGGGTGTGACAATGTGATATTTGATCGCATTGGAGTAAAGGAACAAAAACGAGAAAAGGAGGAGCGAAGTGTAAAACTTCCCTAGATGAACAGCTATTTAAGGTGTCATTCCAACTTCCATGGTATGGTGATATTGTGAATTACCTGGCTTATGGAGTAGTTCCTCAGGAATTCAGCTACCAACAGAAAAGAAAGCTCGGGTAATATTGGTACTATATCGGGATGACCTTGCTATTTAAAGAGGTCTTGACATGAATATCGAGGAAAGATGTGTGCTAGAGTGAACAATGTAAAATCTTGAATAGATACCATGCATGCCCATATGGGGGCATTTTAGGAAGAAAGAACAGCTCACAAGATACTCAATCTGGATTTTATTACTATCTTCGAGAGATTGTCTTGAATGGAGTCAAATTGTGTGATAGATGCCAAAGATTGGAAATCTCGTGATAGAAATGCCCCTAAAGGTATAATGGTGGTGCAGAGTGCAGTGTATAGGGAATAGATTTTTATAGGACCATTCCATATCATTTGGAAAGTTGTATATATTGCTGGCAGTGGATTATGTTTCCAAATGGGTGGAAGCAGTGGCTTGTCCAAGGAATGATGCTAATACAATTGTGAGTTTCTTACAAAAGAATATTTTGAGCAGATTTGGAACACCCGAACTATCGTGAAGTGGAAGCCATTTGCAAACAAAATATTTGCAAAACTCATGAAGCAGTATGAGATCGAGCATATAAGGAGTCACAGCTTATCATCCCGGACCAATGGACGGGGGTTTTAGCGGGGAGATTAAAGATCACGGAAAAGACTATAAGTTCGAAGCGGGAAGGATTGGTCTTCCAAACTTGATGATGCACTTTGGGCTTACGGGCGCATTCAGCACTCTGTTGGAATATCCCATACGAGTTGTCTTTAGCGAACCATGTCATGTCTACCTCTTGAACTGGAATACAAAAGCTATATGGGCCATCAAGAAGCTGAACTTTGATTTTAAAGCTATGAGGAAGAGGCGCTCAGCTGAATGGCTGGAAGCGAAATGAAGCCTACGATAATCTTTAGAATATACAAAGGACAAAACAAAAGAATTGGCATGATAAGAGGATTACGAAATGAGTTAGGAAACGAGAAGAACGAGGTTCTTCTTTTTAACTCGGATTGAAGTATTTCCGGGGAAGTTAAAATCAGTGGGTGGACCATACACGGTGAGTGTCAAGCACTACATTTGGGCGATAACTCTTAAGGCGATCTTGGGAAGAATTTAAAGTCAATGGACAAAAGTGAGAAGCATTATCGAAACGGGGAGAAAGAAAGGAAGAGCTCCGCGGTTTATTAAGAGAGAAAGAATCAAAGCGGCGAGTCCGACTAAGGACTAAAAGCGGCTTGGTGATGGGAGAAGCTGACCCATAGGGTGCAGTTTACGATTTTAGACTTTGATATTTTTTTATATAATTCACATTGATTCGTTTTCTTCGAGTTCTTATAATGATTAGTTAGTGCCGAAGTTAGTTTTGTTATTGAATCTTTGGAAATGAATTGCGAGTGCTTATGCGAAGTAGGGAAGGAGAAAGGACAACTCGGGACATCTCCGGCCTTGCGAGAAGAAAACGACGGGGAAAAGAAATTACTGCTCCACTAAGAAACAAATTCTGTGAAAATTAGAATAGGAATACATTTTGAATTGTTGTGTGGGAATGATTAAATTGATGCTAAGAGTGTACAAATTAATAAAAGTGAAAAGATGTACGATCATTAAAATTAGGGCAAGTGCAGATTAGGTCGGGACCAAAAAGTTGAATTCATGACGAGAAGTTAGTCGCAACTTAGTTATGCGAAGGAAGGAGACTGAGGGACTGGTCTGGCAAAGTTATGTCGCGACATGACTAAGGTGCGACATAAATTGAGGTCGTGACAAAGCTATAAGTGTGACAGAACCATTCCTCAAAGTGGTGAAGGTGTGACAATTCAATATTTCATCAATACGATCATGTGACCTAATGATAACTTGTCCCCACGGTTTACTTATGTTAGACAATGACAGACAAGTCGCGACATAAGATAAGGTTACCCGGTAATGGCTTTTTAATTTGCCACAAGTTGTGGCGGTACACAATTAGGCTAGGAAGTGAAGTCGCGACAGGCGTAAATAAATGAAGCAATAAAGAGCCCACAATAATAATTGAATTACTGTGTTGAGAACTTGCTCACTATCATCTCTTCCGCCGGCTCAATCTGACCTTCAGTTTCATATATTCTCTGGTTCTACACTCTTGCGAACCCCCAAGCCCGAACTCTTCGCAAAACCAGGTTCTCTAATGGTGAACCTTCAACCTCATCCCAAACCTGAACGAAATCATGGAGGGAGTATACTCGGTAGAGGGAAGTTCATACGGAATCTGAAAGGGAGAAACGGTGTCGAACGGCAAAGTTCGATAAGTAATGAAAGCAGCCAGGAGGAAAGGGAAAGAAATGCAACAAGAAGAAGAAGAAGACGAGTTCGTCTCAGAGGAAGCTTTCTCCGTCTGGAAAAAGCACTATGCTGGAAAGGGATTTGTAGAAGAAAGAGGTTTTAACCAACTCATCTCACCGTTCAAGGAATTGATAGAGCAACGAGGGTGGGAGAATGCAAACATCGAAGGTCTGGTTATCTGACGGTCGTCAGAAATTTTACTCAATGCGGTTGGGAGGAAAGAGAATTATGTTTATGTCGGAGTGGAGTGCATTATGACAGACTATTAATGAGATGAATGGATGGAAGAGACGAAAAATGGATCAAAATTCAGAAGGTGATGAAGCGACCTAGCGCTGAGAAGCTTGCGAGAAAATTATGACGGTAAGAGGCGGTGGAAAGAAAGGAAAAGGAGAGCAGACCTACGGCGGGGAGATTTGACAGGAGAGAGGCAAAGGTGTGGTTTATTTCTTATCCTCTATTACGGTCCCTACCAGAGTATCATTTTATAGTAAGAGAACAAGAAGCGATCACTATGTACCATGCGAAAGAATCTGAGATTGATCTTAGGAGACGATTATTGAAATTCTATAATGAGGTATCATGATGGTAATAAACGGGGTTTAATCCCTCATCCGGCCAACCATCACAAGGTTGTGTATTAGGGCTGGTGTGAAGGGAACATGGAAGAAGAAAGAATACCACAAAATGTCACCACTCACTCGGCGGGGTAAGCAAGGGCGAAGAATCAAAAGAAAAAGGGGTCATGGTAAACGATTCAAAAAGATGAAAATGAAAATGCAACCGCAGGAAGAAGACACTTTTCGATGGAAGCGGGGAGAAGAAAATCTATAAGCACATGAGAAGGGATACTTTTATGTTTCAGTATAGAGCAAGAAGATAGAAGCCCCATGGGTTTCTCAGCGTTGTGGCTGCCACGAGAGAGGCAGTGGTGTTTGAGGAGGGCACGGAGAGGCTGAGGGGCTCGGGGCGATAACTCGATAATGCGATGCTCAGTTCAATTCAGAAGAGGATGGAAGAAAGAGAAGAGAAATGGAACCTCCAGCAAAAATTCGGAGAAGAGGTTTATGAAAAAGAATTGAAGAGAAGGGATCAACATTGGGAAGAAGAGATGAAACGAAAAGAAGAAATACATAGTGAGATGAAAGAAAGTCAACAATAGGAAGAGGTAATGAGCGGAAGAGAGGAGCAGATGAAGGGAATTTTGAAGCTTGAGGAAGTTCAAAGAAGGAAATGGAGGGACGGGGATCAAGATCTTGAAAAAGCTAAAGCCCGAGCCATGAGTCATTTACAACCTTGATATGATACGTGATTCCCTGACTCCTCGAAATCATAAAGAAGAGGTCGAGCAGGAGGCTAAGGCGCAGAAGCGATTAAGGGTTCAAATTCCTATACAAGTCACTTTGCTGAGGACTTTGAGAAAGAAAATAGAAGAAATAGATAAAAGCTAGAGGAAAATGAAATACGAGAGAGAGAAAATCGCTAGAAAATTTGGACCGATTAATAAAAATCTCTCCCGATTTTGGGGAAGTCATATGTTGAGATGGAAAGGGAACAATGAACACACGTGGGGACAAGCGAGATGGCACGAACAAAGTTGAACTCACGATGAGTTAGTCCTTGAAAGATCAGATGGAGAAGAGAGTATCAAGAAGAGGAGAATGAAATGAAATTCCTAAATTCTCCAAATTTAGCTACTTTGGATCTGGACCCCTGACATTTTGATGCTCCCTCAAAAAGAAAAAATAAACCTTACCATTGGTGATCTTTCTCTTCCTCTCTTCCCACTGATATTTGTTCTCAGCACTTGCAATTTGATCATCAATAAAACAGAAAAAATTGTGAAAAATGTTTGTTTTGATAGTTAGCTTGTGTTTTAACTTTTCACTTGACTTGTTGGGAAAATAACATTAGTACTTGGATTCAAGAATGAAAATGTTGAAATGTCATAAATACGAACTAGTTAAAAATGGATTTAACTAGGAGATAAATTTGAACACAAATAAGTGCAAAATCAAGGCATGAATAAAGAAACTGGAATTAGGAACATTTACTGTTCTTTTCAAGATTCAGTTTAGTTGCAAAAATTGGAAATTTGGTTGTTGCTGATAGAACAAAATACTTGTTTAAAATAATGTAAGGAGTATACGTTGAATAAATACAAGAGTCTTGAAGAAGGAAATAATACACATTAGTCAACAAAACTTATAAGGAAACTTTGAAGGAATTAGGAACATCTTACAGGGAATTAGATTTAAATCCACAGTCCTAGAACTTGTTTGATTATTGATTGAGGCGAAATCCTAGGTGAAAACTACCAGTAGGGGAAATAGTAAGAGGCCATCCCTTGGCAGCTTGAGCCTTTAAAGCCTACCCTTAAATATGCTTAAGCATATTCTCTAGTTTGATTTAGGCAAATAAGCCTTAGTTCTTCAACAAACAGCAATTGAAAATGAAATTCCCTTCCTTGCAATAAACGCAATAAAGAACCCAGGTATCCAGTTTCTAGTTCGAGAAAAATTAGTATTAAGGAAGAAACAAGTTTGGAGATAATATTCCCAGTTTTGTGAAGGGTTGAAGAAGTAAAGAAGCAGAAGCTAGTGGAATAAGGAATAAGTTTTGTCTTGTGGCCTATTTCCGCTTGAACAAGGAATTAAGCTCGTAGGGTGTTTTAACACCTAGCACCTAATGCCAACTAGTATGGGAGTTGCTGGCCCAAAGTTCTGAAGAGTAATAGAAAGCCTAAGAAGACAAAACATTGCACTATTCCAAATCATAGAAGTAAAGGCGAAAGAGTTAAGAGCAAAGGGAATGCACTTTGAATCAAGTACATATGGAAAGTGAGATTCAACAAAAGAATTCAAAATGAGAATCAGGCTGAGATTGAGAGAATTAGAAAGGAACAAGAAGAAAAGGAAGAAAGTTGGAAACAACAATGTAGAGACAAGATGGAAACTAGGTAATTTACAACTAATTTTTCCATTATCTGCCCGATTACTAAGCCAGCATTACATGACTTTGAAAGACCTCATTGATTTTGAGTTGAATTTACCTACATTAGTGAAGATCAATATGAAAAACAAGCATATGGGACTTTGTCGCAGTCTAAGAAAACTCGGAAGATCAACTAAGTTCATCATGAAGTTGAAAAGGATTGATGACCTACACACACACACAAAACAAGACTTGTTAAATAAACTGTTTAAATACATTAGTTTATCAAGAAATTTTGTAATAGAAGTACACCATGCCTTGTTCTTGCATAAAAACTGAAGTTTGAAATAATAGTGATAACTCTTAGTTCCAGATCAAAAGGGTGGAATGAGAAAGAATGTGGAATAAATCAGAAAAATGTCCTTAAAATTTTCGCATTTGTTTGAGGAACTGAGCATTTCCTTCTTTTCTTTGCTTGGGACAAAAGCAAAATTTTAAGTTGGGAATTTAATAAGTCAAAAACTCATAGAGATTTTAATACATTTTTGAGTTTATAATGAGAATAGGATGAATTGTTGCGGCCGATAGTGAATCAAATTCCAATTTGGACCTCAACAAATTTGGTTTTGAAGAAGAACTGAAAGTGAATAAGTGAAGTCGTGACCTGCAGAAGGAAGTTGAGACAAAATGTGACTTGGTCGAGAATAAGAGAAGCAGTCAAATGAAGAAGTTACGGCGATCCAGCGACATCATTCAAATGTGACGCAAATGGGAATAAATGGCGTCGTGATACCACCCATGAGGTCGCGACGAGGCGACTACAAAGCCACAAACGGCCTTCTCCAAGTAAAGGAAGTAGCAACTAATTTTGAAGAAAGGACTTGATGTCGACCTTGTGATGTGAAGAATAACACCGGGTGTGGCCAAACTCCGATATCGGGCGGCCGAGGGAATTAATAAAGAAGAAGGCCAGGGTTAATGTGACCACGCCAGTCGAGCGAGTTAAGGTTAGCGAGCTAGGACATGGAAGTGCGTGACAGCGATAAAGTTGTGACAACGAGTTTTTAAAGAAGTTTGAACATAGAGGTCGCGGCCGAGTTAGAGCAGGATAGAGACATCAAACAGATCGAGAAGATGTCGGCGTAATCAGTCGCGACATCGAGTTGAGCTAAAGGTGAAGTCGTGATGTCCTTTGATGGTGACATGGGTCGATTCAGAAAGATCGCGTCTTTCGATGATCATTGACGTCAGCTGCGAGAATGGAGGTTGCGCGACATCATTTAGCTATCGGCGACATCGCTACCCGAGAATCTTTGAAGACAAGTCAAATGATAGTACTTCACTTGGCTTTCAAAGCTTACAAGGCGGAAAGGAGATGTCGCGTGTCATTAAATTTAATGGCGACAACGATTCCTACGGAAAGAAGGTCGCGGCGTCGTTTCAGTAATTGCGACATCGGATACAAGGGGTGTTAAGTGAGTGACCGGATGAAACAACTCTGGGGCGAGGCAGAAAAGCGAAGTCGCTGACGTATCGTTGGGTGGCGACATCAAAGCTGACTCAATAAGCATAACGGTGAAGTCGCGACGTATGATTTGGTCGCGACCTGAACAGCTCAATAAAGAGAAAGAAGAGCGAGAGCCGGTGAAGTCACGGCGTATGATTGAGGTCGATACCAGGAGGAAGCGTTAATCGGCGGAAACGGTGAAGTCATGACCACATTTAGAAAGGAGTTGAAGGACATCAAGTCGAGTCGCGACAAACAAATGGAGTCGAGCATGAACAACAATGGGCGGTTATTTTGAAATCCACAAATAGGTGCATCGAAGTTGGGCTGACTTCCAAAACCCTATAAATACGCGGTTGCTATTGAAGAAAGCGACTCTTGGCATTCGAGAAGGAGAAAGTTTGGGTAATGAAGGCTGGTATATTTAATTTTCTTTTTCTTTTCTTGTTTTTGCTGTTATTTTGAATTAGATTAAGTAGATTGTTATTTCTTTGAATTTCTAGATACGGATGATAGTTGTTAAAGTTTGAAAAATTTGAATACGAGAATGTTAATTTCTTCAAAATTATTTGCTGGTTTATTTGGCGATCTTTGATTGGTGCCCAAAGTGCAATTTTGAACCTATTCGAGGATGGTTTTGAGATTCTTTTCATAATCTATAGAATTAAGCCAATTGATGTGTGCAGTCTACTTGGTTCCACTAATGTGACTCGAGATTGTTTTGGTTTTAGTTTCTTGGGGTTTTGAGGACTTGAACCAGCGAGCAAAAGCAGCATTGAAAATTGTTGAATCGAGATTCCTCAATGATTTCAAGGCTAGGCGATGAAATATAAGATTCAATGAAGAAATGAAGACAAAGTGATGAACAAAGAGTCGCCGATGGGGGCGCGGTGTAAAAACAGGATGCGAGAGAAATTCGGGGAAATTTCGCTATGATTGCGAAAATTTAGTTGGGTTACTGAAAATTTTCGCAACCATAGCGAAAGTTGTAATCCTAGCGAGTGGGAAATTTCGCTAGGCTAGCGAAATTTAGTGCTAGAAAATCTTTGTCACCTAATGAAATTAACCAATTTCGCTATCTCCTATAAATTTATTCAAATAAAATTTATTCATTGTGAGAATGTGGTGATAGCGAAATTTTCCAGATTCATATCTCTTAATAAATTTAATGAATAGAAATTTCGCTAGGCTAATGAAATTTTAGCTATATAATAGAAATTCTCCTCCATAAGCGAAAATAATTTTGCCTGTGGATTTTTGTGTAATTAATGTATTTAGTTTTGGTGTATTTTCTGTAATCCCTTTTGTAGAAAATGATATTTTGAAGCATTGTGTATTTTCACACTTTTGGGTGGACTATGAAACCCATAATTTTGTAACCTAAGTAATTTTTGGCGGCGGCTTTTCATTTATATAAAATTCCCGGCTTTGGCACAAGGTTTCATTTGCTCTCTTCTCTCTCTTCTTTCTTTCATTTTCTCAATTGCCAAACCACCCCTTAGAGGACAACTCAAGGGATGTAGCTAAGCCTCATAATATGAGAGGGTTTCAGCTTGGTTTTTGGAGACTCTTTGCGAGGTTGTCCTCTTGTTTTAAATGATCTGAATCTTTATTGTGGTTCCATACCTTCAAACTAAGGTTTAATACCATTAATGTTGTTTCCTTTAATTGATACTTGCCATGCTTTAGGGTTCGATGCATACTTAATGCTAGATGCAGCGAGTATCCTTCTGATCTGCATTCTTGAGCCATTGAAATGAGGTTGAGTGCTAGGTTTTAAAGGCGAATGATTACGAATGCTTGTGCTTGTGTTGACTCAAATAGGAGTGGTTCTAGGGTTAGGTTTATAGCTAAACAAAGATCCAGGTTTGGCTTTGACTATATGTCACTTGCCATAATGCGGGAAATAACCAGAGGTTCTTTGTAATACCCCCGTATTTGTATTTGTGATGAAGCCTTGAAAGTTACCATTTCACATTTTCACTTTCAATATTCTGATTGAAATCAGTGACAACCTTTACTGGCTTTTGAACGAATCCAATCCAAACTAAGCCTCACCAATTTTCAAACACTAATCTGAATCGACCGTGGGATGAAAACCCATCCGTGTTCGACCTAGACGCTCTCTTGTGATGAAGCATTTCTGACGTGGGAGGCTATAGGAAACAAATTTTGTTGATTAACTCCATACCGTGCTTGAATGCGTCGAGCAAATTTTGGAATTCAGGCTTCAGTTTCGATCTACATTAGTTCTTTTGATCCAAGGAGCTGAGTTGATCATCAAGTAAAGTAATTTAGAAACCAGAAACCAGTTGAATTTAGAACATTGTTAGGATTATCTTGCATAGGTTTGTCAGATGTGGGACTTTGGGACTTGAATCTCATAACTAGTTTTGTTTATTGTTGTGTAAGATCGAATATTAGTGTCCTATATAGTAGTAGAATTGTTTCATGCTCTGTTTCAGGAGGCCCTCTAGAGTGACACGAGAGAAGGCATTCTGAGTTTGAACAATATCTACCAAGGGTAATATGAACTAATATTGAAGTCTAATGGAGCTCTGTAAATTCTAATCGATGATCTTCTTTCTCTTCAGCAAGAATGAGGTTGGATAACATCTCAATTAAAAGTGACGAGAGGATTGCCCTGATTCGAGCAGGTAAGTTCAATCCGGTGTTAACAGGATCTAATCAAGGAAAGAATGGTGTTAATTTGAGGATGAGAGCAGGTATAGTGTAAACCAAAGCCTTTATGTCTTGGAACTAGGTTTACGATTATGTTCTGGTGTATTATTGAAATAGAAAAATGCCTATAACAAGAGTTCCTTAAAGTAGTTATCTAATCCTGCGCATTGAGAGCAGAGAAGATTAGATAGTGAAGTATGTGTCGTGGGGAGAGATCCACATGGCATTACAGCTACCTTTGGACTAATTCTAAATCTGAGATTCATGAAGTAAAGCTATTTAGTGATGCAGGAATTGATGTTTCTAATGATTGTATTATAAATGCTCCCTTTAAAAACTAAGCGATAGATCCATTTAGATTAAGTTCTTTTATTTTTAATTTAAGTATTATTTCATTTTGTTCTAGTTTTACGGATCGTTTATTCTTTCATTATTTTCAAAGTTGCTAGGAATATCAATTAGAATCATAGTCGAATAGTATAAGAAATTGAGTAGTCGGGGTAGTTGATTGTGAATTCTTGAGATCTGGCTGGATCGATCTCGGACACTAAATCCTTTGTGCTTATTCAATCATGCACTTAGGAATCTTGGATCGAGCATAAAGAGATTTATCTAATCTTAAGGAAACCGATTTTAATGAGTATATTGCAAGAAATACAACAAACAAGTTTCATGGCATTATTCTTGGGGATTTGAACAAATAGTCCTTTAATGGCTAGTGTCATAAATTTGCTCATATATCTTACAGATACCAAGCTGCCAGTCAACTTGAATATACCCTCTCGACTATCTTCCTTTCTTGCTGTTATTTCCTTGAAACTTTGCATAAGGGCATTTGGCGATCACCTGCAAAATGGGATATTTATTTCTATTTTCTTGAAAATATCAAGAATTAGAAAATTGTTCTTCTCTTCTTGACTTACGAAGTCTCTTACAGTGAAATAGCTGCGAAGGTGTATAGGTGAGCCTCCTTCCTTCTCTTTCTGGTCATTACTTTCTTTCAGCTGTTCAATCTGGTTGTTCTTCTCTCCTTCTTTCTCTGTCTCTTCTTTCTCTACCTCAGTCTCTTCTTTTCTTTCTGTCTTTTTGTTGCTGCTCAAATCCTTCCACTTTATCTTGAATTGTATACAGATCGCTTTAGTTCTTATGAATTGTGTCATAAAGGAATGTACCCTTGCTCTAATTGTATAGTCAGGCTAGATCTGCCACTACTTGTGTCTCTAAATTTTGATGGGGCACTAGCATTCTTACGAAACATGTAGTGTCGAGACTTGAAAGCTTCCAGTCTATAGTTTCTGTTCTTGGAATTATGTGGCCTCTTGTTATCCATGAGCTGCGACCTTTAATTCTTCAAATAGTTTAGGTTTTCCCTCAGATGATGTATTCGTTACGCCTTCCACTCATTATTTGTTGTTCTTTGGAACCTTGGTGTTCTTGATATCATGTTGAGGATGTTGCTTTGTAAGGTGTGGTACCCCTCAAGCATATGAAATTCTAATGGTTCCTCGATCTTGGATTGTAGTGTGTGGGCAGGTTGGGATTTGGCAGAGAAATGATAACTTCTTTGCTCGTTCACGTACTTAACCTCCTCGTCTTATCTTCCATACAATTTGGCTTTGCTCATCCAGCTTCTTCTCATAAGTTTCTTTCCATTGCTCTCTTCATGACGGTGGCCATCTTTCTCTCTTGTTTGTCGTCTCACCGTGCCGAAAATCTAACTTTGCTTCCATGTTTGTCATCTTGCTCGACTCCATATTATACCCCCTCTATTTGTACCTCTGAAAACTCGGATGGAGCTTTCGCATGCATTTTGCTAAATCTTCTATCGGATCTCTACGCCTCTTGACACTTTTTCGTTTAGATGCTCCACGGCATGAGCTTGCTCAATGTAATACCCTTGGATGTATCATTTAAAGCATGATACACTATGTCCATCAGGTCTTCAAATACATTCCATCTTAGGGCACCTCTTGGCAACCTCTGGAAATCTTGACTACATATAAGCTCTCGTCTTCCCTTGTTGAGATACTGTATCTCTCTTCGTCTCTACGAGAGTGAGAGATGAAAGAATATACCAAGTAGGCTTCTACCAACTCTTGAAGTATCAACGAGCCAATATGGTAATGATTCGTGTGTATTTGCTATCTCAAAGAAAATGGGAAGAGATGCGACTTTATCACCTACAGTCTCCACACCATTTTAGCTTCAACTTTGTATTAGCCATCCTAAGAAATCTTCCCAGGTGTTCGTTTGGGTCTTCTGTGGGGTGACCAATAAACTGATGTTGTTGAACCATTGTAATCAATGTTGGCTTAAGTTCGAAATTGTTTGCATCTACAGTAGGTTGTCTGATTGCATAATACTCTTCCTGAATAATAGGCCTCCAGAAATCCTCCATTGTGTCCAGTAATGGGGGCTAACCATTCTTGTCTCTGTTCCTGCAATCGGTCATGTCTCTCATCACGTCATGATTTGCGTTTTACGCTCTTTTGTCTTTCTTAAGCTCTTGAGTGTTCTCTCGATTCGGTGTGCGCTGGAATCGGTCGAGAATCCTGTTTCCTATGCATTAAAGAGTTTTCCCCGAGAATCAGCATACTCGGATTAATGGATTAATCAAACTAAACAAATATTTTCAACACTTAGCTTGTTGAGATTAGTGGTTGGTGTGTACTTGCTTGCCAAAACTATTTTTGTTCTTTCTTAAAATGTCGAGTGGTATTTCCTTCTTTTCGTGGAATATTGATCTAATTAATTCTTTCAATCCCCGGCAACGGCGCCATAAAAACTTGTTTGCCTTTTTATATATAGACTAAAACCCCTCAAATTAACATAGATACAAGAGCCTTACAATTCTCTTATACCCATGTCATTTTGGATAAGTTTGCTTACTAAAATAAATTTCTCTTAATGTTCAGGATTAAAAATAAGGGTTCAGTCTATGACAACGCAAATTCTGCAGGTCATACAAATAGTAAATGAATGTAAGTCGGTATCATTCCCACGAGAGATTGATAGCCCAGTGCAGGTCAACTACGAACTACTGCAATTCATGCTATTTGGACTCAGGAGCTCATAGTGAAAGTTTTATCAAATGTAAAATCAAAAATCTATACTATTGAATATACTCAAGTTAAACTAAAACAAAAATTGAATGACAAAAATAAATTGTATATAAAGAATGGATTGAATCGGTTCTTGAGAAGAAACGAAAACCATCAATGAAATACAATGGAATAGTCAATTCCAGTACTAAATCCGTTACTCTGTTCTATGTATGGATTTGATGTTTTGTCCAAGATTTAATAATTATTGGAATTGGATTTCTCCTTTTTCACTTATTTAATATCCTTGCTTCTCTTGAAGACAAGATCAAACCAGCTACCTGTATTCCACATTCTCTTAGTCTGGGTATTTTTCTTTCTCAATACTTCAACATTTCACATTGTGAGAACTTTTGCTTTACACTTCTCTCGGGATTCTCCTGAAATTTCCACTACTTGGTGGTGGCTCAACCTCCCGGATCTATGGGTTTATCCCTTTCCCTTGATCGGATCTAAGCTAACACGGGGATTGGGACTACCTTAGATTAGCGTGAACTCTACGATCATTTATATTGATTAAATACACCCCTCTACTTGATTGCCTTGAGCGAATGGGGATTTATCAAAATGAACTCTCAGGCCTCGTGGTTAGATCCAATGGTAGTCGAACATTCCCGAGAAAAGAATGCTCTCAACTCTCGGGAACCTCATCCTCACAATGTCACTCGAGGGCATCCTGAATGCTCGAGCAGATACATTCCTCAGTAGTATTAGGTACTACAATTGGGAACTTATCCATTCAAAACGACATCAACTAAGTAAAAAAATAGAACCCAAATTAATTCTCTATAAATGTCACGGGAAAAGGCTGGCAACTAAATGTAAATCAAATCAGGCTGCGCGTTAGTGCGCATTGCAATTAAGAAATAGATGCAGATCACGCCTGACCAACTGTAGTGCAATAAAAGTGAGAAAAATAGATTCGAGAAATTTGTCTAGATTTCATAAATTTCGGCTGATAATGCTTCTGAAAAATAATAAAACTAAAAATCCAGCTCTACTCATCTACCTTACAGTTAGCGATTCAAAACCGAGAAAATAAAACTAAAAAAATCTAAAAATAAAAAAATCTACTCTATAACTCTACTGCTAGTTCCTCTTCTTTTCCCTTTTAAAGTGTGAAGAAGGAAAACTACTTTACCATTCTAGGCTATCTATTTATCTTGTAAAAAAGAAAATGCAGATTGAATCCCAAAATGCTCGGTGGAAATCCAAGAAAAAGCCCGACTCCTTTATTTCTGTGTCGCGACCTCGAAGTTGATATCGCTGACATGGAAGTCTCTTGATGGCTCATGATTAGTCGCGACCTCTTCCTTTTACTATTGCAACCAGTTTGTCTTGCAAAAGCCTTGATCAGTGGTCGCGACATCAGTGATGTGTGACATCTTTGTCGATGGTCGCGTTTTATCGACATCATTGTCTTCATATTCTTCGGCGATGCGTGGCTGCGACATCGGTTACAGGTTCGCGTGATTTCTTTCTTCCCAGCTATTTTCCAAGTCGCGACATCAAGTGATGTGGCGACATCCTGCCCGCTCGGCTCTTCTTTGGAAATTGCGACACGAGATAGTGAATTGCGACATCATTTCTCTTGTCAAGACGTCAGTTCCTGTTTTCATGTCGCGACCAGTATAGCATGTCGCGACTTCAATTTGACCCTTTAATTAAAAAAAACAAGTTGCGACTTCTTTTACTTGCGAGGACTTCTCTTGTGGCTTCATAAGACGGATCCTTATCGCGACTTGAAATTAATCCACGACATCATTTATCCTCTCCTTTTAGGCGTCGCGATCAAAAATGATGTCGCGACGCCAAATTTCCTTCATTTAATTTGTTTCTTTAGTCTCGACCCGCGTCTTCTTTACCATAACCTCCTTCTGTAGTCGCGACTTCATTTGTTAAGTTTTACATTTTCTTCTTGAAGCGAATTTGTTGATGTCGTGACACAGGATAGGTAGCTTGGCCCAGGCTTTCTATCGCGACCTAACTTTCCAGTCGTGACTTGGTCTGCTACTTGGTGATTTCGCCGATTTTGCTAAAATTTGAGTTTACAAGTATTTTCTGCAAAATGAAATTTAGTCAATTATCCACTTTTCAAACAATTCATTATTTATCTCATAATAAAGTCGAGAAAAAAAATGGATTAAACCTAATGAGTTTTTAGACTCATCCTGGCCGTGCGGTGGAAGGACTGTGTCGCATCACCTTTAAAGTAAATATGGTGGAATTGACCTCGTGTGCATGCATCACCATAATTTAGTTAGAGCTCCATGCTCCGGTGCGTGTCACCAAAGTCTAGCTAACACGTAAGGCACATTTCGCAATTATTCTTTTTGCTTGCTTGCTCTTTGAAAAATGGTTTTACAATTTAAAACCATTGCTTCTTTTCTTAAAAAATGGTTTAATAATTCAAAACCATTTACTTTCATTTCCATCATGGCTTAAATCAAAACCATTTGCTTACTTTTCAATTATGGTTTAAATCGAAACCATTTGCTTGCTTTTCAATTAAAGGTATGATTGGATGCATCCGAATCATTACTTGCTTTCTAAACTCATTGCTTGCTTGCTTCTGATATGGTTTAAAAATCAAACCATGAAATACCGAGTGTAAACAGGTTTATAACATATATAATACGCACAGCATTTGAAAAATGGGTTTAGAACACTCACCTCTTTGCTTTGCTAAACTTGAGCAGTTCCACACTTTCCACCTTTGCTTTTAACCCTACACACTCAGCAATACGACGACAATTTAATCGCCTACATATAGCGTGAATTTTAGCATTAGCTACAAGGCTTAGTCACACTTCCAGCCCAGATACCCGCCAGTGCAGCGCTACGTTTCGTCGAGTCCCAATCTTATTCGAACCTATCTTAATCATTTAATAAGGTTCCTAAACTATCGGTGTGCAGACCGGCTTAATTATCACAAACATAGCATTTTGGCATTTTGGGCTCCACATGTACCGGTACACCACTGGACATGCGGTACATGTTGCGTGCGATGGCATGTACGGTACATGTTGGACGTATGCTGGGGTACATGTTGGCCTCTGATGGGAATACGGTACACCCCTGTACATGTACCGGTACACCTTTCGAAATTTGCCCAGATTTTGCTATTTTTGCCACTTTTGCTACCAATTAACTTCATACAACTTCTATAATTCATAACACCTCAAAAATCATCATGGAAATCATCCAAAAACAACTCCACAACACTTGAATTGGTGCTTTGGAACCTCAAACCACAAAACCCTAGGTGAAAATCCAAGAACTCAACCTAGGTCCACCAATTCTTTTTAAAACCACATAATTTTGGTGATTCCATGTTTATTTTCTCCCAATTGGGGTTTTACTCTCATAAACCCAACAATTCAAAGGTTTATGTGATCTCCTCCAAAACCCTAGACCAAAGGACCAACTATTCTCCATGGAAATCCATACCAAACCTTAAGAATCCAAAATACACTTGATTCTAAGACTAACATACCTTGATCTTCCTCTTCTCCTCCTCCTTCTTCTTCTTCTTCTTCCTCTTCTTTTTCTCCTTTCTTCTCCTCAAAACCGTGAAACCCTAGCAAGAATGAGACAAATGGACTTTAGTTTGTCTCTCCCCCTTTTATAGCCTCCTATTTCCTTAATTTATAAGTTAGTCCTTCATCTCCCAAGATTTGCACATCAACTTTTGAAATTTCTAGTATAGCCCATCTCACCTTAATAGTTTCATATCCTTTTTATGAATTTACAACTTTGCCCTTCTTTTATTACCACATTCCGGGTTCACTAATTTATCACTTCTCAATTTAGTTTCCAAAAATATTACAATGTGACACATAGTGCTCTTATACGCCCCTACAGTTACATGTACTGTACACTCTCCCGGGACGAGGCGTTACAGGTCTTGTATGTTTGGGTGTCAATTTCATTCATGTGGGGATTTGTTGGAATTTCCTTTTGAACAGTGAATGAAATTAACTCTAGTTTTACGTTTTAACAGATGGATTTATTTGGTTTCAATTCATTTCAAAAGCGTATCTAAAAGCGATTTTTAGGTGGTCTTTAATTTTCAATTAATTTCTTACGTTGACGTTTTGCCCCACTTGAGCCTATATAAGAGAGGTCAACTCTCTTTGGGAGTAAGAGTTTTAAGGGAAAAGTCTCTAAAATTATCGAGATTACATTTGATCTCATTCCTATTTCAAGTGAAGAGTACGAACCTCGCTTCAGTTCATCAAGAGAGACTTCAGACAATATGTTATCACCGTCCCTCCAAAGATCGTTCTATCCTGAGAAGTAGATACCGATGAAATCTCAAAACATCGTCGAAGAAGGCGAATATGTTTTAAGGAAATTGTGCAACAAGGCTCAATCTTTCTTCGATCTGTAGTTTTGGTTTTTTTTGGTAATCTTCTTTCTCTACTTCTTTTGAGTGTATTGTATAAATTTGATTGTAACAAAGTCTAAAGATCTCTATATTAAAACAATTTTAAAAGAAAAAAAAAGTGACAAAAAAAGACGTAGAGCAGTAAAAAATCATTAGCATAAGAGTTGATATCGAAAATTCAATGCAGCAGCAAAGATCATGGAAATGATTTGATACACAAAACAGATATAAGCCTTTACAGTATCAGGAAATCTCAATACTACCAATTGATACTAGCACTGCATGGTCAGGGTGATTCACAAGTCTAATCTGAATCTGATAATGAAAGAAGATCGATTTATGTGACATTAATTTGCTGTGCAACTATTATATGATCCGCTCGATGTATCATAAAGCCGTGGAATCCGCAAAATGTAAGACTTGTTTTGAAATATAGGCATTATTTGGAAATTTTACCTTTACACATCAAGGTATCGTGATATGATTATTACTATTTTGTAACGATTTTTCTTTGAGTTCCGATGGACCTGATATAAAGGTAGTTTCTGGGTGCCTTGATGTAATGCTTCCGATATTAGCATTCCAGTTTCTAGTAGACTGTGATTTTTTGTTAAGCTATAACCTTAGATATGTCTAAATCATAATAAATAATTGTATGCATGTTTCATGATTTATACATGATCAGTAATTTGGATATTATGTAGCTATTATACCTTTTCTACAGTTTAAAAGGTGAAATTTCTCTCATCTTTGACCAAAATTTTATTGAACAACCTCTTTTATTTTGAATTGAAAAAATGTGATTTAAAATAAATGAGAATGATAAAAGAGGGCATTTGACAAGATTTCAGACTATCAACAACTAAGAGTATTGAGTAAAATTAACCTTATTTTTAAAAAATTATTTTCAGAGAAAAGTATTCTAAAATTTGCACATTTCATGATTTTACTCGGTATATTTTTATTCACTCCCTCATATTTCATTTGGATAAATTGAATTTGAACCTCATATTGTAAAGAATGGTTTTAAGGTACTTGTCTACATGCATGGTTTGCTTACCACTCGCATCATATCTTTCACATATTACAATTCAAAAATGATTCTCAATGCTAACCAACATAAGATTCGCACATTATGGTTTTCTTTAGTGGAATTTTCTTGATTCTTAAACATATTCCATTTTGAATAGTTTGAAGACTCCCTTGTGGACTTATTTTACCTTTGGGCTTGACATTAGTCTATAACCTATTTGCCTAGCCTTTGGGGTTTATGTTGTCATAACTCATAAGATACATTTGGATCCTTTCACTACCCATTAAACAATTTTACTAGATGCCGTCAGTAAAACTTCTTTTTTTTTTTCTCTATGACTGCAAAGGGTCACAAATTTTGAGAACATAACCAAATTCGCCTCATTGAAGCCCTTCGGAGTGAGTGCAAAATAGTGAGATTCTCCAAATATTTACAAATGGATGACAAGGTGCAATGGTGAGGCCTTCAAAAGAAAATCGAATGACGCATAGATTTAGAAACTTAACTTATAAATTAAAGTATAATTTAAACATACATTTTAACCACCATCACCTATTGAAGTGCCTAGAGATTCCATTAGCGAATAACCTTGAAAATATTAGTATTAATTTAATCCATATCTCCTTTTTAATAATCAATCCACAAACACTATATTTGCAAGTCAATAACATTTTTCTCTTATAGAGCCTTTATTTTCTTTCTTTGTTAAAGGTTTCTCCTCTTTTTTCAATAACTTGTGAATGTCACTTGTCGATTAATTCTACTGCCAAATCTCGATTAACCCTATAAAACCTTAAAGCTTTTGTACATCTCGACTAATCATATGAGACCTTAAAATTAAAGACTCGGTAAATTCTCCAATGCCCGTAAGGTTCCCTTTTGTTAAGCCCATTATATATATAAAGGTATATAGATTTAGCATATCAATTCATGGATAGGCTTGGAGTTTCTTCCCAATGCATTGAATCCCAAAGAAGCAATAGCAAATAAAAATATCCCAAAGCATCACACATTTTGTTGTTATCTCTCTTTTCTTGCATGTTGAGTCAAGCTGGGTTAGGGCCCAATGCAATTCATCCCATCCAATCAAAACAACAAAGGACAGCAGGGCAATGGCTACATGGTAGTAATGCAATAGACAGTGTAGGTTTTCACACACTACATATTACGTATGTGTGCGACCCCAAATGTCTGATCCTCTGACCAAGCGCAGTGGGTGTAGTCAAATAAGGCCATGTTTGCTGTTAGAAAATTGTTGAAGAGTTCAAAAGAGAGAAATCATCATCATAAAGCATATGATTGGGAATGGATTGTTCAAACAATTAGAGAAATGGATGGGTGGTGGGTACTGTTATTATTGTGAAATCATGATGCTGATGACTAAATGGGTATCAGCTTTCTTGGATGATGTGTTTGAGAGGACAAAAGCAAAGTCCAAAAAACCCTATCAAATAATTTCTCAGGCAAAGTAAAGGTCCTCCCCTCCTCTCACTGTGTAAAAGATCTGACACCACTGCTCCTCAATGCATCAGATTCCACGTTCTTACATCACCACCTCTCTCTGTCACCCAACTTTGAAAACCCAATAGCAAGAAAAGAAGCCCATCAAAGCTAGCCCTCCATGTAGAGACTCATTTTCTCTTCTCTCTCTATCTCTCTCTCATACTCAAAGTCATTGATCAATCTTTCATCCTCTTCCTTGAAATATAAGTTACAGATTCATGAAAACTCAACCAGATTGAAAAGTACAAATCTGCAGCAAGTTGCAATTCTATCTAGAATTTATCGATTTTCAGGATTATCACATGCATAAATAGCAACCCACTAAGAGAAATACATTCATCAAACTGAAACATACAATATTCCCACCAGAAAATTTGTAAATTTTCAGGCGTGCATCAGTTCTAGCTCTAAAAGCATTCCACTAAGAGAAATATGTGATATCTTATGGCTGTTCTTGAAAGATGAGTGCTAGCTAAATTTGTCAAAACTAAAGCTTTATAGATGTGGAACATCTCAGAAGAAACTTGGAATTCTCACTAGAAATTGGAGATTTTAATCAGGGTCATCACTTCCAACAACAGCAAGCCACTAGGAGAAATTTATGAATAAACCAAACAATATCATATATATATATATATATATATATATATATATATATATATATATATATATATATATATGAATATATATATATATATAAACTGTGGACTCTGTCTCCCTCTCTCCCAAATAACAACAATATACTCATAGCATCTTCATCTATATATATGAAACATATAGATGGGATACATAGGAATATAAAAATAGAGTATCTCTCTTGCTATACAATTCTAATTAAAGAAAACAAAAACCCAAAGAAAAGAAAAGTAATGCTAACAAATAACAAAGAAGGTAACAAACCTATGACAGAGGACAAGCAGTATTAATGGTGAATGATGAGATAATGACCTTAAAGATGAAATATAATATAATAAATGACTCAGTTACACTCTCTGTCATCATCTTCAACGGCTTCAATTCACATGAGACAGTACCACTGCAAATGAGCTTAGCTGCTTCTGGCTTACCTGTTTGATATCGGATTCGGGCCGCTGGGGACTTCGTGAGCACCGGCTTCGAACTCTCTACGAGAAGACGCGGTGGTTGAGGAAGAAGAAGAGGCATGGGGCTGCTTGGGATGCAGGTTCACAGTGGAAGTGGGAGATGAGTCTGAAGAGAGGAGCCTTTGGGATGGAGTATTGTTTGAAGAATCCATGGCTGAAGAAGGCCTTGACTGGTGAGCAGGGTGGACAAGGATGAGGAGGATGAAGAGAAGGGCTAGAAAGAGAAGAAAAGGGTGTGATTTTGTGGAGGTTTCAGAGATTGTTGTTGTTCTAAATTCTGCCATGCAATCAGGAACAAGAAACCACCCCCCAAGAGCCCACAGGAGATCAATATCCATGAACCAGCTGCTCCAATGCTAAGAAGGAGAGGAGAAAGAGCTTTAGGGAGAAGAGAGAGAGAGAAAGAAAGAAAGAAAGAAAGAGAGAAAGAGAGAAAGAGAAGAAGCTTCAGCAAAAGTGAATGGAAAGGGGGTTTTGAAATTCGATACACATTTGTTGAGAACCAAAGAATCTACTTAACATGGTAGTATGTATGGAAGTTGCCTGGATAAGTAGTGATTCGCTAAATTGCCCCTTCATTTTATCCAAAACTGTTGATAACCCCATGTTTGGCTCTTGGAGATTTGATAAGAAAATGACTCTAAGGCCCTCACTTGATCGATTATCTCTGTTATTTTCTTTGCCCCTTTCCTTTGTTTCATGAGAAAAGGAATGGGCAAAATCTTTTAATATTATCTTCCAAATTAGTGGCTAATGAGCATACATCCTAGAAACAATTTTTCCTTTTTTGTTTTCCTTGGAATGGGCGTTCCCAAGAAAATGAAAGCATTCTTGACTTTTTGTCCCACATTTTTCATAAGCCCTTTATCTTCTTTCTCTAGCTCCCTTATTGTTTGTCATAGGTACAAAATCTTGATTGATTAATCAATTCTCCCAACAATATGTTCAGACCATCATCACTAAAGTCTTCTATTGTTAGTAACACTAGTTGCTTTATAATTCTCAATGAATTTACTTTTCCCTTGGATAAAATTTGCAGATATTTCCTTTATTATTGAAAACCATTTTATTATTTAACCGATCAAGCAAAAAAGACTAGTGAAGAAGCCAAATGCATTTACTAAATACGAGATTTAGATGGAAGAAGGGCACTTTGGTCAATAGGGGAACCCTAATGCACCATTAAGAACATGGGGCATCATGTAAATGGAAAAATAAATAAATAAAGAATCCGGAAAGTAAAGGGAGTGGCACCAGGTAGAGGGGAAAGTAAAGTGGTGGGAAGGAGAGGTGGTAGCTTTTTCTTGCTTGGCCGGTTGCCCAAGAAATCTTTCTTTGACTTGGAGAACCGAGTATGGAAAAAAATAGTGATCGTCTTCTTGGCTTTCTTTTCTTTTATTTGTACTCTTCATTTAACCATCCTCCTTCTTGGGTGCGTGGGGTACCTAATAGCTATCTATCTAGCATAATCAATTCAATTACAGGGATCTTTTAAAGGTTCAAAGTTTCTTAAACTTTTTTCTCATACAATTTTTTTTATCATTATATGTTACTAAATCTGAAGGTGTAGAAAATAGACTTATTTAATTTACTGGTTAAAAATAAACTAACTTTGATGCATGATATTCTTTTATTATTGGGCAGTGCTAGTTTGTTACAATAAGTGTATGTTTCAAGATTGAAGCATGAATAAAATATTGATTCTATCAATTTATGAGTTATAGCATTTGGTAAAGATTTTATTTGAACAAATATCTTATTTAGCACAATGTTCAAAATTATAATAGTATTTAGATTTAAATTACACTCTCTCCTAAAAGCTCAAACATGTACTATTTGAGTTCAATATAAATATCACGTTTCACATTCCCTTACATGAGACCCCATAGCCACACGTAAAAAGTCAAACAAACCAAACAGAGTCGGACTTTTAAATAAACAAATGTGAATTAAATATTTAAATTGCAGAAAGATACTCGAACCCAAGACCTTCTACCAAACGAAGCTTTGATACCATATTAAATAATCAACTCTTCTAAAAACTCAAACTTATAAGATTTAGGTTTAATATGAATATCATATTTTGCAATATCAATGTCGATAAGAAATAAATGTGGATGTAAATATTATTGAACAACTAATTTTTCTAAAATCTTTAAACTTACAATATTTGAGTTCGATATACATATCATGTTCTATAATACCTTTTTTCCAAGTGATCTGATATTAACACAGACAAACAAATACAAATAATCTTTCCAATCTGAACAGGTTACTCAAACTTATGATTTCTATCCACCGAGCTCTCATATCGTATTCATCCACAAATTTTTCAAATGCTTGCATAGGATTTAGATATGATATGCATATCACCTCCTTAACAAATATTAATTAATATTTCTTCGTTGATCTCTTTATTATTTAAGATAAATTTACACCTTTTTAAACTTCAAATTATAAATAAAATAGTAATAATACTTCAAATTTTAAAATTTTGGAAAATATAAGCAAATGTCCAAAACCCAATTTGATGATTATCATTTATTTCATAATCATTACAAAAACATGATCTTTGTGCAACTCGACCACCTGTGGGACATCCATCGTACAGTCTTAGTGGAGTTTAAATTGATTTGACTTAACTCCCAAACAGACTTTGCTTGGTAAGTAAGTCGTAGCATCATTAAAATATATGATTAAACAATTATTGACCACTGATTTCTCGCCGTAGAATGAGTAATTATCTTCCAAAAGTTGATCATCAACCTAATCACTGATAGCTCAATTCCCCATTTGAATATCAATTGATTCAAAACAAAAAGAGAAAGAGTGAGAGCGTAGGAACAAATGTGTGGAAAAGGAGAGTGAGTCAATGAGAAAATACAGAACAGACCAAACACATACTAGTTGGCCAAAATAAAATAAAAGGAAAAATGAGAAAAAGCAAACCCAGAAAGCAAAGCATCGTATTCTTCTCTTCATAGTGAAAGGGCAAGACATGTCTGTTGTCTCCATGATGGGTGATGCATGGGTCCCCACTGCAGAGAGAGGGATGGTACGTTAAGGTTATTTCTGTAATTTTAATTTCTCCTTAGGGGAGACTCCATCATCATGCTTTTCATATATCAATACCTTTTACCTATTCATTGCTATCGACATTTGATTTTAAAAGAAAGAAAACCGATTTGATATCCAGTATGAGTGCTTAAAACAATGTGGGGTTAAGGAGTAGGGTAAGAAAATGGAAGAAAAAAGAAAGAAAGGAAAAAAGAGATGGGTTCTTTCTCTTTCTTATTGTCCCCTCCTTTCAGGGTAGGGTTCATTTTTTTAGCTGATTTTGTTGCTTTCCTAGAACTGAAACTTAAACTTCCTTCCATGTTTAAGTTTAGTTAAATTGTTGAATATTGCATAATAGTAGTATTCTTGTTTTAACAAAAGCAGCTTAAATATTGTTTACAAAATAATAAAAAGAAAAAGATATGCTCTTTGTTACACATTTCTTTTAACCTTGGCTTATGAATAACTTCATTTTAAAAGTTAACCCAAAACCTATTGCAGCAGTTGATTTTCTTGACTTCTGAAAGGAAAAATAATAAATCTACTTAATTTGCAAGAAGATATCCACAAAGTCTTTAAAGGCCGTCACTTGTGATGTCATTCAAAAAAATAAAGGTGGAAATAAGAATATCAACTCATTGGAAGAAGAAATATGACTCAAAAAAAAAAAAAAAAAGAAGAAAGAAGGAATGAAAGAGATTAAAACCAACCAAATACATTCTAACCCACCTCATTGTGAGCCCTGCGATTGTCCATATGCTTCCATGACAAATTGAGGTGTGAGAGTCAATGGGCTGGACACTAAAAAATATTATTATAGTTGTCAACATATCCCAAAATCAGGGTTGATTTCAACATTTCAAGGACAGGACAGCTTTGTGTGTTGCTTGACCCCCTTCTTTTTTTTTTTGGGGTGGCTTGACCCCAGCTTTGCAGCAAACCCAAGAAAGACTCACTATTGCGACTCAACTTTCCAACAATTTGAGGTAAGCCTTGCGCCCTAATCTCATCATCATTAATTCAACAGGATATTTTTATGTTTGGAAAGGGCAATTACTAAATAAAATTGAAACATGGGGTTATAAAGCCGAATTTACCAATTTAGTGTTGGACTTTATAATAAGTTTAACAATTAATTGTGTCTTTCACTTTTTTGTGGATGATTTTAATTCTATTTTTACTTTAATTACTTTTCTCAACTGACAAAAATAGGACCTTGTAGACCCCAAATTTGGGCTCTTAGTCTTTTATTCATTTATTTTATTTTGATTTTAATTTATTTCTTTTAATTTTATTCTTTTTGTTTTGGGGAAGGTGGGTCTTCCTTTCCTTAGGGGGTTTTAGGGTTAGTTTTCTAGGAAGATTCTGTATATTCACTTGGAGGAGAAATAGAGAGGGAGACTAAAGAGAGAATTTTTTTCTTTGAACACACAAAAGAGGTTTAGGGGTCGTCTTTGGAAGGGCTTGAAAAATGAGGAAAAAAAGGGTTTGAGAATCTCTTTTTTTTTTTTTTTGAAAGACAAGCAAACAACTTTACTAAGAAATAAACAAATTAGCTAACAGAGTATCCTCTAAAATAGAGGGAATAGAAAATGAAATAAAAGGACTAGCATGAGACGGCTCTAATAACTTGATGAGTTAGCCTATTAAACATCAAACTACAAGCTGAATAAATAACTATTAGCAGCAAACCTGGCAATCACGATAATGCATCCAAGCTTCGTCAACAAAGGGGCTTGAGTGAAATGCATCCACCACAATCTTAGCATCAAACTCCACGTCAACCTCAAAATGATGAAGCTCAAGCAGCCATTGTAATCCCTCACGAAGACAGTACACTTCAACCTCTTTTTATAAACGACAAAGATATGGTAAAACAACGGACTTACATGCAGCGGTAACCCATCGAGAATCACGTAAGACCATCCTACCCCCTCTTTGTTGGATCTTTTAGCATAGGCGCATCAATGTTCAATTTCGATCGCCCATGCGAGGAGGTCGAGACCCGGCACACCAAGCACGCAATAGTCGCCATGAGCGACCTTCTTTGGTTTTACCGCAGACTAACTTCCATTCGTTGCAGAACTCAAAGGCAGTCCTCACCGCCACCTCCAGAGAGCCAAATCTTGCCTACCCCAGGCAGGTGTGTTTCCCCCGAATGGCCCATAGCACTAAGAAAATTTGCACAAAACCAAGTTATCTTGCAAGCTAAGCAAAGACAAAGTACTAGTGAAAACCTCCCCCGAGGCAGTAGAAAAATCCAACGCTGCGGTTACTTTAACAAGGCCAAAGAAAAAATGTGCAATTAAAAAATAGATGAATGCATCCTCAAGCTTCCATGTCGCCAAAGACCTGTCACGTATCCAACACCGCACCTTTTTTATGAAGCCTCACTCTTTGAGGTAAACAATTACTACTGACCTCCACCACAAAAATCTAGCACTTTAAGAGGAAGTGAAAGCTTCCAAAACCTCTTCAGAGCTTAAGAAGCACAGATGGAGACCATTCAAAGACAATAGCATATCATAGCAAGATTTAACCGTATAGAGTCCTGAGCTCAAATGGTGCCAAATTGGAAAATCGTGCTCTTGCGACCGAGAAAGTAATTGCTCACACACAATTGGGGCCTCGATCGGACTAAGAATCAGGTGGATAAACTCTTCATTCCAACAACCAGGTTCCAACAGCAAATCAGAAACCTTCAAGTCCTCTAAACCCTGCATTATCATAGATTGAACCCGGAAATTGGGCCAGTGTCTAACCTCATTCCAAACACTAGTGATTTCATGAGACTTGAATTCTCACATGATACCAAATCCTGACCTCCTTTGTGACCAAATACTCTTTCCAAACAAAACTAGGATTTAAACACAAATTGGAAGAGTATTCCCAAAAGGAAAATATTTTTCTTTGAGTACTCATTTCCAAAATTGTGTGGTTTGGTTGGAGATTCCAACCCTCGCTTTCCAAAGTGCAAGATTAAGCAGGCATAGATCCGGGAGTCTAATCCACCTTCCTCATATACGCGCCAATCTTTACTTATCTGCGCGATGTATCACCCTATGCCCTTCACGTCGAGAGCCCCACCAAAACGAGTTCAACGTTTTTTGAAGTTCCTCTAGAACCGATAGAGGAATAAGAAAGACGCCCATGCTGTAATTAGGCAATGCTTGCGCTACAGTCTTTATCAAAATGCTTTTGCCTGCTCTTAACAATAGCTTGCTTTCGAAGACAATATAAATTTGTGAAGATCATTTTGAAACCAATATTACATTTAGAGCGACGAAGCGAAGCGATCGAATGGTAAGATTACCGCCAGTAACTAACGCCCAACATACCAAATATATCATTTTGTTTATCAGTGCGGATGTTATAACTAAACATAACCTCAGATTTACCATAATTAACAACTTGACCAAAAACCTGTTCTAATCTCAAGAGAATATCACTAACCACTTCAGCTTGAGCTAGAGAACTCTTGAAGAACAAGTAACTATAATGTAAAGAAAATATGAGAGATGGAGGGTGCATTCCTACAAATGTCAGACAACCATTAAGAAGCACTAAGCTTCCCGAATCTCGAATCATAGCAGAAAGGCCTTTAGCACAAACAATAAACAAGTAAGGCGAAAGAGGACAACCTTGACGAAAACCCTTCCCGGTACAACTCCGAACCCACAACCGTGCCATTGAAGAGCACAAAATATTCAACTGTCGAAATGCACAACATAAGCCAAGAAATCGCGTTACTGCCGAGCCTGATCTTACATGACATAAATTGGAGAAAATCCCGATCTTTGTCATAAGGCGATGCGGACTTCACTTGCAAGAAGAATATTATCCATAATAAGGCGACCCCGGGAACAAAAGCTTCACTTGAAGGAGAATCCCGGTCATACAAAGAGCATCTTTCATAAGATTTGCAAGGACCTTGTAGCAACATACAACACATTACATAGCAAATCGACCTTAACTCCTTCATGGAAGATGGATTCTCACATTTGGGAATTAAAACTATCGAGTATTATTAAGACCCCAGAAAGATACCTTAGGTCGAAAGCCATTGTGAAGCGCGTGGAAAGGTTGATCGTAATCAAAGGCCAAAAACGTTGATAAAATCCGGGTTCAAACCATCAGGACCCGACGATTTTTCAGGATGCATTTGCTTGATAGCCTTAGTGAACTCCTCTTTAGAAAAAGGTGCAACTAAGCTCTCATTCTCCTCCAAACTAACAACATCAGTCAATGAGATTTCCAAACCATCGAAGTTAGGCAAACCTGAGGAGAATAAGTTCCGAAAGTATGACAAAGCAATGGAACCCATCATGCTCAAATCGATTGCTACATTATCATCTTAGAACTAACCTTATTGGAAGCCTTATACGATATTTGAAGCTTGTGCATGAAAAAAATTGGTATTAAGGTCACCGTTCTCCAACCAAAAAGCCTTATCTCATTGCTTACAATACGACTCTTCATCTCTAGCAACTTGGCAAGACTCCTTTTTCATTAAAGTTATGTCGCTTCCGACTTTCAATAGTAGGAGCGGAGAACACTCTTGTACCTTATAGGTTTAAGTTTATTATGAAAATTCTGCAAAAAAAATTCCTCCAATAATTAGCCATAAATCCGCACAATGGGACGGTCGCGGCTGGGGAGAGATCAGCGGAACTCCCCCAAGCACATCTCAAAGCTAGACACAAACTCCTCTTCTCTTAACCATAAATTTTCGAATCTAAACTGATGTGAAACATTCCCGAGAGAAGGAGGCGAAAAGTGCAATAAAATGGGGGAATGATCGGACGTAGTAGCGAACAAGTTAGAGAGCTTATGGGAGGGGAACACCTCAAGCCAGTCTGTTGTAGCAAAGCATCGATCCAACTTTTTTGAACAGTGAGAGGAAACCCCTACTCATTTCCATGAAACCATAACCATGCGAAAACAACTCATTCAAGCTGATTAGATTTACAACACCATGAAACCCGCGAAAGATCCGATCAAAGATGAGCACACCTTCTTTCTTATTCGATGGAGAAGAAGATCATTAAAATCACTAATGCAAGCCCATGGGAGGAAAGAAGGCAATTGCGAGGCATAATAAAGTCGAAGTCCTCAGTATGGACTTCGGGAAGCCATAATAACCGATCCAAGCGCCCGATCACCAGTGCATTTAGCAATAATAAAGGTCCAATATGATTATTAGAAAAGCCAGCGAACAACTCAAAGATGAATCCCATAGCATAGCCAAGAGCCACCACTATGATGATGTATTAACTGCAAATTGCTAGAAAAAACCCGACTTGATACGTAACTCCTCGAAATCTTCATCTCTTGAACTAGTGTTTTCAACCAAATTACCCATCTCGAACCATGAATCTATTGCCATAGAAAAGTGAAAATCGCAAAAACGTTTTGTATGGCCTAGCTTACCACAAAGAAAGCAAAACAGCCCCAAGCGCTCGTACTTAAAGAGGACTTGCGAGGATGATCCATTAGATAGCAAATCTTCTTCCAACATTTCAGTGGTTGCGAAACATCAATTTGAACCTTAACCCGCATATAAGAGGCCCCAAACCTTGTATTATTAGTCTCATCATATTGAATAAATTTTCCCACAAAGTCACCAAATTGCTTCCCAACCTGAGTGGACATGAACCCTACAGGAAGGTTATGAATTTAATACTAGAAATCAACGAGTCAAGCGGAACAACGGCGGGGAGCTTCGTTGGGCATTAAGCGATGGATGAGGATGTACATATTGTCATATATCAGAATACCTTCTAAAACCTTGCTAATATCATACTCATGAAAAAACTTAAATAAGAATCCCCTATCATTTAGTTCCTGAACAAAAATACCTCTTCGTAGCCTCCACATGGCGACAACTTATTCTTTGAAGGAAGGAACATGAATTCAACTTGGAGATAACCTTGCTTCCTGCAAAACATGGTCGTATTATATAGTTTGAGATCACGATTCCCTCAGTAGAGCATCATCTTCCTCGCGGTGAGAGATAGTGAGCAATGCGAGTCTCCATAGAAAATTGGAAAGTTACATAGGCAGGCGAGCAGAACTGTGATCACAAAGGCAAACCCAAACTCCCTCAAAGAGAGAAAACCCTAGCTCTCTCAGCGAGAGGAATGTCCTCCAGACAACTTAACCCAACAAGGTGACTCACATGAAAGTCAAATTCCCAATTTTCTTCAAGTCCCTCGACCACCCTCAATAACGGAACAAAGGCATCCGTAGCCAAAACACCAAATTCAAAACAGGATAAATTCGTGCGGATCTGCAGTTAGGGGAGTTGACACGAAAACCCATATGGCTGCCGGGAAGCTGTCGCATACCATAATTTTCCCGACATCCAAATCAAAAATTGGGACAAAATTACGGGAACAACAAAAGCAGATTCCTCGGGAGGAAACCGGACCAGAGCCTAAGCACACAAAAGTAGAAAGTTTACTACGCTTGACACCACCTCAAGTCCTTCAATCTTCCTTGACCCTTTTCCCCGCATAGTCCTTTGTCATTTGAAACCAACAAAAACTTGTGCCTTAGTTCAAAAATCATCAAGCTCTCAACACCTTCTGACATAACACCCGAAATACACCACAGTCGTTTTAAACATAATTAGGGTATATTATAAGTACATTTTGAAAATTTTAGCAATTATTCTTTTACTAAGTGAGAAAGGGCTGAGCTTTAGAATTTGTACAAGACTCTGAGGGTAAAAGTGAAATTTGTCAAAACAAGATATAAAGTCATAAGATAAGAAAATGAGGGCAGCTATTATAGAAATGACATAAATTGTGGCGCAAATAGAAGGAGTTTGAGGACCAAAGTGTAATAAAGAAAAAGAAGTAAAATCAAATGGGATAAAACGAGAGGTTGGTGGATGAGATATTTTCTCATACCCGTTTGGAGAGCAAAAAAAGCGTAGAGAGGAAGAAGAGAAGAAGAGAGAGAGAGAGAGAAAGAAGCTAAGAAGGTATGGATTTGTATGGATTGCTATGGTTTTGTATGGTTGCTATGGGTGGTATGGATTTGTGAACTTTTGTATGGATTCTTGGATTCTTGATCCAGTTCTTTGTCTAGGGTTTTTGCTATGAGAAGTTCTAACCCTACATTCATGTGTTTGTGGAAGTTGTTGAGTAAGACTTGTAGGAATATTTATAGATAAACAAATGAGGATTTCTATGGATTTGAGGGTTCATGTAGGTCATTTGGCAGGTGTATGAAATTCCTCCTTGAGCTAGGGTTTGAGGTGTTTAAGAGTATGAATACTTGTTGGGAGTTAGGAATCCTCATAACTTCCCCTCTTGTGTTTATGGTTGGGTTATGAACCATTTGGGAGTTGTTTTTGGTGATGCTTTTGGATTATTTTTGGGTTTTTTGTTGGATTTTTGGAAAAATGGATGAAATCAGCCAATCTTAGCAATTTCGGGGTCCCGGCCGATCGTTGCCATTGCGTGGGGATCCCACACAGCGGCGTGGGGATCCCACACAGCGGCGTGGGGATCCCACTCAGCGGCGTTGGGATCCTACGCAGGCTAGGTGGTGAAGGGAAGGCAGGACAAGCCTCGGTACAGGCGTAGCAAAGCTGCGCGCGGTGAAGACTACGTTGCTGACATAGCAGTAACTGCAGAGTGGCGTAACCTTTGATTCACATACATGTGTTTTGTCATGTTTTGCTGTTAAGTTATTGGGGACTTTTCAATTGGACTAATGAGGACCCTATAAGTGTATGAAAGGGTTCATTCATGTTTGTAAGGTAAAGGAAAAATTAGACCGTACTTCGCTGCTTCGTCTCGGCGAGCTTGATGTTGGCAAACTTAATGCTCCTATGATAATATAGTAAGTTCCTGAAAACATATAATTGTAGGATTACTTAAGATCGGATATTGAATGACACGACACATCTGTTACATGGGCGAGCCGCGTGGGATGATACTCTCTCTTATTAGTGCGGCGACACTCTCGATTGTGCTTCGGCACATTTAATTGCCCGGTACTCACAGTGGTGCGATGGCGCTCTACGGTAGTGTAAGCCTCTGCTTTGTGCTCACGGTACCTGATCTTGTGCAGTACCTTCGAATTTACTTATTATCTTTGTCTTACTCATTTTCTTATTAAGTGCAGGTAGTTAAGCAGTTATATGATAAGAATACGAATGACGAATAGGAATGTAGTAATGTACGTCGTTACGCTCTGTCAGTGCATACAAAATACCTATAATTTTATAATAAAAATTATTATATAAATTCCGGGCATAATTGAGCTTGACTTGGGTATTTTAGGAAATTGTTAAATGATTATATGGTAGGCTAATCACGAATATTATATGATAAATGAGAATTGATTGAACACGGAAATTGCTTTCGAGTGTAAAGGAGCGAAAGAGGAAGAATTGTGAAATAGGGACCTAAGGTCACATATAAATGAGTTTGTAGGTCTAAGTGTGAATCGAAAATTGAAGTGCGATTAGAGAGATTTATGGAGCTATATAGTGGTGGGAGAACTTAACCCAGAATGCATTTTTGTGGCAACAATGCCTTATATAGAATAAAGTGACTTAAGACCAAAAGGGAGAAAATGAGAAATGATAATAAGTGTGAGCCCAGGCCTTGGCCTTTACACTTATGAGATAAAGACGAAATGTGGGCTTTTGGGGCTCATTCTTGAAACGTCCATTTTGAGAAGGAAAGGAGAAAAAATGGGAGAAAAGGTAGGAGCTTAGGAAAGATCAAGTTCTAGGTGGGGTTTCTTCCCACTTCTTGCTCCTTTGTGATCAAACAACTTAGAAGAGGAGATTTGAAGAGATTCAAGGTAAGAAAACAAAACCCTAACTTCACCTTTTATGATTTTGATTTTGGAGAAAAGCCCTAACTTGAGAAAAAGGGGTTATTATTGATTCTAAACCACTCTTGGAGTTGTTTTGGGTAGATTCCATGGTGGGTTTTGATGTAGGAAGGATTTGGGGAGGTATAGTGAAGAAAAATTGGTGAGAAATGGTGAAATCTACCATTTTGAGAGCCAGCCATAGGTGATGCAGGGTACCAAGAGTGGTCGTACCATTATCTTGGAGGAGAAGTGAATGCAGGTACCACTCTAAGTGTTTGGGGTACCCATTGACGATGGGGTAGTGGTCTGAATTACGGTCAAGTAAGTGCCGATCTGAGTGTTTCTGCGACCTGTTTTTTTGCATGCTATGCACTTTTAAGTCCGTATTCGTACACATCGGTGTTTAGGGACCCGAATAAATGACTAATTGAAGTCTGAGTAAGAATGAGACTAAAGTGAAAGCGTCACGTACCTTGCCGCCTCAGCGATATTCGTTTAACATGATTATTTGTTTAACCACTAAGAGTGGAGAATTTGCATTTGACTAGGTACGGGTGAGGACGACAACCTGACCTAGGACTGGCATCGAAAGAGAAAAAGGATCGATAAATTGGTTTGTTCTGTTCTTTGTTCTCTGTCCTATTTGTTCTTTGTGATTCAATTCCCATTTCAAGTTCTATTTGTGAAATATGTTATTGTAAGAAAATATACACGTAATCGTGCATGTATTTTGAACTATAAAGAGTGAATTTACGGTTTAAGGTCAATTGATTTGAAATGTATTGAATGACGGCATGCGGGATTCACCAATTGAATTAAATCATGAAGGTACCGTATTTGTAAAATGTGAGAAATCCACGTACTCTTGAATGACAAACAGGACAAGATTCGCAATAGAATATCGTGAATGTCGACTTCTATAGTCATATGTGGTGGTAATGATGAATGTAGAAATCACATTTGCTCGCTGAATGACAAATAGGGCCAGGATTCGCAACAGATACGTAAACAGATGTCGACTTCTATAGTCATATGTGAGTTGGTAGTATTGAATGGGAAATCACATTGCTACTGAATGACAAACAGGACATGATTCACCAACTGAATCTGTCGTGAATGTTGACTCTTTAGTCATATGTGAAATCACAAACCAAAAAGCGAAAAATGATTTGAAAAGTGTATTTGTATAAGTATCTTTTACATTACACATGAACCTTTGTATAAGGCATTATTTTGATAAATGCATGATTCGTATTGAGCGAAATGGAATGAGAGCTATATAGAACCCTTGGCGTAGAAAATGCTTAGCGTGTTGTTTTAATCGTCTTGCCCGATGCTGGGTTGATGGGACGGTGATCGAGCGGACCCGAGGTCGAGGCTCATAGTCATCCCGAAAGTTCACGGGTATGCCGTTCTGCAGCATCGCCATTTTGAACATGACATTATTTTGTAAACAAATGAGTTCAACTCAGAAAATTATTTTTATACTTATATCGATTCACGATTTTGGATATTATGTACCATCCTCATTTTGGTTAAATGCATATTTTATGGAATTGCATTAAGATTTGTAAATGTTCTGGGCACTGCAATTAAGCCTTGCGAATTTGAGAAACGAAAACACTAATGAAATGTATTTGATAAATGCATTTGATAAAAGGCTTTGGTCGAGCGTCCCCGGGGTTTCGGTTCAGATCCGCTAATCGAGTCGAGTCGGGCTCAAGGGTCGCTACATCTATAGTGCCTCACAGTACCTTTGGCGCAGTATAAGCTACGTGGTACCTACGAATTGCCTTTGTACAAGTATAAGCTCATGGTACCTACGGGAACCTTTGTACAAATGCTACGCTCTATAGTACCTACAGGTACCTCAGATCTGAGTAAGCTACGTAACTCCTACGGGAGATCACGACAGTATAAGTTTATGAAATGCAAGTATGTGTATAAGTTTGTCATAGGAATTCATGATAGAGTGTGATATCTGTGCCCCATCCATTCTTGTTATATGCTTATTGTAAATGAGTATTAGTGCATAAGTATAAGTCATATGTTCCAGCTAAGTTTTATAAACAGCACGGGTTTCCCCAATCTATCGTAGTGCAGAGGAGGAGGACTTTCGTGATCTTCAGATACCGTCAGCCAACACACTTGTAGGGGTCCATCACCTGTAGGTTTTGCGCTCTGATTATGTAAATGTAAATGTATAGTTTTTGTATATGTGTAAACGTGGGACTCAAGATTGTATGTGTATTGACATTGTAAACACTACTACTAAGGGTAGTTTTATTTTTGTATCTTTATATATGATATTTTGATTCAGTTATAAGACTTGAACCACCAATGCTTGAAAAGCAGCGCCTCTCTTCATTCGCTAAGGCGTTAAAGCAGACACAACTCTTTACCAAAGACCTCTGGTTATGCGCACAGCTCCTGTGATTTCGAATGATGACTATTTCCTAAACATAAATGTTTTAATTTAGATTCAAATTTTTTGAAACTCCGGGAAGTTCTCACTATGGTAGAAATGGTGGAGAAATCTAGAAGTGGACGATCTAGAGTTTTTTCAGAGCAGAGAACGCGCTATTGTTTATAGTAGAGAACATGTATCAAGGCCTCTTTGTATGTTTAGGCTTTTGGAGGACAAAGATGCGAACATAACCCCTCACTTCTTTGTTATTTAGAGATGGATCATCACAATCATTTTTGCAAGATCATCTTGAATAGATCGTGAGGGAGTAGAATGGCGGGAGCTATGAGACCGGAGAGAAGAGAGCGTGAGGACTGTGGAAGAAAAAAAATCAAAGATCTATCGCCATTCAAATCAGAGGTCTTGAAGCTCTCCCCAACTTCGCGAATCCACCGGCTATAGCTTACCGTTAGCGTTTCCCTCAAAATATGAATCAACCCCTTCTCCTCCCAAGTGACTTTGATGAAACGACACGCATCAAAGACAAAGATCACATTATTTGGACAACTAACACCGTCTCATCAATTCCACCTCTAATCTTCACCGACGAATCAACCCTAACGACCCTGTAAGAATCTCTCTTTTAAAGTTATACGCACTCGCTTGCTTTTCTTCGACTTTAATATTTACTTAGAGATGACTTTTCTTTGGACTGTAATAATCAATGTCAAGACTACATTTTCATTTTTCTCTATATATTAATAGGTTGTTAGGTTTTTTTCTTTTGATCGATTTTTTTTTTTTTAGTGTTAGAATATTGATGAAGGATGATCTATGTAGGGTATAATAATTTGATGAGGCTTAGGTTTGTAGTGGTTGAGGCTTAGGTTTGCAGTGGTTGACAAAGATAAAGTTTTGAAGAATGATCTTTTGAGATGACGGTATTTATTGTTTTTTTTTTATTTACTTTCAATGATTTGATGTGTATGGAATAACATTTAATGCCTATTGAATATGAAGACCATATGAAGACCATATGAAGACGTATGGAATAACATTTAATGCCTATTGAATATGAAGACCATATGAAGACCATATTTATGTCGTTTATTGTTTTTTATAATCTCTCATAGGAAAACATATTTGGGTCAATTTTTTATTCCCTTTTTTTATTTCCCTTGGTAGTTTGGGTTTTGTTATTGCTAGTTTGGGTTTTGTTATTTATTTCATTTCTCATGTGCCTCTATTACTAATGCTCTTGGACACATGTGTACTTACCTACACATTAATTCCAACACAATTTTACCATATATTTAATTCTAACACACGCACACTTCAACAATTTTGCAATTTCATAATTACTAACTCTAATACACTTCTTTAATCCATCAAGCCTAGTTGATCAAAGTCCAGCCTAATAGTTACCCCAACTCCATCTACCTTAGGTCCGATCTACTACCCAGTTCAAGCCCATTAGCTACTCTCAACACATTTACCTTAGGTCCAAATCCCATTAGGTCCCACCCATTTACCTTAGGTTCAAGCCCCATTAGTTACCCCAAATCCCATCTACCCCTTAGGTCCAACTCATCCACCTTATGTCTAGCCTAACTCATTAAGCTTGGTCCATCCTTAGGATCCATTGCCATGTCACCGCCACCTCATTTAGGACCCACTGCTACATCACTTAGGGTAGACACCTTTGTTACGATTTCCGCAAGCACCCGGGTCATACAAGTAGTATAATGAACCAAAAGTCAAGATATCGATCCCACAAGGAAGGTGTGGTTTTAACGAGGATTGAGTAGTTCGGCTACTGAAGTCGTTCACTATTTGAGCAACTCGATGACTTAGAGAGAATGTTTTCTAATTTAAAATTAACATAATAAAACAAAAGAAAATAGAGGTGATTAATGTTCACTCACAAGGAATGGGATAATATTAGAGATACAATTCAAGGAAAGATACTAGGTTGGATTGTCTCATTGATGCATTTATGGTTTATATTCATTGGCACGTTGAGTGAACGCACGCCAGGCATGTCTAAGGAATCTCGACATAAGGTTTACGTCACGTCTCCTCAAATTCCTACACCCATTCCCCTCATTCTCCTTCAACTCTTTTAGGTCATGAAGTATGGTACTTTTTATAAGGCAAGGCTTTCCTTAGAATCCTATTGGTCACCTCTCTACTTCCATACACAGACTAAATTCCTGACTATGCTCGACCGATCACCCTAGCCCATACGATCGTCACATAATGTCAGATGGTGCTATTCTAATGAAATCAATCTATACTAGCATTCCCTATTTCCTAGACTTCTTGATTAGGTTGATTATATTTCAATTAACTAATTAATAATTTAAGAGACCGAGACCGCATTTTATGGCGCAATCCAAGTGTCACCAAGGATTCTAGTATGGGGGATCGAAGACCAACTCTTAGTATATGGATTAATTAGTTAAACCATAATAATCCTATAACTACATTTAACTTAAACATTCACATAAGATTGAATTCACAAAATCATCATAAATATATATAAACCAAACATTAATTTCCACAATTAACTTGGTATAAGGAAGACGCCTAACTAGTCATTGTAACCAAGTAATCCAACAAAATCATATTTAAGATAAAACATACTTAAAGATTGGACAAATATAGTAGAATTTTAAGATACAAAACATTAGATCCGAAATTAGCTCAAACTCTACACCACTCGCTGCAAGATTCCCACGATAAATCTTCAATATCGCCCAAATCCTGTTAAATGAACAAAATCACAAACCCTAAAGTGATTCAAGAAGAAGAGAGGAGAAACCCTAAGGAGGGTGTTCTCCCTCAAAATCCGAACCTTAAAAATGTCTAAAGTTCAAGTATTTATAAGTCTTGGAAAATGGGCTAATGATGGGCTCAAAAATTGAAGTTTGCTAGTCTAGCTCGCCATCCTTCGCCGCAACGAACCCAAGGATTGTTTTTTGTTGCTTTCTTCCTTCGCCGTGATGAACAATGGCTTTACCGTTGTGAACATATTCCCTGTGACGAAGGATAGCTTCGCTGTGTCGAACCTAAGGCTAGTATTTCTTAACTTGAGCTTCGTCATGGCGAAGCACACCTTCGCAGTGGCGAACCTCTTTGTTGCGTAAGTGAGCAAACTGGGCCGTGCATCAACAACTTCTTCTTCACTTGATTTCTGCCATCATTTTGCTTGATTTTCCTTCTAATCCTGCAAAACATAAGCAAATAGGGAATTAGAGTAATCTTTACGAAAATGGGTGTGAATCGCATTTAGGTCCTATAAACACATAGAAAAACATGCTATATAAATGCTAGTATGATTCACATATCAACCTTCAAAAATGAAATCTCAGATCTGACATGATGAATAGAACTCATATCCTTTGTATTGTAAGTAAACACCTTAAACCACTAATTACCATCTCTTTTGTTTTAACTTTAATTTTATATAATATTTCTAACATCCTCCATTTTCATTAATTTTAATTTTAGATTCAATACTAACTTTCAAACAAATATTATTATCATCATTTAACTTTCATCCTATTACCTTTGTTATCTAAATAAAACAAATCATTTTCTTTAACTTCAAAATTCAAATAAGTGTACCTTAATTACTAAATTAAAAAATTAAAAAATTCATTCCTTGATTTTAAAAATCATTTTCTATAATTTCAAATTTTCAAATCACTTTATTTAATTTAAAAATGTAAATTTATGATCTCAATGTTTAAAAAAAAATTTCTTTAAAATTCAAATTCCCTTTCTTTAAATTTTTACAAATCAAATATTTTTCAAATATCCGACTTCAAACCTCTCCTTTTCCAGTGACTTATTTATTTTTTATCGAATTCCCTCATTAAATTTTAAATTTCTCTTTTTTAACCTAATTTTCAAAACTTCAAATGCACAATCAATTCTATAATTCAAATAAAATGGAACATTGTGGAGTTGATTCTATGCTAAATAAATGGGCCTTAGTGGGGGCCCAACATCTCATATATGTTTTCAACAAATAATTTAACACTTAGTTTGCTTTCGGTTTCAAATTTTGAGCAAATATTTTGTATTTCTTCACTAAATAGCATGGTTCTCTATTGATGAATTGCTTTGAATCCCATATGGTACACATTTCTCCTCTTTGACTTTTTTATTTATGTATTATATGCTTGTTGTGTCCTTGTGTTACCATTGTTGTTTATTTTTTGTGTTAATTGTATGATTAATCGATTTTCATAGTCGTCTTAACTTTATTAGGAGCTTAGAGGAGTGATACGGCTTGTCACCGTACCTTCCTAATAAGTAACGACCCCTGGATCACAGACTCTTGTTTTTCATTAGACGCTTTTCGATGTGGGAATCACATTTAGGGTTTCCTTTCTTATTTTGTTTTCCCTTAAAAAAATAAAATAATTGGCAACTCCAAAACCGTTTTCAAAAAATGGTTTCCAAGCAAAACAAGTCTTGCCTTTTGGTGGGAAGCACCTATTAGCTAAAAAATGCGAATTATCCCTAAACACAGTGGTGACTCCGCAGAGGATCGTTTTAAATTCGACTTGAACTAGTTGAGGAAAATATGGTATTTGATTGGTCGACTCGTGGGGATCGTTTGGGATTGTTATATATTCATCTTGTATCCTTACTTAGATTGTGTGTAGATTTTGATGATATACTTGTGCTTTGCATGACTGTTTGTTGCATGACCACCCTTCCTCTTGCTTGATTGTATGTTGCTTCTCTATGTTGGACACACATGTGTCCTTTATCTCGACTCGAGTTGTTATATTATGTGCTCTTCGACCAAGCTAGTGATTAGGAGTAAGGTTTAGCAATGCGTTATATCCATGTTTGGGAGCATTCTTGAGGTGGTCGACATATTGATGTTGATTGGAGTCGATCTTTGAGGAACTGTATAACCTAGAGCTAGATTCCAGGATACTTGTGTGACTAGTGTGCTTTCTTTGTCTTGGTTGTTGGGTTTCGAATGCACCATTCACTATACACTTAGTTTTTCGCTCGGAGTAATGAGCCTTCACCATAAAAGCCCCTGGGATGTGGAAGTAGTGCATGTGGAGGTGACCACCTTGCATGGAGCTTCCTTGTCTTCGGAGGAGGCATGTAAGAGGTTAACGTCTTCTTTAGAAGGGTATGATCGCTCTTACTAGGGACCCCTTCAAAAGCCTACCATTTTTCTTCTAGAGCCATCTTAACCTTAAAAGTGAACTTAGATATTTTTTTAGGTGTCCATATCCTAAAAGTGGGAGCTTATGAGAGCTATTAGGGCCGATTTATTCACAATTGGTTCCAGCTCCCTTTGGTCTCCTTCGAGTTTTGAGTGTTAGTTGGACCACTAATTGTCTTTACATGTTAGATTTACTCCTTTTCACTTAGTGTGTTTAGAGAGCCTTCTCCATAGGGCTTTCGCGAGTCTATTTTTCTTGGGTTGATGCTTACACTTAGTTTATCGTCACTCGCTACTTGATACCTTAGGTATGCTCATTGATCACTTACCTCTACACCTCACACCTATCATGGGCTCAATACGTTCCTTATTGAATACTTGATTCAATTTTCAATTTGAGGCCTGTTATTTCCATATGAAAAGTGAAATGCATGTTTTTATATTCATACATTTTTCTGACTCGCCTTGATTACCTTGTCTTTTTTTTTCTTCATGGGGCTCGAATTAAAGGTTGAATCAGGACTCACATTATATATAAGTATTGATCCCAAGATAGTGTTGTTCAATGTAGCACTTCCATCCTAGATTGTGAATTATCTAGTCATGTTTGTGACCATCTTACAGTGGACTTCTTTATGACCCTAGGGTTTCTCTCTTACACTCGGATTATGATTGCCACTATAGGATCATTTAGTGTGTTTTATGTTATGGTGTTGACTTGAGACACCTTCACTTTCATGTCATGATCACTTGGGCTCGACCCATCATGGAGGGTTTTTAGCTTATTGACCTTATAGCGAGACTTGACTTGAGGAGGTTGAAGATTGGAACTCATTCTACCTCGGATCGATGCTTATCATTCACCCTTGTATTCTTACCTTAGCCTTTTCGGACCCGGTGACCTATTATCATGAGCTTTATATTGTCATTCTCGAGCACCACTACATTCTCATGCCTTTTCTCCCCATATATACCCTAGCCTTTTATACCTTTTCCTTGATTTGACCAGGTAGAGTTTGGAAATATTTAGATTTGAGGGAGAAAAAATTGCATCTTATGAATCGACTGGCGATGTGAATAGTTGATTACTTGGTGAGATCATCAATCATCTATGATTGAGATAAGGAGATGAGGATATGAGTTGTTACACGGTATTCAATCCGGGAACTTACCTATGACTTCAGGAGTTTGATTCGGCTATGGGGATTGGTTTATATGGGTTGATGATGAGTAACTCGTATTAAGAGAGTAGTTAGTTGATTTGATGAGAGTGTTATTGTTATCTTTTATAGTTAGAGATAAGTTTTGAGAAGTTTTGTAAAACCTATCGCATGAGAGCTTTCCCATACTTTTTAAGATTTAACAATTTGTTACATTGGGTGATCTTGATCTTTATTGCCGACCATGTGTAATCTTGAGAGCATGATGTATAATGTTGTGGTCAAAGGATGGGTGGCCATCGTTTCGTGAGCCTTTTACCTTATCCCATACACATATAGAGTTATTCGTTGCTAGCCCATTGAGCCTCACATAAATGTTATAACCTTTCCTTTCATCACCTCATTTATCTTTATACCAGTTTGGGGACTTCATGATGTATGAATGCTTTTATTAGAGATCTCATGAGCTTTGGACCTGAAAAATGTATTATGATTCATTCCATCCTCTATATCATGATCTTCACCACATCAACATTGCTCCCTCATAGCACATGTCACTATTAGTCCCCTACCCCCTTTCTTTCCCATGTCATTTTATTTACTACATTGCTTTTGCTTTCCCTTGAGTGGTAGTCTTCTACATGTCTTTGTATGGAGGGCATGCCCATCCTTCTTTCATTTCACCCATTGGACGGTGATCCAGATATCTTAGTTGTGAGAGATTATCTTGTTAGTGAGGATTCGTGGCCACATTAGTGCGTGAGGTAATTTCATTCATGTGGTTGTATATTATATATTAGTCATTATTGATTTGAGTATATGTAAAAGAAAAAAAAAAGAGGAAAAAAAAAAAAGAAAAAAAAGAAAGAAAAAAAGGAAAGAACCAAAATCACTTGCTCATATTCCATTAGTATCCCATTCTATTTTAGTGAGGTTGCATGAAGTGTGTGGATCTTTGACATCTAGCTGCATTAAGTATGTAGTCATGAGGAGTTTCATATGTGAACTCTCTTGGGGATTCGTTATTAGACCATTTAGAGATATCTTACCACGTTTTGGGATATTTGGATCATTAATCGATCCATCACACCATCCATTTCGAGGATACTTAGTTTCCCTTCATGCTTTATGATGTGAGATGACCCCATCACCCATACCACCTATATTTTCTTGTTGTATCCATTACCTTTATTGATTTATCACTTTCCCATATTGTTTCTACTCATCCTGTGTACTAATTCTTCCTGACACACTATTTAGTGTTCTCACATGATAATCTTTGACTCATGAGAGTTCCTATCACATTCACGTTACATGCACGAGGGTTTGATATTTTTCTCATTGGGATTTTGAGCCTAGTTTCCCTTCATTTCTTTTATCCTATTACCCGAGCCTACATTACGATCCGAGTCATTAGACCACTCTGAGGCCATGATGTCACACATTATGTTTGATAGCTTACACATGGGAGATATTCGAGGTTGGTTGGAGATATTTTGGAGCATGATAGATGAGGAGCTTCGATGATGATCATATACTTGGGGATTGTCCCTATTGTGATCGATGAATTATGATACATTCTTACATTGGGACATGACTACTTTAGAGGCCATTTTTATCATATATATGCGTGCTGATCTTTGAATTAAGTACCTACCTAATTGTTGGTGGATCCTTAAGATGATCTATATTGGGGCATAGCCTCCTTTTCTTTGGATGATGGATCTTGAGACATTCCTATATTGGGGTATAGTCACTTCTGAGAGCGCACTTATTAGAGATGCAATTGTTTTATTTGTTATTGGGGCATAGCTACCTCATTGTTTTGGTTCATCGATGTAATGAGTGACCATTTGGTGAAGGATTTTGATGCATTATGGATTTGATGTCAAATGAGATATAGTCTTTTTGACATACCTAGTCGATCTTGGATATCTACCTATCCTCCATCCTTCCTAGATATTTCCTTCTTAATAAACATATCTATACCTATTTTACCCAAACCTATCATACAACTCTTTGGTTGCCCGACTCACCGCGATTTATGATTTACTCCTTTAATCATGGAAGGATGTGGTTTAGTCTTTGAGTTTTACAGTCAAGCCTTCACCCTTATGGGTCTTTAGATTCAACACCTTCGATGATGGAAGAGCCTAACATATTATTGACTCATTTGTGACGATGTCTCCATTTTGGGAAGTTAGCATATTGAGTGTTGATTACTATGAATTTCATTGTTGGTAAGTACTATTCAGTTTGCATGCCTTGATGCATGGTCCAGTGTGGCAGCCTTGAGGTTGGGTGCTTACTTTCACTACACTGATCGATGGAGTATCTTTGTTATGCCTTTTGTCGATGCGAAAGCGATGGTTTTGCAATATGTGTTATAAAATTGAGTGTACTTTAAACATGAGTGCCTGAGAAGCAGAGTAATAAAAGTGGTTTTTCTATCATAAATCGATATCGTTTCCACGAGGATATGTTGGTTTTCAAGGGGGATTAAGTACCCTGACTACTCACTTAATTCACTATTTGAGCTTCTAATTGGGTTGATTTTGAAATTACCAAACTAATTAAAATAAAACTTAGCAGAAACAAAGAATGTTTCAATGAAAACTGGATGTAATTGTTTAAAACACAGGAAAAGAACTTATAAAGGAACTAGGGTTGACTATCATATGTGATGTTTAACGATTCGTCTTTTTCAAAGTCCGGATTGGTTGATGTATAACTTGAATTGGTTTGATCCTACGATACAAGGTTCCCACTCTCGTGTTCCCCCTTGTATTTTCTCGCATTATCCCGCATTCACGATTCGTTCTTAAGTTGATAATGCGATACTTTTCCAAGGCATATTTCCTCGGGAGCTCTAGTGGTCACATTTACATCCTTGCAATAGAGCTACCTGGAATAAGCTCGAATTGGTCCTTGTTACGTTCTTGCAATCTTCTGCACTTATTGTGTTTAATGTCCCCTCTTAGTGAAATCCGTAGTGGTAGGCGTAAATTCTACTAGATCTCCTTGCTAGATTCTTTAGCATTCTAATTGATTAATCCACACCTTAAGTGAATTGGAACTAGATTTAAGGGCGTAATTCCTGCGTCACCAGGAATACGCTTGTAAAAGGATCGAAAATCCAATTCTTAGCAAGGATTCATAGCATTCCCAGGATCGAACACTAAACACAACAAAATAAGCATATATCAACCAATCAATCAAAGATTAGACAAAAATCAACATCATCATATCGACCACATAGATATTTAGTCGACATTTAAGCAAACACAATCACAGATTCATGCTAGATCATACATAAAGCGCAGAAAATAAAAGATGAGAGAGATAGGAGTACAAAATAGAGGTTTAATATGCAAATGTCTTCAATCCCAAACTCAAATTTCCACTCTATAGAGTTGTATTCCTTAGCAATCTTCAATTACAATCCAAGATATCCACAAAAACCAAATTAAAACTCAAGAAAACTGGAAATCTAAACCTAAAATAAACAAATCTTCCAAGATAGAAAAGGAACCTAAAGAGAACTGTCTCCATGAATGTCGAACCCAATCATTGATATTGTTATAGTATTTATAGGCCTTGGAAAATGGGCCAATGATGGGTTAAAAATGGGAATATTTCTATTACAGTCCGCAGTTCTTCGTCAAGGCGAAGGCTTCTTTGCCTTGGAAAAGCCACATGTCTTCATTTGATGCTTCCTTCCTTCGTCGTGGCGAAGGGTGTCTTTGTTGTGGCGAACCTCTTGTGTGGTGAACACAGATCTAGTCTTTTTTTTCCAGAATTCTCTTCGTTGTAGCGAACATCTTCCTTCATAGCAGAGAACTCATAGCTACAGACCAGAAAATTCCTCACTTTGGTTTCTTTCATATCTTTGTTTTATTCCCTCCTTTAATTCTGCAAAACATAGCAAATAAGGGTTAAAGATTTCCCTGAGGAGATAATAGTGTGAATCTAGCATTGAATTTATAAACATATAAAATCATACTAAAATGCTACATGATTCAAACCTATGAAACACCCAAACTTAACGTTTTGCTTGTCCTCAAGCAAAGATAAAAACACATTTTCCAATTTATTGAAAACAAGGATAAAAAACGTGAGTTTGAAGAGATATACTTTGGTAATGTTTTGCCTCGGGGATAATGCTTCCGACAGCATAAATAATATTTTAATATAGAGTTCTACAAAAGTAATTTAGTGACCTGGTTAAATGCACTAGACGAGGTCTATCACGGTGTGTGTGAATCCTGCCCTTATTCGACCAATTCAAATTTAGATGAAATTATGAGAATTTGCATGAAGTGGGAGATCTCACTCCATATGGAAATTTTCATGAATGAAAAGTGATCAAACTCCTGACATCACACATATCATTCTCCACTAATGTAGGTATTTCACACTTTTAGGATCAAATATGTCTTTTCAGGTTTGTAACGTGTGGTTTAGGTGAACGGGTAGTCAAGTAGGTCTTTGTTGACTGATTTTTACACATAGATAAAAAAATAACTAATTGTTGAAGACCAAATTGACTAAATATGATGGGGATTAGTGTGTCGAGCTTAAATCTGCAAAGACTATTCGGTCCTGAGCACCAAAACTTGTTGACGAATTTTTGCGCTACGAATACTAACTAAAGTCCCGTGATGCAAACTTGTTGACCAACTAAAGATATAAAATATGTTGTTTGCCTTGGATGAGGCTGATTGAAAATGTGTTTTGATGCATATCCTTTGCCGAGTGCATCGGTCATTAGTAATAAAGTAGATTTAAGTCAGAATATCGTTCCCCACGAGTTGATGAAAAATCTAAACAACAATTACCCCCATCTGCTCAGATCCTTGCTATTTGAATTCAAAGTTAAAAGTGATTTGGTTTTAAGCCCAAGGAAAGTAAAAATTTTTAAAAAAAAAATACATAACCATATATAAAGAATTCAAAATAATTAGTTAGTAAGTTCATAGAATAATGTCTTGGGAAGCCAATTGTATATAGTATCAATTTTGCATCATTTATAACATGGTTTAGTCGTGAGTTTGAAATGCAGACTTGTCAAGATGCGAGATAGTATAGTTTAGTTTCTCCACACACCATTACATTTCATACTAATTAGAGATACATGTTCCTTTCGGATACATGAGTCCCTATTCCAGGTTACTTGTAGAATATAAACCTCTTTCTAAGATCTGGGTATTTTTCTTTCTCTGTACTTCACACCATTTTCTTAAGATTGAAGACTACTTTTATGAAGCGAGGATGATGCAAAGCTTGAAATTTTAAATTTAGTACATCTCATCCATGAATCGTAAAATTCTCTATCTCCTTGATTAGATCTCAACTAACATAGGATCAAGATCCTTTCATCATACAGAAGAGAAACCTTTTATAAACTAAATTGATATATCATCCGACCAATCCTTACACATGAGTAAATCATTGATTTATCAAAGTAGTCATGAGTTCATTAGTTCCATAATACTAGTCTAACATACCCCAGAATGCTTCTCCATACTCTTAGGAATCTCCGTCTCTATGTCTCACTCGGAGGACCTCACGGAAATCGAGGCAAGATCTGATCCTTTTAAGGTACCTGTACTAATGTGCGAACAAGTAACCCCGAGGTAACACCCGACTAAATAAATTGAATTTGAACTATGACGTCCTTTCAAATTGTGTAGAAACTTTTAATTAACATTGATCAATTCCCAAATGGAGCTCAGTCTTTCAAACTAGATTACAAATAACAGTGACTAACTTATCGAATTAGAATTCAGAAATTAAATGGCCCAAAATAGATGAACTCCATCAAAATTTTCAAATTCCAGATCATCAAGCAGTAATAGAAAAACATAATTTCTGAAAACCCATTTCAGAAACTTCACACAAAATTTTCTCAATTCTAACTAACTAAAATGCAACTCTAAAATAAATTGAAGAAAGAAAAATAAAAATAAGTGAAAAAAATATATCTAAGGAGTCTCTAGCTACCCCGAAAGTTTCACGGTTTGCGGAAGTTGCGCATACTGCCCTAAATGCTTCTATTTATAGATTTTCAAATGATGGGCTGCACTTTAAGGCTGAAATTGTGGATCCCAAAAAATTATGGCCTAATTGGTTGCTTTGTCGCGACATAGAAAATTATGTCACGACATAGTTGTCATATTTATTCCCTATCTCTTTTCGTGGCTTGCAATTTCTATCGCAACATGGTTTCTTAATTTCTTCTTGGATTCTGTCGCGACAAAATTTGACAATGTCGAAACATAGTTCTACTGAAGTTATCTAGTGATTGTTACGACATGAGTGTCTTGTGTTGTAATGCACCGTCAGATAAATTATGCGGTATGTGTCGTGGTCGCATATGTGCGAGGACTTCATAATTATTTTAGTGCCATAATAGAATTTTTGGAGATTGTTTTAAGGGTGAAATTATAAGTTTTCAAAAGAATTGTGGCACTTTTCAGTGCAAGGAAAGTGGAGGGAGTGAAAGTACAAATTATGAATTTCAAAAGATTAAAAAATTTAAGTCAAAAAGGGGAGAAACAAACGGACAGGATGTGAGAAAGAGGCGTGGAGAGAGAGTTTTATTTTTTTTTCTTCTCTTTGTTTCTTTCTCAGATTTATAAAAATCGGACCGTAGATTTTCGTCGGAGCAGAAGGCAAAGTTGGACCTTTACCTTGAATTTCGTGGAGTACCCGATATCATATCATTTTGTCGAGCTTTAAAAGGTGAGAAATTTTCCTCTTTACATTGTTTCAAACACAAATGCTATACGTGGCTTGAAATTTTCTTAGAAAGCGTGAAGGTCGTAACTGAATTCAAAATTTTGGATTGAGTTTGAGAATTTTAGGAAATTTTAGCGTGTTGAATTTTGAATTTGAAATTGTTTCGGACGAGTTCGGGGTTGAAATTTTAGGATTTTAATTCGAGTTGATCTGAACATAAATTTCAATATTTTAGATATTTTCATTTATGGAAAATATCTTGAGTCTAGAATTTAACACGTATGCTGTGATAGCATTTGGTGCCCACATAATTTACGAAAAAATTTAATTATAGTACCACGTAATGCGAATTTCATGGTTATCTTGGCGTGTGTGGTCTAATACATCGAATAACGCCAAGATTCGTTTGAAAAAGTTGTTAAAGCATATAGTTTTTATGGGGCGATTCATGTGTAGGGGCATTTTTGGTCGAATTTCACCTCATATTATCAATGTCTTTTGTCAATGGAACTATACGTAAGTTTGTTAGAATCGTTACGTTTCCGATAAGTCGCTTTGAAAGCCCTTTGTATGTTTTATGGATTCGCGTTGAGCTGAGGCATTTTAGGTACCTTTGTATGGATTGTGTAGGCGGTGGAGCATCAAACCTGATAATCTAGAGTGCTTGACAAGAATTGAAAGAAATTTGTCGAGAAAAAGGTGAGTACTCAAAATCGTTTTCGAAAACAAGAGTGTTTAAATTACAAGTTTGTAAAGTGATTTGAAAATACAATGTAATGAGAAAAGCATTTTTTTTACCTCCCACTTGTTATACTCAGTAGAAACTTTGATTTGACGCCCAGAGCAGTTTGGCTAGTTTGCTTAAAAACCCTAAGATGCCTGGCTTCGATTCGGTCGGATGTATCTCGGATTATGCATAAGCGATTATGGGACATTATGACTAACTATATTGCATGAATTACGACAAGCGGGGGTTAGATATAGTATATATTTATATAGTGAGTCGCCTACACACGTTGGGGTATATAGATAGTTAGCCTTGACATAGTACATGCGATGAGGTGTTGGTTCAGAGGTTCCATCACCGGGCATTTTGGTTCTTAGGTTCCATTATGTTTATAGAATCTTTGCCGTGTTGCCGGACCATATTAGGCGGGTAGTGTTAGGGTTCACTGCCGATGCTAGGTTCAAGCGTTAAAGTGGCATCATGCAGGGTATTTCGGAAATGGGCCTGATGGTTGTTACTTGATTTCTGATATAGCACTTTCGAGATATTAACCACCCTTTGAAATAGTTTTCCAGCGGCGAGAAATAGTTTGAAGCGATTTCATAAATAGACGCGGTGAATTTGGTACTTGATTCCTGATATAACACTTCGGATGTTAACCACCGTTTAGCTTGATTTTCAGCGGCAAAATAGTTTGCGAAACGGTTTTAAATGTTTTTCATAAATGCTTCGATTTTCTCTAAGCAGTTTACAACCATTTATGCAGTTTTCATATTGGGGTCATACGGCCGAGCGGCCCGACATTTAGAACTTATAGTACTCAACGGGCAGTTTGGCTCCACGGTTTTTTGTTTTTAAATAATTTTGAGTCACCGGGTGTTGAAGCGAAAGAACCTTTCAGGATCTCGGTCCCCTGGAAGCGTTGTGTTGTATATATATATAGATAAGGTGTAAAGTAAGCGTGTAAAAGTAAAAATGTGACATTTTGTATATGTAAATATCTTTTGTAAATATGCATGCATGGTTTTGAGAAAACAAGTTGCGATGAAATTATGTTGGATTGATTTGTATCTTATATTTTGATGAGGACCAGAGGTCCTTTATGGTTGCTCCAGTTGGATTTTTGGTAAATGTGGGAGTGTATTTTTATCACAGGTGATCTTGTATTCGGGCTTGACCACGATGCGGTAGATTATCTTTGCCGGATTTTCGTTAAATCTAAAGGTGTGATTTTAAGTATAAAATTTTATAACCCGTTTTCCAAGACAATTTCAGCGGTTTTATTGCTTCATGGTAATTTAGCCGATTCGGCGAAGCGTTTGGGGGTTTACTATGGAGTTGTGACCTCCTTCACTGTCAATGGAAGGTCTGTCCAGTTGGTATCATCATGATTTAGCGATAGTTTTGCCACTTTTTCATTTTCATGCGTTTTCTGATCATTCCTAATAAATTGTTTCTATGATTTCCTGTGAAACCTATCTTGTTTTCTAAATCCTTGCATGCATCAAATATTGTAAAGTGTCCTTTGGAATCTTGTAACGCCGAAATTCCACGGCGTATGTACGGATTGGGTGGTAGAGTCAGACTGGACCGGAGGCACCACGGAGAGAAATGTAGGCACACCCCTGGAATCGGAAGATGCCTCGATGAATCAGACCCCGCGTGAGAACCGTCGAGGCGTAGACCCGGAGATCTGTGACGATGGATCAAATTATACGGATTGTTGGCGGCTACGTCGGCTGCGGGAGCCTCCCGAGAAGAGCGAGAGGGGCATGATGGGCGCTCTAAGACTGGGGCTAAAACATGATGGTGCAGAGGCGACCGGAGCGACGTACTTATGGTTAGAGACGGGAGTTAGTGAAATTTATACAATGATGGGGTGTTCGAGATGAAGCGAAAGTCCTCTTTCGGGGTTCTTGATGGCGGCCGGAGGCGAGGCGGTGGGAGGCCATTAAGAAGAGACACCTACGAAGTCGCCCAGGACCCGATTAAGTGAGCATTCTGAGTGATTTTACTGCGTAGTTATCAGGATGCAAAAATAGAAGAATTTTTCAGGTTAGAGCAACGATCCCTGATAGTGACAGAATATGAGCAGAGGTTTTCAGAGCTCGTGAAATTGGTGCCTATGATACAGGAAAATGAGGAACATAAATGTAAGCGAGATGGTCGGCTTAAACGTTAGAATTAAAGCTCATCTAGCTTGGGCATCTCAAAATAACTTTGGAGAGTGGTTGAGGCTGTACTAAAGGTATAAAGGACAGTTTCAATTCTAACCGAAGGCGGCAGGGCGGTAAGAGGTGCTCCACGGCACTAGTCGACGGGCACCCGGTCATTCCCCAGTAGAAAGAAGAAATGGGCGGCGGTGGGGCTCAGGCGAGGGCGACATCTAGCCGAGGATCGCGTCAGGTTGCCCGATACTAGGAGGTGGTAGATCTTGGGATCATCTTTCCATTGTGCCGCATATGTCGGGCATCTTTGGAGAGTGTAGGATGAACATGACAGGATGTTTCCATTCTTGACCCGAAGGTCACTTTATCGAGGAAGCCCATCCATAACTAGTAAACTGTAGAGACCTCACGGTAAGTCTGAGTGCATCTACCTCGAAACACCGGTCAGTCAAAGTGGTAGGGGTGGATTCGAGGCGAGGAGGAGTGGCGATGCGACTGGTAGAGTCGCTGATGAGAGTGCGAGGCGAGAGCGATGCCGATTAGCGAGTCGAGCTACTGTTGCTCGGGCTCGGTATTCTGATCACCTGACGGGAGCGGATGCATCACCGGAGCGTGATTCTTGGTATGATTTGGAGTTCGATCATGATGCATATGCATTAGTGGACACGAGAGCCACTGTTCATTTATTTGATTACCATTCAACGAGAGGCACCGAGATGGGAGTCCCGACACATAGATGGTCATATGGTGGTTCAGTACCCGATGGAATCTTGTGATGACCGAAAGGATAGTTCGATGGCCAGTTGGTGATCGAATAAGGATTTTCGTGAACTTGATAGTGTTAAGTATCCATGATTTTGATATAGTCTTGGGTATGGTGGTTATCGACATAGAGCCGCATAGATTTCTATAAGAAAGAACTAAGATTGTAGTTCGGCGAAGGGAACGAGCATGATATTTGAGGAATCAAAGAGATGCGCCCTAGTCTCATTAATGCCATAGTAGCCTCAAAATGCTTCGGAAGGTTGCGGGTTATTTCGCATTTGTGGTGGATATAGGAAGGCAGAGGACCTGGTGGAGAACATCCCGTAGTCAAAGAGGTTCCCGGATGTCTTTCGGATATTTCAGGTTACCTCGGATAGACAATTGAGTTTGTTATTGAGCGATTCTAGGGGCCAGAGTCGATATCCATTCCTCATCTGAATGGCGCGTGAGTTGAAGGTGGAAGAGCCTGAGGTGGAGGGAGTGGCCATGAGGCTTCATCAGGCCAATGCCTCATAGTGGGGAGCTCAGGTTCTCTTCGTAAAGAAGAAAGATGGAAGCTTCTGATTGTGTATAAACTAGCAAACTGACTGAATCGGAGACCGATACCACGAAGCTAGTATCCCACTTATCATATAGATGAGCTGTTGACCCAGTGCATGGATCTCGAGTATATTCTAAGATTGACCCCCAAGAGTCGGAGCTCCGCTCAAATTGGTCAGAGGTAGTGTTTCTAAGGCGCCCGGGACGAGATACGATCCTCTGAGTTCCCCAGTGATGCCATTTAGATTTACTAATGCCTTTATTGCGTTCATGGATTTGATGAGCGAGGAATTATTGGTCCGTATTTAAGATAAGTTTGTGATCATATTCATTGATGACATTCCTGAGTGTACTTTCGAGGCAGTCGAGGAACATGCGAGGCATATCGAGTTGATGTGCGGTGCCGAGTGTCAGTTATACGCTAAGTTTAGTAAGTGCCGGTTGGTTGAATAAGTAGCTTTCTTGGGTCATGTTTAAATGAGAAAGGTATTAGTGGCGGATCTCGAAGATCGAAGCTATAGTGGCCCGGGTCGCGCTTAAATGTTTACGAGAGTCGCGATTTCCTTGGATTGGCGGGTTATTCTGAAATTGTTGAGGGATTTTGAATGCTGACCGGATTGACCAATCGTGAAAAAGGATCGGAAGTCGAGTAGTCGGATACTGCCCGACATAGTTTTAAAGGCTGAGGCGAGAGATTGAGGCGGCTCAGTGTGCTCTTCTGGATTGAAAGGGCGGTTATGTGGTGTCTGATGATGCCTCTAGACAAGGGTTAGGGTGTGTTTGATGCGGGATGGTAGAGTGATAGCTTATGCTTCAGTCAGTTAAAACGCAAGCGAGGAACTACGAGCCGTGATTTAGAACTAGTAGCAATGGTTTTCTCTCTAAAGATTTGGAGACATTATCTATACGGTGTTCACAGTGGGTATTCACCAGATCCGCCAAGAGCTGAGCTCTTCACTCAAAAGAAGAGCTTAATTAAAGCTGGCCTTAGGTGGTTGCGGTGATTAAAGTTATGATTGCACGATAGAGTACCATCAGGGGAAAGCGATGGTGGGCGATGCCTTAAGCCGAGAAACGGAAGGGTTCATGCTTATCTCACAGACGGTATATCTCCCATTATTAATAGAGTTGAGATCTTTGGGAGTTGATTCTTGGGTAAACGTCCCAGGACACTATTGGCATCATTTATGTTCGTCCTCTTCTCGTGGGTCGGATCGAGGAAGGTGGAAGCAAATTTCGAGATGATTAAGTTGGAAGGCCAGATTGAGGGTGGTAGGAAACCGAGTTCAATCGGACACGATGAGTAATAGTTGAGTTCGAATGTGTGTACTGAAATAGGTGAACTAGGGAAATCATGGAAGAGCTCACTCTTGACTGCTGCATTCACCACAGTAGCGTAAAGATGTATTATACTGCGAGGGAGCATTATTGGTGGAAGGGTATGAAAAAAGGGAAATTCGCCAGTTTGTTATCCGGATGCCTAACATCGGCAAGAAGTGAAGCGAGCTGCGAGAAGCCGCGGGAAAGATCTGACCCCTTCCGATTCACGTATGGAAGTGGGATGAATTTTATGATTTTGTTCTTTGGGCCCCAGAACTCGGAGACAACCACGATGCCATATGGGTGATGGTGGATAGACTAGCTAAATGCGGCATTTTCTCCCGATTAATGATGACTCGTTAGATGAGTTTAGCTGATTATATGTGGAGGAGATAGTTAGATTACATGGTATTCTATCGATAGTCTCGGGGCCAGGACCCCGAATTCACATCCGGATTTTACGAATTACAGTTTACGAGGATGCCATGGGGACTCGATTGCGCCATATGACTTTCCATCCTCGGGCGATGGTGGTCGGAAAAGCTATTCGAACCAGCAGAGGATATGCTCCAGAGCATGCGTGATAGAGTTTAAAGGGAAGTTGGATATGCATTTATCTCTGATGGGTTACTTTCTGACAGGTTATCAATCGGTATAGGCATGGCTCTATTTGAAGCATTGTATGGTCGGAAGTATCGTACTTCAGTATGTTGGGATGAAGTAGGAGGAGGCGATAGGCTGGGGATTGAGTACATATTGCTTCGGATAAGATCCAGTTGTCGGGACGGACCAGAGATGGTTAGGGACCGAAGCGGAAAAGTTATGCGGATAGGCGTCGTAAGGATCTACGATTTAAGGTGGGTGATAGGGTCTTCTCAGTTTCCCCTTGGAAAGAGTAATCTCGAATTTGGAAAGGCGAGAAGGCTGAACCAGATACATAGGGCCATATGAGATTATTGCCATAGTGGGAACAGTGGCATATAGATTAGACCTTCCTCCAGAGTTGTCTAAGGTTCATAATGTGTTTCATGTATCCATGCTCCGTAAGTACATTCCAGATCCCTCCCATATCTTCGAGAGATCGACCAGTAGAACTAAATGTTTAACACATAAAGGAGCAGCCAATGCGAGATAGTAGATCGCGAGTAGATTTCTGCGGAATAAGGTGTTCCTTTGATGAAAGTTTTATGGGGAATCATGTATGGGATTAAGGAGACTCATTCAGGAGTCGGGGAGGCTGCGAGATGCGCGGTCCCGATATCTCGATTGCTTCAGTTAAGGTATCATTTTTATGTTAGTTTGTCCATTTCGAGGCCGAAATGTTCTAAAGAGGGTTTATGCTTGTGATCGATGGATATGCGGTGTGTGTGGCAGTAGGGTCGCGTATGTGCATGAGGCTTCCTTAATTATTTAGTGCCATAAATTTTTTGAAAGTTGTTTTTAAGGGTGAAATTATAAAGTTTTCAAAGAATTGTGGCACTTTTGCAATTAAGGAAAGTGGAGGGATGAAAGTACAAATTATGGAATTTCAAAAAGATTAAAAAAATAAAAGTCAAAAAGGGGAGAAACAAACGGACATGACGTGAGAAAGAGGCGTGGAGAGAGAGTTTTATTATTATTTTTTTCTTCTCTTTGTTTCTTTCTCAGATTTATAAAAATCGGACCGTAGATTTTCGTTAGAGCATAAGGTAAAGAAGTTGGGTATTTCTGTGACAAAGAGCTACGCGTAGGTACTTGATATCTTAGCATTTTGTCAGCTTTAAGGTTGGAAATTTTCTGTTGTGTTATTTTGAGCTTTAAATGCTATGTAATGGCTTGAAATTTTCTTAGAATTGTGGTACAGTAAACTTCAGTTCCAAAATTTTGGATTGAGTTTAGGAATTTTTAGGAATTTTCAAAACTATGTTGTTTGGGTAGGAATTTGTTTTGGACGATTCAGGGGTTAGAAATTACAAAGGGATTTATTAGGACGGTCCAGAACATAAATTCTATTTTGGGTGTTTTTCGACTCTATGGAAAGTTTCTCGAGTTTAGAATTTAACCATATGCTGTCGACCAGCATTTGGTGCCCGTAATTTAAAAATTTAATTGTAATTACCACGTAATGCTAAATTTTGTGGTTATCGGCGTGTGATCTAATACATCGAATAGCATAAGGTCGTTTTTGAAAAGTTATTCAAAACATATAGTTTTTATCAGAGCCGGTCGTGTGTAGGGGCATTTGGTCGATTCGCTCTCATATTATCAATGTCCTTATCAAATGGAATTTAGCACATAAAGTTTTGTTAGAATCAGTTCGTTTCGATATAATTAAGCTTTAAGCCCTTTGTATGTTTATGGTTAAAGCGCGTTGAGCTGAAGGCGTTTCGTACTTTAATATGGATTGTGTAGGCGATTGGAGCATCCGGCGTTACTCCCAGAGTGCTTAATGAATTGAAAAAAATTTATCGAGAAAAGGTGAAGTCACTGAAAATCGTTTTCCGAAAGCGAAAATGTTTAAATTACAAGTTTGTAAAAAAGTGATTTGAAAATACAATGTAATGAGTAAAGCATTTTTTTACCTCCGCCTTGTTATACTCGTGAAACTTTTGATTTCAACACTTAGAAAGCGGTTGGCCTAGTTTAGCAAAAACCTAGATAGCGCAAACTTAGTTAGTCCATATGAATCTCGGATTGTGCATGGCGGGGTTATGGGGCATTATGACTAACTATATTGTGCGGTGGTAATTGGGGTTAGATATAGTATATATTTATATAGTGAGTCGCCCTCGCACATTCGAGGTATATATAGATAGTTGAACCTCAGAGGTACACTCGCGTGAGATGTTGGTTTTGAGGGTTCCATGACAGGGCATTTTGGTTTTTGAGGTTCCATTATGTTTATAGAGATCGTCGTGTTCAGGATATATTAGAAGGGTAGTGTTACGGGGTTCCTCTAGATGCCGAGGTCCACGAGGTTAGTGGCATCACGTGCAGGGTATTTCAAAAATGGGCCACGGTGGTTGGTACTTGATTCTGATATAAACGCTTTCGGATATTAACCACAGCTGGAAAATAGTTTTGTGGCGAAATAGTTTTGAGCAGTTTTCATAAATGAGCCTGATGGTTGGTTACTTGATTTCTGACATAACACTTTGAGATATTAACCACCCTTTGAAGCTTAGGTTTGTGACAAAAATAGTTTGAGCAGTTTTGAAATGGTTTCATAGAAAAAACTCGGTTTTACCATGGCAGTTTTACAACCATTTATGTCTGATTTTCATATTGGGAGGTACATCACAATGATTGACAACATTTAGAACTTATAGTACTCACTTGAACATAGTTTGGCTCACGGTTTTATGTTTTAAATAATTTTTCGGAGTCGCAGTCTTTGGAAGTCGAAAGACGCTCGGATCCTCGGTTCTAGATCTTGTGTTGTATATATATAAGATAAGGTGTAAAGTAAAACGTGAAGTAAAGTAAAAAATGTGACATTTTGTATGTAAGAAATAATCTTTTGTAAAATATGCATGCATGGTTTTGAGAAAAAAATGTTGCGATGAAATTATGTTGGATTGATTTGTATCTTATATTTTGATGAGGACCAGAGGTCTTTTATGGTTGTAGTAGGATTTTTGGAAAATATTGGGAGTTTATTTTTTATACAGGTGATCTTGTATTTCAAGCTTGACCACCGTGCAGCCGGTATGCTACCGAATTTTCATTAAATCTAAAGGTGTGATTTTTAAGTATGAAATTTTATAACGATTTCCAAACAGGTTTCATGATTTAACGACAACCTTCATGGTAATTTGTCGGTCAGCGGTTTGGCTAGGAGAGTTCGCTAATGGAGTTGTCAAGTAAATTTGTCCAGTAGGAAAGTGCGTCATGTGTCTGACATAAAAAACTTTGTTGCAACCAACGTATTCTTTCTTTGCTCTAAAATGTCGCGCCAAAAAAATTTATTTATGGCGACCGTATTTTTGCCTTGACTCTTCCGCTTTGTCGCGACATTGTGACTAACATGTTGCAACATTCTTTATGGGGTTCTTCTCTAACTTTTTCATGACAATATTTTCTTTTTTCATGACAAAGTTTCTCATAGTTTGCATATTAACATTGTCAGGAAGCCGGACTTTTTCTTTGTTCTGACATAGTCGCGTTTACATACCTTTGCTTAGGCGGAACTTCGGTGTCGTGGCGTACTTCCTTCTTTGATCTTTGTCCCCATTTGGTAGGCTATTTGTTGCAACATTGAAGTCTTTGTCGCGACAAAATTGTCTTGGCTTGTCTAATTTCTTTTCCATTTTCTGTCGTGACATAATTTTCTTTTGTCGCAACAGAGATCTATTACTCTGTAGCTTTTATTGTTGCGAAATAAATTTTATTTTTGAGACAAATGCTATTGCCATTGCTTGATCATTGTCGCGACAGAGCTAATAATATTGCAATATTGTGGTTAAAAAACTTTCGATCATTGACGCGACAGAGATTTCTACCTTCAGTTCTTCATTATGTGACATAATTTTACGTATCCTGACATTCTTCTTATAATTCTTCTCGACTTTTGTCGCGACGAGTGTAGATGTCTTTGTCGCCTGACGGTACCTCGACCTTTGATTGTAGTACTGAATGGTGCTATTTTTTAAGCCTGTTTATAGCAGGTTTTAAGCACTTTTGTGTACTGTCGACTTAATAATTCAATTGACACATTGGGGTCTCGGCACGCTCTGATCACATTTGTAGCTATTTTTGGTAGTTTGCAGATTGAATACCTTATTATCTTGATCAGGTTCAAACCGATGAACGGCCGATTTGATCATGGTTGAACGAAATTTGGAAGCGAAAATCACGAAGAGAGTGCTCGGTGGAAATTTTGGGGATTGCAAAAGTTTGCAACTGTAAATTTAAATGAGTTCTTGAGAATTTAGCAACTGTAATTCTTATTTGCGAGAAATTGTGGCTCTTGCTCCTGTTATTGCTTTGACCTGCCTTTTTTGTGGTTTTATACAAGTTTACCCTTGATGTAATTTTGGTTCATTAGCACATTTTTGTAATTTCCCTTATCTTGAGCACCTATATAAGTCGGTATTGCGCTCAATCAATCAACTTTCACTCACCCGATCAATTAGAAATTTGTACGAAGCTTCCTCCCTCTACTGGTTTGTGATTTTCTCTCCTTTCCTTCCCACTTTCTTGCATTTTTCTCTGGCAAACACCGCCAGTGATAATGAATGAGGATGCTTTCATTAAAACCCTCGTCGCCTTAAAAGGGAAGGCCTTTGGGTGTTGGTTTTGAAAGTTGCATGTTCTCATACTTTTCATGTTTGAATTTAAGGGTATTTGTGTTCTGTTTCTCACCTTAGGTTAAATCTCTTAGGCATCTCTCCTAATGTGTGTTGTGAAGCTTTTGGGTTCGGTGGATGCCATCACTAGATCGCGTGCCCAATTAGTTGTCTCCTATTAGTTACTGGAGGGTAGGTTTAGGAGGTGTATTCTCATCGTTTGGGAGCATTTGTGCTCATTAAATGCCATCTTTCAAGAGGAAAACTTTTAAGGTTTAGGTTTTAAATCTAAATGAAGATCCGGTTCGGGAAATGACTATATGTCATGCTCCCCAGCCTTTGACGAAAAGACAGGGACATGTCGGTTAACTTAGAACCCTAAGCCCCAATGGCTTGAGACTTCAAGGAATTCTCTCTTAACTTTTTACTTCATGTTATTTCCATTTTTCAACCATTCACCCACACTGTTTTTCACAAACCCTTAAAAATCCAATGAGAAAACACCATTTTCAATACATTGCAACTCTTCTCTCACGAAGAAAACCCATCCACGAGTGTTTGACCACAGGCATTTATCTTGTAGTGTAGCACCTTTCGTCGATGAAATGGGAATCTAGGATATAATTTTTGTTGATTTGAACACTGCCTTTAAAAGAATCATCCTTATGTTGTGTTTGTCGCGACATCAAACTTCTCTGTCGCGACAAAGTCTTCTTGCCTTTCAATGTTGACTTTGAATTTTGTGTTGCGACATAGTTGTCTTTTGTCGCAACAAATCTTTTATGTTGTCTTATGTTCTTTATGTTGCGACAGAGTTGTGAAATGTCACAACAAAGTTCCACTACCATTTGCCTTGATCAATGTCGCGACAGAGTTGTGAGATGTCGAGACAATCTTCGTTTCTGTCTTTAGTTCAACTTGATCTTTGTTGCTTGTTACGACATAGCTTCTGCTAGTTCTATTGAGATTATGTTGCGACAATCTAAAACTATATGTAACATTTGCACTTGTAGCCAATTTTACCTTTCTTCTTTGGATTGCCTCTTTTTGTCATTAAACACCACAAAACACAAAGTTGGTGAATATTCCATAATTTAGCATTAAAATGAATCATAAACTTCTGAAATATGTGAGAAAAATGGATTAAAATAGATGAGTTTGGACTCATCCAAATTCCCCCAAACTTGAGTTTGCTTGTCCCCAGTAAAGAAAAGAAAAAAATTTGTCCTCAAAATTTGGCTTTTATTTTTAATGACATTTTCTGTTGAATCCATAATTGAGGAAATAAGTTAGTTGTAAAATTATTTCTAAACATGTTTCAATCCTAGAACGGAAGATTTTCAATTAAGTTCCTTTGAAACGACCCGAATAATAATTTATAATTCATAAACAATTAAATTATTCGACCTGATTCATGCGTGTGTGATGGTCTTCTCTCTTCTTCAGCCAGCGGATTAGTTAATCTTATGGGGTAATATTAGGTAGCATACTTCTCCTTTATTCTTTAAAAGTCCCATAGTATTTGTCATATTAGTCTCCACTAGTAATAAATTATATACCACCTTTAGAATCAATTAGTCTTTTAAACATAATGGAGTAGCTTGAGTAATTGGGTAGATAATTGGACCAATTTAGGCTCCAATTTACCTAGATTTCACCTAACCATACTTGCATTCATTATGCATTCTTGATTTTTCCATTGATGTCAACTCTCTAACCTCCCCATTTGGTTTGGTGCATCTTTCTGCATACTCTTTATTGTGGTATTTTTCTTTACCATACTCAGATAATAAACTCTCCTCATCTTAGAAGCTTTTTCACTTTTCATCATTTATCAAGGTTTATGGAATGATGCAATGTTTTACCTTTTTAAGCTTTCTACCACTCTTAACAAACTTTGGGTTATCAACTCCCATACCAGTTGACATTAGTGTACTAGGTGTTGAAACACCCACAGAGCAATTCGAGGAGGAAGGCTTTCCTGAGACCAAATCATTCACATATTACTTTTCTTTTCACGACTGTATTTGTTTCTTTCATCTTTCCTCATCTGTCCGATTTTCCTTTCTCCAACCCTTCTTATCCTTTTTCGTAATTTGAAATAATATTCCCCGAACTTGTCGTCTTCTATCATTGATGTATTTGTCATATAGTCTAGAGCAAATGAGTTCTTTCTTGTAGGATTATGTTAAGAGGGAGGATCTGGCTTTCATTTGTTGGTTGATGATGAAATTGGCTATTAGCTCAAATAAGGAACTAATGTGTATGCTTATGCATATTATAAGGGTAGGCTTTGAAAGGCTCAATCTTCCAAGAATGGCCTATATCATTTCTGATAGTGGTATTGGTTGGGATTTCGCCTTTACTATGTGTCTAACAGTTCTAGGACATTTGTAGATTTAATTGTATGATAGGTCGAAGATGTCCTAATCTTATACGATTTATTTAGGAGATACTTTTGACCATGTGCAGTGTTTATCATGATTCATAATAACTAAATTGTTTACAAAAACATAATCAAAGGTCTTATTTGTTCCATCAATTTATTGCAATCTTCCTTATTCTTGAAATTCAACACATTCATTAATCCTTACTACTTTCCTCTTTCAGTTCATTTCATCTACCACATTCATATCAGAGATTATTTGGTTCCTAGATATATTTTGCTATCCTTTATTTTACAATTTAAATCTTACTTAAATCCAAACCATGGAAATTGAAAAAATTTACTTTAAACAATTCAATTCCATCGTCTTTCAAATTATACCAAACAATTCACAGTTATTCAGCAAAATCAACCCGGGAAAACTGGTTTCTCCATTATTCAACAAAGCTATACACTAAAAGTCATCAATTTCTAATTATTTAAAATCAAGGAAAGAAATATAAAATAGCCACAAAAGAAATACAAAATGAGAGCGGACACTAAGTCTTGCAAAGGATTTTTCATTTAAGTTTCCAAGTATAAGAGGTTGGTTACGAAGGAAAAGGGGAAGGAGTGATAGGAGGCGAGGATTGTTCCTTAACTTCTTATTGCCTATGAGGATGGTTCAAATTCAGATTCAAACTTTGTAACTTGATGAAGAAGGCGAAGTGGGGACTGAACTTGTGGCTGCTTGGACCTGCTACCTTCCTCAACTCTGTTGAATGCAGACCACTCCATTGAAAGAGTCATTTGTTTAATAGGATCATTTTGTCTTTGCCCAATAGAGTTTAGGGTTCCCTCAAACTCACCCTGGGCAAAGTACATTTTGATCAAATTCTTGTTGATCATATCTAAACTTTCCGTCCATAATTTCTCCCTATAGTTTAGGGTTGCTTCCATTTCTTTGTCCCTTTGTTCTATGAGAAGCCTTATTTCCTTATGATGTTCTTTATAAAAGTAATCGAAGATGCCTTTTGCAGCATGTTCTGCTCCATAGCATCCTTTCTCTCCTTCATGATCTTCAGCAGCTCACTGTCCCTCCTCAGATGATCTTCAAGGAAAGCATCTTCCCTTGCCCTGAGTTCTTCACTTAGTTCTTTTTCTCTTCTTTTCAGTTTTCTCTTCAATTCTTCATCTCTCTGTCTAAGTGCTTCCTCCACATTCTGATCTCTTTTTCTCAACTCTATATCCATGTACTCATCCCGCAATTGGATTTGGATTTTCAGCTATTCGTTCCTCTCTTGCATCTCTTGTCTCATAGTTTTCAGCATCTCCATCAATTCTGTATTGTTACCATGATGCTTCGAGCTTTTAGCTTACTCCTAATGGATTTGTCTTAAATCTTGGGATGCTGTTAAAATGGGGCTCAAACTTTGCTCCCTCTGTTGATGCTCTTGAGTTGTACTATCAAACTGTATTTGATTTATTTCCATGTTATCTTTTTCCTCTCTTCCAATTTCTGCATCTTTTTCCTTGCCTCTGTTCTTAGGCCCCTTAATTATTCCTGTCAATGTTAGGGGTGAGGTCTTAGGACAGGTCTCTTCTTCTTCCTAGTCTCCTTCCACACCGCCTATGTCACACCCCTAACCCCTGCCTAAGTGGATGAAGGGGGCACGAAACTATACTAAGACTCATTACTTGCTTTTTCAGACATTGGTGGGCCCAAGTCTTATAACTAAATCAAAATATCATATACAAAGATACAAAATAAAACTCTGCGTAGTGGTGTTTAGTGTGTCAACCACATACGATCTGAGTCCTATTTACATATACATATACAAAAACTGTACATTTACATTTACATAATCAAAGTGCAAAGCCTACTATGATGGACTCCTACTAGTTTGTTGGCCCAGCAATATGTGGAAGATCGCTGACGTCCTCCGCTGTACCTACACGGATAAAAACCCATGCTAAGCTTAACGCTTAGTGGGAAACATATGACTTATACGTATACACATGCACTAATACTCATTTATAGTAAGCATATAATAGTAACAGATATACAGTAGCAGATATAAGAATTTTTCATGAATTCATATAACAAACTTATACACATACTTGTACTTATAGCAGACTTATACTTGTTGAATCTCAGCCAGGAGTTGCAGAGCTTATAACGTACGGAGGCACGTCGGTGCCCGGAGAGCTTATATGTGTGCGGTGCGTAGGTACTCACGGAGCTTATACTTGTACAGAGGTATCCATAGGTACATTCAGAGCAGAACGATGTGCATTACTTTACTCTTATTCGTAGTTCAGACTCTTATCATATAACTGTTTGACTACCTAAACCAGTAATAAGAAATGAGTAGGACATAGCATAATAAGTACCCGAAATGCAGTCTGATGCGAAGGTGTCGTAGCCTGGCGAAGTGTTGAGCTTAGCGGCGGAGTGTCGTCGCACTAGTGATGCTAGAAGTACTAAATAATGCCAGCTTACGGTCCGAGGAGAGTGTCGTCGCACTTATCGAAAGTACCAAAATTACTATGCGTGCTGCCCGCGTAGCAGTGTGTGTCATTGATATCGGTCTTAAGCGATCCTATAATTATATGTGTTCAGGAACTTACTATATTATCATAGGGGATTAAGTTTTCCAACATCAAACTCCGATTCGAGGTGACGAGGTACGATACGTTTTTCACTTAGTTTCATTCTTATTTGAACCCCCATTAGTCATTTATTAGGGTTCCTATACTATCGGTGTATGAATTTGGGGCTTAACAATGCAAGGGTACAAAAATCAAGGTTGTTGGAAGCATCGGTACGGTACGGTGATCGGTATCGGTACTAACCGCTACAGTGAATGGTCTGCGGTACCACTTTGATCGATCTGGTACCACTTTGCCCTCTGTCTAATGGGTACGATGCTACCGCACGATGCGGTATCAAGAATCGCGGGTTACGCCCATAAATAAAATGATTTTGCCATCTCTCACTCACTTTTCTTCAATAAACCTCCTCAATTCCATCCTACATCAAAACCCACCATGGAATTCACCGGTTCATAACCAGAGTATAAACACAAGAGGGGGAAATTAAGAGGATTCCTAACTCCGACAAATATTCATACACCCAAGAATCAAATAACCTACACTTGATTCTCCACCAATCCATAGAAATCCTCACTTCCAAACTTATCTATACATATTCCTATAAGTTCCAACCAACAACTTCCTGTTACTTGTAATGGTGGGTTAGAGCTTCTCATAGAAAAAACACTAGACAGAAGCTAGATCGAGAATCGAGAATCCAGCATACCATCTGATCCATACAAAACCATAGCAATCCATACCTGAAATCCTCTTCTCCTTCTTCTTCTTCCTCTTCTTCTTCTCTTCTCCTCTTTTCACGTAGAAGCCCTAGCACTCATTCTCAAATTTGTGATTTTTCCCCAAATCATAAGACCAAGTGGTCTTATCCCTATTTGATTTTAATTTTTTTCCTCTAATTACAATTTGGTCCTCAAACTCCATTCTATTTTCACCACAACTTATGACATTTCTATAATAGCATATCATCTTCTTATATTATGACATTTGTGTCCCGCTTTGACAAATTACAAATTTACCCTTGCTTATTTTCGGGTTTCTCAGTTTTCACATTTTGAATTTAAATTACGAAAAATTCAAATTATGCCTACAAAATACCCTAAACATGCTGAAAACGACTATGGTATATTTCGGGGTGTTACAGCCTAGAATGCACAACCTTGTGATTAGTGTTGGATGAGGTACTAGTGATTCGTGCCACGGTAGGGTGATCCGGAATCAACAATATTTGTTTCCTAAGTTCCTCCTACTGCCGTAGTCAAGCTACTGCAGTATAGTGGTCTAGGGTCAAACACAGGGATGGGTTTTCATCCGTCTGAATGATTTGAGTGAAGTCAAAATTGGTGAATTAAATTTGGATTTTTAAGGTTTGGGTAAAAACAGGGGGGTGGTTGGTTGAAAACTGAAAATAAATAAAAAAAAATGTAAAAGAGAACTCCTTGAAGTCTCGGGCCACTGGTTTAGGGTTCTAAGGCATTCAACATGTCCTCGGGTCTTTTTCCTCGCGTTGGGGAGGATGACATATAGTCATTTCCCGAGCAGAGCTCTTCATTTGGCATTAAAACCTAAACCACTAGAGTACTCCCCTCATGAGATATGGCATTCGAGTGAGCATTCAAGTCCTAACGATTATTGCATATGGCCTCAAAGAGGGCAACCTCACGGCTGGCAATAGGAGACAACTAAGGGGATGACAGTGGATCATAAGATTAGCGTCCACTTGTAACCCTGAGAAGCTTGCCGGAAATACACATTGGCGAAGGCTGGATCTAGGAGAGTTTCAACCTAGGGTGAGATGCGAGGGGAGCTTAAATGCTCATAAATGAAAAATGAGAGGGGCATGAATGCCTCCCGAGCCTCCACCGGTGACCCTCCTCTTCGAGGAAGGGGAGAGCACAGCCAAGCATACCTTGGTTTTGTCATCACCCAGGTATGTTTGGTTCTTAGAAAAAATGAAAGAAAGAAGAGAGAGAGAGAAAAGTTTGGAACAAAAGGCTGCGCTATTACTAAAAGATTGAAAGTTAGGGTTACAAAGCCATAGGATTGGCTTATATAGTCATACAAGATGTGTGAAGCCAAAAGCTACCTAAAATATGTAATTCTGATAGGGGTGAAATGGTAAATTATCAAAACGTGGTCGTTTGGAATCAAAAACATCAAAAACATAGAGGCGACCATTTTATTTATGAAACGATGAATTTCGGCTATATAGCAAAATTTTAGCTATATAGCGAAAAATGCAAATAGCGAGAAGTTGGAAGCTAAGCTATGAGCAGTAATTTATTTAGCTAGCGAAAATTTTAGCTATGATTGCGAAATTTTTGGCAATCTTAGCAAATTTTCGCGATCATAGCGAAATTCCTGTACGCACTCGCATCCACTTCGACTTCATTTTTACCGTCATTTCCACTTGATATTTCTTCATTTTGGGTTGATCAATCACCCGAAATTCGCATTCGGCTGACTGACGCGGGCTTCTTGTGAAGTTCCCCGAGACCTGTGAAAACTACTACCAAACAATCTGAAACCAAATTAGTATGTAAGTGGACATGCACATAGCGGCAATTGGCTCAATTCATATGATTAGTCTTGGCACTCAAAACCTATTTAAATAGGGTTCAAAAATATCCCTTTTTGGGCACTAATCCACCCCAACCGACACGTTGCTAGTCCCTTAGCAATCTTAAAGCTCAAAAAAAATGTATGCATCTTTATTGCTTTTACAAAAGTGTATATTGTTGTGAAAAGTGTGTGTACAAATAATCTTTACCTTTAGTAAATTAATTTAGACCTCGTCTGAAAATCGTCATGAGAGAACAATTGCCATATAAGAACAAGTTTAGAGACGACATCGGTTCAGGAAGTCGACACAGCTTTCCACCCGAAAATCTAATTGTTCCTAAGGTAACCGAGTTTGAGCGATAAGTTGCAAATCTATTCCCTGACTTCCCCAGCTACGACCATGGCCTTAAACTATTGACCAACCTAAATAATTAAGACAGCTACACTTTTATTTCTTTCTTTGATTGTATATTATAGGGTGCAATGCTAAAGAACTTCGACGCCGCTGGTCAGGTGTAGCGAGGTCAGATGACTCGACGATTAGGTTTAGGGAATCAAGCCTAAAGGATCAGTGACCACAAACTCTGAGGCCGTAGCCACGGGACCCGAATGACTTAAATTAGCACCTGGCTTCGCTAAACCTCACCCATCCACCCGTGTAGCGAACACTAAGTCGATGACTCCCAACCAATTAAGGTTTAGGGCATCGGGCTTTAAAGGCTTTCGCCATATACCCCTCGGACCGTGTTCGGGTTTCAAAACCTGACGTGGCTTTTATTCATCTTTTCTTCTTCTTTTTTCTTTTTTTTGCTTTTTCTTTTCTTTTCATTTGAGAAGACTACATTGGTCTTCGTACATGGGTAACCTGAGCCTATTATGGGTCGTCCAATAATTTAAGGCCGACTTTGCAAAGTGGAAGGGTATAAAGCTGCCGACCTATTGGCACAATGCGTGTGCGGTGAATTAGCTAAAGGGAATGCTCAAGGTTGACTATGCTGGGACTTCAATTGACCAAAAACTAAATCATGCATGGAATTGTTCTAACATTAAGGTAACATACAGTGCTTCAATTTTTTTCAACTAAAAGCGAGTAGAAACTGCAAAATATAGGCACACACAAAAGCCTCAATTTTAACAAACAAATTTTGGGCTCTGCAGGGCATGCGGAACCAATAAAACTAAATTAAAAAATATGAACATTATTTCTTACACCAAATATCCCTGCATGGGAATGAGAAAGCTAGAGGATGGAGTGGTACCTCCTCAATCAGTGGTGGCGGGAGGATCATCCCAGGCACAGGCGGTGAGTCTTTGTTGGTGAAGTGGTTGATGCTCCTGTATCTACTAACACAAAGAAAAACAAGCCACTCAACTGATTATCACAAAATAGGAACTTAAACAAGACTAAGCAATTAAATTAAAGCGGGTGGAGCTTGTAGAATCTTTAAGGTCGGTGCTCAACCAGAACAACCCAGCATGCCATGCGGTATGTCGCATTTGCCATCTTGTTTGAGGTGGCAAATTACGTACAATGGCCACTAATCTCTTGAAGTTTTTAGCATGGGCGGTGATGGGTGCCTTTGGGATGGTGGTGTTTTGGGTGTGGATTGTGTTGGGGTGAAAGGTAGAATATACACTTGAGTCGATGGAGGTACTAGCGGTGGGCATTTAGTGGCTTGGGCGTGCGGTGGAGTTCGGTTCGGGAGGTGGTTGAAGGACATTCTTTTTGGGCTCTTCCACTGCTTTTGTTTTCACTACCCTCCTCACTTATAAAGGGAAAGATTTCTTCTTTCTTCTCCTTGGAAAAGCTGTAGCACCTGCATGTCCACATATCCGAGGATTCAACAAATTCTTCCGTGATAATTCAACAAAATCCCATAAGCTCCTCGTGCCAATGCTGACAACGTTCCTCTGCCATGGTGTCACTTTGGCACTCTTCCTCCGTGACAATGCTGATGATTGATTAGGTCTTCAGTGGAATCTTGCAGGTTGTCCCATTTATGCTCATAGTCATTTTTCAGCCCATCTATTTTTTTGTTCAAATTGTCTTCCTCAGTGACAATTTTCTAATTCGAATGGGCATTAATCTCCTTATTCTCTTCCACAAAGTCATCCACTATCCGGGTAAGGTCCAAAATGGCTTGTTCAAATGGAGGGATCAATCGTGGTGGCCGAGGTGACTTGAGTGACCGAGGGGTCGAGGTTAAAACGGGAGGTTCAGATGAGCATATCGCTGGAGTCTGTTCCTATGAGTAATCGGGTGTGATTCCCAAACATGGTTGTGCCACTACCTTATGGTGAACTCATCCATTGGTTTCTATAGTCCCTCATGGACCTATTCACTGGGGTTCCTTTCCACAGTCGACTTTGCCATGACTCGTTTATGTAGTCCCCATGATTATATGAACTAGTGGTTACCCCCTCGCCACATGCTGACCATATCGTCCCCGTTCCATCGGGTTCAAATTCAACCGACAGAACTCTATCCTTAATCGAACATGAACTCGCAACAAGACGGTAATAAGCACCAAATAACAACTTCAAAGATCAGTTTTTCTTTTTTTAATTTATTATTATGAAATGAAATAAAATAAAAATGACAATGAATATAAAAGAAATTCACCAAAACTTCGTGGATGAGGATCACAATGTTCCACAACCGTCATCGCACTTAGGCACCATCCCTAACGGTACCATTTGGATTCGCTCCATCAGGTGGTGATCCTAATCAACAATTTTTGTTTCCTGTTCCATCGCGTATCAAGCTACCGCAGCATAAGCAAATGGTCTAGGGCCGAACACAGGATGGCTTTTCTTCTGCATAAATGATTCAGTGAAGTCAAAATTGCAATAATTGATTTAAGGTTTGGGTAAAAACAGGGGGTGGTTGGTTGCAAATTTAAAAATAAATAAAAAAATGTAAAAGAGAAACTCGGTCTCTGCCACCGTTTAAAGGTTCTAAGGCATCCAACATGTTCCTTCGGTCTTTTCTCAAAGGCTGGGAGATGACATATAGTCATTTCCCTAACCGCTCTTTCATTTGGCATTAAAACCTAAACCCTAAATTACTCTCATGAGATATGCATTCAAGAGCATTCAAGTCCCTAATTGCGTATACGGCCTCAAAGAGGCAACCTACGACAACTAATAGGAGACACTAAGGGGATGACAAGGGATCTAAGATTAAGCATCCATCAGACCACAAAGTCGCCAAATACACATTGGCAAGGCCGATCTAGGAGGTTTCAACCTAGGCGGATGCAGGAGCTTAAATGCTCATAAATGCAAAGTAGAAAATGAGAGTAGCATGAATACTTACCTCCAAACTTCCACCAAATGGACCCTCCTTCAAGGAAAGGGGGTGAGCTACATACCTTGGCTCATTATCACCAAGGTATGCTCATTGCCGAAAATGAAAGGTTAAAAGAGAGAAGAGAGAAAACTCGAACAAAAGCCGTCGTACCGGAGATTGGTGCTAGTGGTTACAAAAGCCATAAGTTGGCTTATATAGTCATACAAGATGTGTGAAATACCAAAAATACCTGTAACATGTAATTACAATAGGGACAAACGGTAAATAATCAAAACGCGGGTTGTTTGGAATCAAAACATCAAAACCGTGGCAGCCATTTTCGCTATGAACAAGGAATTTCGCTTATATGGCAAAATTTCATTATATAATGTAGTAAAAGAAATAGCTTAAATTGGAAAATTTACTTATGAATGCATTTCGCTTGTTACGAATTTGTGCATACAGCGAACTGCTTAAGATTGCGAAATTTTCGCTATGATTGCGAAATTTTCGTAATCTTAGCCAAATTTTCGCAATCATAGCCAAAATTCCTGCTGCACTGCCATCTTCATTTTTCGTCATTTCCACTTGATATTTCTTCATTTTGGGTTGATGAAATCACCGAGAATTCTCGCATTCGAAGATAATACGACGCCAGGCTTGCTGACTGAAGTTCCCAAGACCTGCAAAACTACCCAAAACAATCTCGAAACCAAATTAGTAGCACTAAGTGACATGCACACATGACACCGTTCAATTCATATGATTACCAGGCAAAGCACTCAAAACCTATTTTAAATAGGGTTCAAAATAGCACTTTTTGGGCACTAATCAACTAGTCCCCTATAACTACCTCTGTAATAACTCAAAATTGAGTTTTCTATTATTTTTCTAACACTAAAGTTATATCCTTTAAGATGGCATACAAAAGTATTGCCTCATTCTCCTTGACTATACTCAAATGTTTTAAAGGTAAAATGACTAAGCAAATGAAATGATACCATACCTTGGTTTATTCAATCAATGATCCTCATGCAATGGAGTCGTGGGGATTTTTCCTTTTGGCATTCCATTTCCCCTTCCCATCAGTCAGCAAATCAACAATCTTCTAGAAATCTTGTTCTTTTACTATTTTCTTGAAATTCGAACCATTCTTTCTCTCGTTCAGATTAAAAGTTAGGTCGATGTTCTTCCTACTGAACAATATCCATTTACCTCTAACATACACAGTCTTTTCCTTCATCCCCACCATGTTTGCGTAGAACTCCTTCACCAAATCTACAAACCCAAGAGCCTTGTGCTCATAGAAGAGGTGCCATCCTCTCTTCTCAATAATTTCTTGGAAAGGTGATATTAACCCGCTAAAACCTCTTTCACCAATGAAGTCCCTATGTTGCAACTTGTCCCCCTAAGTGAAATAAGCCCTCTCTGAAATCATATCGCTTTCTTTTTCCTCCATTTGCTCATCTTCAGCTCCTTTTTTTCTCTTTCTGGTTTCTTCAGCTGGTTGCTCAATCTTTGCTTCTACTTCTTGTCTTTCTTCATTCTACAATGTTCCTGATTGAGTTTCTTGAACTGCTTCTTCCACGCCTTCTGCGTACTCTTCCATCATTTGATTCAAGTTAGGAACAAGGTGTGACGGCTCAAACATGGTCAGAAAGAGGTTTTGGGAATCTAGGGTTTTCAAAAGGGAAATAGAGAGATTTGGTGAAGAAAGATGAGTGGGTTGATGGTTTATGAGGAAGGTGGCCTATCAAATTTCAAAAATTATCTATTTATGGGCCAAATGTTTTGTCATGCCTTCATTAAATCTAGCGGCAAAAACTAACCTAGGGTTTATTCCCTTTTTAATCTTATGTTGTGACATAGAAAAGTAATGTCGCGACATATTTTCTGCAATCAATCAAAGACTAAGTCAGTCCTTTTTTGCGATAGAGCAAGATTGTCGCGACATAAAAATATGTACTTCAAGTGTACTTATGTTGCGACATAGAGAGATAATGTCACGACAAACACGTCCTTGTAAGATCAGAATTTAGAGCCAACTTTGTCGCAACATAGAGAAATAATTTCGCGACATAGTTCATTCATCTCAATTGACATAATGTCACGACATAAAGAAATATGTTGCGACATATTTTCCCGCGGATTCGAATGTTAATTCACTTTGTCACGACAGTAGAACCAAATGTCACAAATGTAGTTGAAACAATATATAATCTAAGATTGTCCGTCGCGACAATCTTATGGCTTTCCTCAAAATTTCAAAATTAACATTTTTCAATCAACACACAAATAACAGTATGCAACATTTTTCTCCCACTCAAATTATACTTGTGAAAAAACATCTAATCATCAAAGAACCTCAATTCAAGTATGAACAATCACAGTTCATTTCTTCAATTAATCTAGTTCAACATGATTATCATCAAGGTAGTCAAAGGAATAAGCACAACAAAGATATTTAAAATTTCCTATTCTAAACAAAATTACATTCCCCTAAACTTCAACTATGCATTCTCATTAAGGACAGTTAGGGAAAAAAAGAAACTACCCCTTGTAGCACTGTTTACTTGATAAGTCTAAGTAGGAATGATTCCAAACAAAATCCAATTCTCTAAGACAAACACGTTCCGAAAATTAACAAAACTATCAATAAAAATTTTTAAACTAAATTAAAACTATATCTTTAAACACAAGAATTTTACAAAACAAGCCAAATGTAAAATAAAATTTGCTTGCTGTTTCCCAAGAAAGTCAAGCCAATTTAATGTCTCTAGCTAGACATTTGCTGCAAAATGTTTTCCTTTTAGCAAAATTCTCCTCTCTCTTAAAAATCTAGAACTAATCTTCATTTATGTTTCCTCCAAGATAATGCTTCAATCTCTGACCATTCACTTTAAACTCACTTCCATAATCAGTTTTCAGTGTCACTGCTTCAAATGGTGTACTTGCTACTACTATGTAAGGACCACTTCATCTTGACTTCAGTTTTCCTGGAAATGCTTGAGATTGGAATTATATAATAGGATTTGTTCTCCTGCTTTGAATTCATTCTTCAAAATCTTCTGATCATGCCACTTCTTTGTCTTATCTTTGTAGATTCTGGCATTATCATAAGCTTCATTCCTCAACTCTTCCAGTTCATTCATTTAGAGTAATCTTTCTTCTTTGGCAACTTGAAAATCACAATTCAGTTTCTTGATGGCCCACATAGCTTTATATTCAAGTTCCAGAGGGAGATGACACGGTTTTCCAAATACAATTCTGTATGGGGACATTCCAATGGGAGTTTTATAAGCAAATTTATGCTTCCACAATGCATCATCTAACTTTATGCACTGCCTTTTCTCGCTTGTATTCACTATTTTCCACTTTCTTAATCCTATTGGAAACTCGCTTGCCCATTTGACTGAGGGTGATAAGCTAATCCCATTACATGCTCGATTCCATCAAGCCACGAACAAGTAAGAAAAAAAAAAATTTATTTGCAAAATGGCTTCCCTCATCAATAAGGATTGTTTTGGGTGCTCTAAACCTACTCAAAATATTTCTTTGTATAAACCCAGTCACTGTGCTAGCATCATTTCTAGGACAATCTATTGATTCCACCCATTTGGATACATAATCCACAACTATGAGAATGTATAGATTTCCAAATGATGATGGGAAAGGTCCCATGAAGTCTATCCCCCACACATAAAAAATCTACACCACTAGGATTCCTTATAAGGGCATCTCATTTCTTTTGCTTATGTTGCCCATTCTTGACATTTATCACAGTGTTTTACCCATTCAAAACAGTCCTTGAATAGAGTAGGCCAATAAAAACCGGAGTGGAGAATTTTATGGGTTGTTCTATCTCCTCCAAAATGTCCTCCATATGGCGACGCATGACATTTTATCAATAATTTCTACCCTGCTTCGCTTCGTGCACATCTCCTAATAATCATATATGCTTCTCTTTTGAAAAGTATTGGATCATCCCAAATATAGAATCTGCTATCAGTTCTCAACTTTATTTTCTACTGGTTGCTGAATTGATATGGCATTATTCCACAGGCTAAGTAATTCACAATGTCAACATACCAAGGTGTTTGGACTGATAACAAAAATAGCTGCTCATCAGGAAAGTTTTCTGCTATTTCACTTCCTTTTTCTTCTTCAATAGTTTTTTCCAATCTAGACAAGTGATCAGCTATCACATTGTCACTACCCTTCTTATCTTTAATTTATATATCAAATCCTAGTATAATAATACCCATTTGATCGGGCTGTTTGACATCTTTCTTTCCATTAGATATCTAATCGCAGCGATGATCGCTGTGTATTATAAATACGGGACCAACATGTAAGGCCTAAATTTAAAAGAAAAACACCATTGCCAACATCTCTTTTTCGGTTGTAAAGTAGTTCTTTTGTGCCTCATTGAAAGTTTTATTGCATAGTAAATGGCCTTGAACATCTTCTCGCTCATTCCACTACAGCTCTATCAGATAGTCACTCGGCATCACACATAATTTCGAACTCCTTGTTCCAATTAGGGTGTTACCATGATGGAGCTTATAACTAACTGTGATGACTCATCAAATGCAGCTTTGCATGATTCATCAAAATCAAACTTTGTATCTTTTTCAAGCAGTCTGCATAATGGTCTAGAGATTTTTGAGAAGTCTTTTATGAATCTCCTGTAAAAATTAGAATGTCCTAGGAAACTTCTTATCCCTTTGACTGTATAGAAACCTTTGCTTGCTCTACTTCTAACCCAATTGTAGAAACCTTGTGCCCTAAGACAATACCCTCTATTACCATGAAATGGCATTCTTCCCAATTTAAGGCTAAATTCTTTTCTTGACACCTCTAAAGTACTGTTTCCAAATTTTCCCAACATTTCTCAAAACTAGATCCATATATTCAGAAGTTATCCATGAAGATTTCCATAGCCTCTTCCACCAAATCTGAAAACACAGACATCATACATCTATGAAAGGTGGCAAGAGCATTACATGATCCAAATGGCATCCTTCTGAAAGCAAAAGTGCCATAAGGACATGTAAATGAAGTCTTCTCTTGATCCTCAGGGGCTATAGCAATCTGGTTATAACCAGAATATCCATCAAGAAAACATTAATGGGGGTGTCCTGCTAACATGTCCAACATTTGGTCAATGAAAGGTAGAGGATAATGATCCTTTTGAGTAGCAATGTTTAGTTTTCTATAGTCTATACACACCCTCCATCCTGTCATAGTTCTTGTACGAATCAATTCATTCTTCTCATTTCTTATCATGAATCCAATTCGCCTCAGAACCACATGAATCAACACCTAAAGGTCGCTTCGAGATTGCATATATGAAGCATGCATTCAGCCATTTTAGTACTTCTTTTCTGACAACTTCTTGCATTAATGGATTCAGTCTTCTTTGATGTTCAATAGAGGTCTTTGCATTATCCTCTAAAAGGATCTTGTGCATGAAGATAGAAGGACTGATTCCTTTCAAATCTTCTATTGACCAAGCATTGCTTCCTTGTATTTTCTCATAATTTCCAACGGTTTCTGTTCTTCAAGCTTAGTCAATGCAGCTAAAATAATAAGAGGTTTTTTTTTCTAGTTCTAAGAAAGCATACTTTAAATGTCTGGGTAATTCCTTCAAGGTTAACCCTTCTGAACTTGTTTTTTGCTTTCATTTCCTTCATCACACAGCTTCTCTTTCTCGTACTATTCTCATTCAAGATAAAGATTGTTTCTTTTAATTCACAATTGGAATGTAGAAAATTACAATCAAGATCATCAAGACACTAGAAATTCATCTCGTAGCCTACAAGCCTACATTTGAAGCCACTAAGGGAAGGGAACAAATGTTATCTGCAGTTTCGTTTATCCTCTTTTATTCTTCAATTCTTCTCTCCACCTCGTTGCTCGCCCCGTACCTCTTCTTTTCGCCTTCACCAAACTCGAACCGTTCTCAACTTGTTTTCTTTCCGCTTTCTTCTCCTCAACTTTTTCAGTCCTTTTCTTCTCTTCTTCTTTTCTGCTTTATATCTCTCTTCCACTTCTTAGAGTTACCACCATACAATCCTTCTGATTCTTCCTTGTGTCACTTAGGAAGGCATCCTTGAACTGATTCTTCATTGCGAGGGCCAGTTGCCATACTTGTGTCTCCATTCGTATTGGCCTGAAACACATTTGTGTTTGCTCGAAATGTTGCTAGATAAGCAAATTTCTACTTATGAATGTTCAACAACCTCTTATTTTCTCCCATGAAAGTCAGCATATGTTCTTCAAAGGAAGAAGATCTCCTTTTGGTCTCCGATTTTGCTCTCCGACTTCCTCTGCTGTTGCTCGTTGGAACCTAGGTGAAGCATAATGTCATTTGAAAATTATGTCCAGGTCTGTGACCTTGTTGCGCTCCTCCTCCATATGAGAAATTCCTCATTCCTGAAATACAATGAAAGCCAAGACGCTGGCGCTGCGCTTAAAGCTGCACCACACAACAGATACTATGCCTCCTTAACTTGATAGGGACCCTAATGGGTTAGTTCCTCTTCAACACTATTCCTCTTGTCATTTTCATCAATTGTTCCCATTTCATTTGCTGAGTGCATTCTTCTCTCATGGTTCCCATCATGTTCATCAATGCATCTAGTTTTGCTTCTATAGTAGTCATCCGATTTAGCTTTATCACGCCACTTCCTTTCAGTCTACTGCTGCTCCTTAAAGTTTCAAATGGAGCTCTATAATTGCATTTGGCAAGGTCATCTATCAACTGCTTTGCCTTTTCAGGACTTTTTCTCTTGAAAGCTCCACAGCAGGCTGCATCAATTATACCTTTGGAGGTATAATTCATATAATGATAAAATATATCCATCTAAGTGGTAAAATCTATTCCATGCATTGGGCATCTTTTTAGCAATCTTTTGTATCTTTTCCACGTATTATAGATGTGACACCCCAAAATCCAGGGGTCCGTTGATCATCCATCAACTCATGGAACACGGATATCAGATAAATATGATCACAATCGATGCACCATTTTGACGGACCCATTTATCCATATTTAAGTTTAAAATATGAGAATAATACACTTAAATACAGTTCGTAAGAGTCCGATCATGACCCTCTTACCATTATTACAAACCTAACTATATTGGCAATGGTCCAAAGAATTTAATTACAATTATTTTTTACAAAATTACGTGATATAACAAGTTGTTCCAAGCACTTTTTACAAAAGGATTTATCTAGGCCACATGTCAGCCTTCTTCGCACATGCGGTCCCGGATGAGGGTCAGCCACCTGCACATGACATGTACCTGAAAGAGGGTCCCACGATGAGGTGAGCAATTCCCAATAAGGATAACTCCTACAAGGGCTACTCCCCACGTAAGTGCACATGCAATGTTCACTCAACATTTCTCATTCACATTCCAACAAGAACATGCCAATTCTATATGGAATCCTACAGGCCATGCCATGCCATGAAATGAGATGTGACTCATCATGTACCATGTGCCCAAGTCCTCACTAACTCCCTCACACAACGCCTAAGCCCATGTGTGATAAATCGTCATTCCGGATGACATCCAATGATTATTTTCAAAACAAATTTTATTTGTTTATAAACCAAAAGATTTTTGGATGATACATCACAACGATCATTTTATATTCAAAATCATGGGCTTTTTTATGGGTAGAAGATTTTTAGTGTCTCACCGCGGGCCCCGCAAACCCAGACACTTTTATGGCCTTCACCGCTATAGACTATGTTTGACCATAATTGACGGATCTTTCACCTGAGGGGGGATCTATCCCTTCTTGCTGATACCCGTCACATATTTTCTTTACCATTTTAATCAATCGTGTGACTCTGTTGGACATTGTCCCATTTACCGAGCCCACCCAATCAAACACCAAACTCATATCGATGACAACCATGCACTCTCACACCCATGAAATGTATACTTCCCATGCATATGCAATGTGATGCACCATTGCATGTCTATACCATGTCACATATATGATGAATGCTATATGGACAACTCTACTCATTCATATCACCAATGCATCATGAACAATTATATCAATAAACATATAATGTCCATACAATACTTCAATCAGGTCAATATATCATGCACGCATATATTAACATCAACATACAATGTGTCATTCCATATTACGCAACAACACCCTCACAATCAAGCCAGAATAGACCACATAATAGTTCCGAACTCAGTTCAAAAACTAGTCCCCTAAAAGTTCTAAAAATTGGACACAAACCATTAAACAAAGCCTAAGTTGTAGCAGTCCCGAGAAATGAACCATAACTTGAGCCATATAGCTCCAATTTGGGTGATTCAAAAGCCTACATCAAGTTTACAGATGCCGATATAATTTATGTGGAGAGCGCTAGTCCAAATTCCCTCATTTTCCCAACTTAAATGAGGTCCCAACTGACAAGGTATGGGTCAAAAACAAGGCACTCGTGGGCAATCCCGCAAATGGACCATAAATCGAAAGAGTAGAGGTCCATTTGGGTGATTCAACCTAACATAAAGTTCACTGATGCGCCTACACCTATGAAGGATTTGTGTCCACTTCCATTTTTTCTGACCGAAAATCACCCCAAACTGACAAGATGTGGGTCATTTTCACATCACATGTCAATACAATAGAACACTTGGTGAAACAATCAAATTTTTAGTAATGATGTAAGCACCAAACATCCACCAGCATATGGTCATATTCTAGACTCAAAGAGCTTTCCATAGAGTCCAAGAACGTGCGAATCAGAGTTCAAACGAGAAAAATATGGATATTTAAAGTCGAGGCCAGTGGTGTAGGCTACGCAATTGCTCCAAACCACGCACTTCGCACCTGGCCGGCAGCTTTTGAAGCCCAACCACGCACTAGCATGGCTTCCATGCAATAGCATGCCCGAGAACATTAAGGTAGCCATTGTACACCAAATTTTGACCCAAAACAACTCCTTAAACATGCCCTAACCCAATCCCAAGTAAAAACACAAAACCGTCCAAATTAAATCCACAAAACATGCCATAACATGGCATAAAAACCCTCCCAAACTCAGCTTCAAAACAATCCCAATTCAGACCAAAGGTAGGAATAAAATCAAAATAGGAAGAATCTCTACCTCTTGAAACGTAGTAGAATGGTAGAAGGTCTCGAGAACACCTCCTAAACCCGAAAACTTTGGTTTCCCCAAAATCTCCTCTTTTGGATCTTCGGTGAAATCTCTCATTTTTGGTTCCTACGCGTAGCCCTCGTCGAGGCGATGAACTTTAATTCTTTGCCCGACGAATTCCGACAGACGAAACCCGAGAAATCGCCAAAGGAAAATTGGATTCTTTCCTCCTCTTTCTCTCTCTTTTTCTCTCTCTCTAATGCTTCAAAAATCTTATTTTGGGAGATATTTTCCCAAAAATCAGATTTTTTTTTTCCTATTTATACATTAATTCTGTGGCTCACGTCGTGCCACGTGTCCCACTTGTTCAAGTCCATTTTCACCCCGAAACAATTTATTTCGTCCCGATTCAAGTTCAAGTTATCTTATATGAACTTTCTTTAAATTATTTCACAACTTCCAAGATTTTCTTCAAAAATCTCATTTTTGGGGTCCATCTGACACCCGTCATCCTGAAAAACGTGAAAATTCTGACTATCTAGGAATTCGACAAAATTCGTCTAAGTAACTAGATTTCGCTAGACAATTCCAATGGTGAAGTCTGTTTCATCATCCGATATCTAGAAAATCTTAGGTTTTCAACCTATACTACAATAACAAATTACCGTCCATTTTTCCCAGGTTTTACAATAGAGGCTTTCATCCTCTCCTTGCTTGACCACTATGATTTCCCCTCTCCTTTGAGAAGTGATGGCAGAAGGGAAGAATCTGCCCATGTAAGCCTCCACCAACTCTTCCCAATTGTTCACTGATCCAACAAGCAGTGATGAAAACAAAGTTGCTGCCACATCTCTCAATGAAAATGGAAACAGTTGCAGCTTGATCACTTCAGGTCTCACCCCATTCAACTTGACTGTATTTGTCATCCTCATCAAGCTTCCCAAATGCTCGTTGGGGTTTTTACTAGGATGCCTAGTAAATTGGTGCTGCTCCACCATTGTGATCAAAGTTGGCTTAAGTTCAAATTTTTTGGCTTCTATAGCAGGTTGTCTCATAGTAGAGTATTCATCTTGAATAACTGGCCTCCAAAATTCCTTCATAGTCATTTCCCTCTGAGGTCTCTCTTATTCTGTCTCTTCTGGAATAGGTTGCATTCTTTCTCTCTGATCTATCATAGTTGTTGATTCAACAATTTTAACCTTTCTCAAATTTCGTAGTGTTCTTTCCAGTTCTATATCCAAAGGCAAAGCAGCTCGCTCCGGTTTTCTATGATGAAATCTTCTGAATAGAAACACATTGAGATCAAATTAATATGGAAAACAACTATATCAATTTAAGCTCATAAATATTTCCAAGAGCTTACTCATTACGCTTAAACTATTTTGTGATTTTCTTGAAATTTATGATAGTACAGAGAAAATATCCAAATTAGCACTTTCATTGGTTAGGATATTGAGAGCCACCATCTTTTTCAAATCCCCGACAAACGTGGCCAAAATTTTGTTGATTGATTTATACACATACACCAAAAACTGACTAATTGTTGAAGACCAAATTAACTAAATATGATGAGGTTAGTGTGTGCCAAACTTCTAGTACTACCACCAAAGACTATTCAGTCCCCGGCAATGGCACCAAAAACTTGTTGACCAAATTTTTAGCACGACTATCAAAAACTAACTAAAGTCCTTGGCAACGGTGCCAAAAACTTGTTGACTGGCCAAAGATATAAAATATGTTGTTTGCCTTGGATGAGAAGGCTTCAATTGAAAATGTGTTTTGGTCTAGATCCCTACAAGTGCATAGGTCATTTAAGTAATAAAAGTGGATTTAAGTCCAGATATCGTTCCCATGAGGATTGATGAAAAATCTAAACATTAATTACCTTATCTACTCAAGATCCTTGCTATTTGAACTCCAAAGTTAAAAGTGATTTGGTTTTAAACTAAAGGAAAAGTAAAAATTAAAAATATTTCTATAACCATATATAAAGAATTCAAAATAATTGGATTGGCAAGTTCATTGGATAAGTAACACTAGGAAATAGTTCAATATATAATTATCAATTTCTGCATCATTTTATAACATGGTTCAGTCATGAGTTTGAAATCTGAACTTGTCAAAGAAGCAAGGATTTCTCCACACACCATACATTCACTAATTAGAGATCCATGTTCCTTTCGGATACATGAATCTAATCAGTTACTTATAGAATATAAACCTCTATCTAAGATCTGGTTATTTTTCATTCTCAGTACTTCATACCCTTTTCTTAAGACTAAAGACTGCTTGCCCCTATAGACAGGATGATTCAAGCCTTCCCCAATTTAATTGGTATCTCATCCATCGAATCTGACAAAAATCTTTATCTCTTTGATTAGATCTCAGCTAACACGAGATCAAGATCCTTTCATCAGGCAGAGGAGAAACCTCTGATAAACTAAATTGATATATCATTCTACTAATCCTCACACCATGAGTAAATCAGTGATTTATCGAAGTAGTCCTTCATAGTTCATTAGTTCCATAATATGGCCTTAACATACCTCAAGAATCTACCCATACTCTTAGGAATCTCCATCGTAATACCAAAGGGCCTCTTGGAAATCAAAGCAAGATACAGTCATTTTCTGGGTACACGCTACTAATATTCAGAACAAGTAACTTCAAGAAACTTGTGCATAAACTATGACGTTCTTTCAAATTGTGCATAAACTTTTAATTAACATCGATCAATTCCCAGATGGAGCTTAGTCTTTCAAACTGGATTACAAATAACAGTGACTAACTGATTAGGTAAATTCATTTAAATTGAAAACAAACTAAAATAGATGGACTTTAGAAAATTTCCAAATTCCATTTAAATTAAATAGTAATGAAAAACAAAATTTTACAGAGAAAACCAGCTCGAAACTTCGCACCAGATCATTGCTCAATTCCAAGAAAAACTAACTAAAATGCTACACTAAAAACTAAATTGAAGAAAACAAAAATAAAAATAAAAGAAAAATAATATACAAAGGAGTCTCCAGCTAACCAAAAGTTCCTGGTTTGGCAAAAGTTGTGCACAATGCCCTAGATGCTTCTATTTATAGATTTTCAAATGATGATCCGCACTTCAAGGCTGAAATTATGGATCCCCAAAAATTCTAGCCTAATTGGTTGCTTTGTCGTGACATAGAAAATTATGTCGCGACATAGTTGTCATCTTTGTTCCCCAGCTCTTGTCGTGGCATGCAGTTTCTATCACGACATGGTTTCTTGCTTTCTTCTTAGATTATGTAGCAACATAATTTGACAATGTCGCGACATAGTCATGTTGAAGTTGTCTAGTGATTGTCGCGACATGAGTGTCTTGTGTCGCGATATAAAAACTTTGTTGCAACCAACTTGTCATTCTTTGCTGCTCCTGAAAAATGTCGCTACAAAAATTTCTTTGTTGCGATAAATATTTTTGCCTTCAGCTCTTCCACTTTGTCACGACATTCTTTGCTATGTTGCGACATTCTTTCAAGGGTTCTTTTCTAACTTTGTTGCAACAATATTTTCTTTTGTCACAACAGAGTTTCTCACACAGATGTTGTCATTTGTCACGACGTAATTTTTCCTTTCTCGTGGACATAGTCTTGTTGTCTCAGACCACGAAGATCGAATCCTCATGGTCGCGGACATACTCTTTGATCTTTGTCGATCAACTATTTGTTGCAACATTGAAATCTGTCACGGAAAACTTATCTTGCCTTGTCTCATTTCTCTTCCATTTTCTGTTGTGACATAATTTTCTTTTGTCAAGACAGAGATCTATTACTCTGCAGCTTTTATTGTCGCGACATAAATTTTATTTTTGAGACAAACTCTACTACCATTGATTGATTATTACTGGACAAGAGCTAATATTATCGCAACATCGGGTTCAAAAAACTTTTCAATCATTGTCACGGCTGCATTTCTACTAATTCTTCACATGCTACTATTACAATTTTTCGTGCCATAACATTCTTCTTGTAATTTTTCTCAACTTTTGTCAATAGATGTTCAGAAGACCGAGCCCGGCCCGACCCCGGGATTGGCGTAGTCCAACTAAAACCCCGGACGCCTGCTTATTTCTTTATTTTCCGTAAGACAATTTTCTAAAATGTCACGATTCGAATCCCGCCCCGACCCGCATCGGTGGATCCGAACCCAGCCCCCGCTTACTCCGACGCTTTCATTTATCTAACAAAACATTTTATTATGTCATTTAGTCAAGGGAAGTAGTTTTAGTTTTCAGGCAAGCCCATAATCATTTACAATTTCAATGCACCTGCAGTTCATAAAACAAAAAATACATTTACAAAGAAGGCATTCATGCCTTTTCAAAATGATATACAAAAATCAAGGTTCGCAGTTTAACCTTTTGTTTGCGCCATACCACTTGTTCAAAAGAGATGATATGCAAATGACTCGAAAGATATATACTTATACCCGTACTCTCTCTATGACTCGCGCTCGTGATCTCGCCTCGCCTTTGCTTACTCGATACCTGCGCATAGATAAAACTATACGCTAAGCATTTTCATGCTTACTGGTTCTATACAGTTCTATTCCAATATTCAAATTTAACTTGATATGCATTTAACATCAAACCATGCCTATTATATCAACATATACTCATGCTATTCAATACCACATGCTTTCTTTTTACAAGTTATTTATCATATCACAACATGCATTTTCAATGCAATAATTCAATTCACAATTCAATTTATGAGATTTAAGCATATACATAAAAATCCCATTCACACTCGTCAATATTGGTTATTTCACTTTGACTGTTCAATTCACATTTCTGACGGATTCCGCTTACGAATCCTCCTTATTATCATTCCCAGAATGTGCTTTACACATTTAAAAATTCCGGGTTCCTATCATGACTGGATGCCGCTTTGTGCACCCCGACACGTGGTATCACTCAAATGTCATGCGCCATCATGACAGATGCCGACCGTGCATCCCTCTAAGTGACATTTCTTCAATGTCATACATCACGACGTATGCCGACAAGGCATCCCGCCAAGGGACATTGGATAATTTCGGCGCCTTCGTGGATCGATGCCGATTGCATACCGTCAAAGTGCTCATCTGATATATCATTCATCCACATTTATGACTCCGACCCGCTTGACGATCTCGCCCTTATCATCATTCACACTGCCTCGCCAACATCACATTTCAATTCCATATTCACTTCCAGATATCTTTCAAAGATATACTAATCTATGTACTTACTTCATATACTCATTCACGTAATCATTTCATATACTCATTCATGTACTGCTTCATACTCATTCGTATCTATTTCATAGTTACTTGGTAAAACTACCAAAATACTTGAAATAAGAATAGAGTCGAGAACAAAACCGGTTACCGACCTAAATTCTTCCTTCTCTCTTCGATCTCTGGGCCCTAGGTTAGGCGATCATCACTCCGTCTTAGTCAATAATATCTACGCCACTCTTAGTGGATAAACAATTGTTAAACAATTTTAGTGAATGACAATTTTATTTTTGTTAACAGTCTTGGGTTAAGATACTAAGTCTGCCCGAAGACGAACTCGTCGAGGCAAAGTTTCGCTTCGCCGAGGCGGTGAGGTACGGTACATTTTTTTCACTTAGTTCTATCCTTATTTGAACCCCCATTATTCATTTCTTAGGGTCCTTAAACACAAGATACAAATACGGACTTAACGCGCAAAAAATATGTCAAACAGGTCAGCCGGAAGTAAAGGGTACCCAGACTACCTCGACCGCACCTGGGCATTCAGTTATCCACCCGCCAAATGCAGACTCAGACGCTTGAGTGGTACCTGACCGATTGCCCACTACGTCATGGTACCGTACTTAATTAACTGGTACCGTACCCTAATGGTTTTGCCTGTAAATGTGGGATTTTGCATTTCTCACTCATTTTTCTTCCACAAATCTTCTCCAATTCGTCCCATATCAAAAATCCACCATGGAATCCACCCAAAACAACTCCCAATGTGGTTTAGAATCAATAAAAATCCATTTTCCTCAAGTTAGGGCTTTTCACCCAAATCCAAATCAAAAAGAATGAGATTAGGGTTTGATTTATTACCTTAAATCTCTTCAAATCTTCTCTTCCAAGTTGTTTGATCTCTTAGGAGCAAGAAGGGGAAAGGATCACACCAAAGCTCGACCTTCTCTTGCCCCAGCTTTCTTCTCCCTTTCTCCTTCTTCTTCCTTCTCCAAAACGTGATTTGCCTACATGTTCTAAGACCACGCTGCCTTTATAACTCCTTTAAGTGCAAGGCCTTGTCTTGGGCTCTACACACTTATTACACTTTCTCATTTTCCACCCTGGGTCTTAAGTCACTTATTCTCTGAGGCCATGTCTGCCTAAAACCAATATTTCATTTAAGTCTCCTATTATTCCACTTCTACCATTCATTTATCATACTTCACTTAGACATTTATTCTTTTATAACAATTCGACCTTTAGCTCCTCATTTTACAATTTTTTCCACATTTGCCCTTTTCACTCGGGTTTATTTCCTGTGTTCACTAATTTTCATTTTTAGCATATATAATATTAAATCATATGCTCACACTTTCAATTTACATTTACAATTTGTCAATTTATCACTTCTCCTTAAAAATCCCAAGTTTGGCCTAATTCGCACTCGAATATATAATAAAAATTATAAAATTTGTGGTATTTTGGGGCGTTACAGTCTTTGTCATGACAGAGTTCACCTCAACCTTATGTTGTGTTTGTCGCGACATAAAACCTCTCTATCGCGACAAAGTCTTCTTGCCTTTCAATGCTGACTTTGAAATTTGTGTCGCAACATAATTGTCTTTTGTTGTGACAAAGCTTTTCAGCCATCTTCAATTCTTTATGTTGCGATCAAGTTGTGAAATGTCATGATAAAGTTCCACTGCCATTTTCCTTGATCAATGTCGCGACTAAGTTGTGAGATGTCACAACAATCTTCGTTTCTAGATTTAGTTTAGCTTGATCTTTGTTGCGACATAACGCTGCTTGTTGCGACATAGCTTCTGCTAGTTCTATTGAGATTATGTTGCAACAATCTCAAACTATGTCACGACATTTCCGCCGTCATTTTTTTCGCCGGAATTGTCTCTTTTTCATTTAAAACCTACAAAACACAAAGTTGGTGAATATTCCATAATTTAGCTTTAAAATGAATTATAAACTTCTAGAAATATGCCAAAAAAATGGATTAAAAATAGATGAGTTTAGGACTCATCAGTCATTTAGGTTCAACATTTACCCAAAACACTCAATCACATTCTCCTTTCATCAAAGTACTTTCATCCTCCAATAATTGACTATGTTTACAATTGCGTCATTCAAACTCATCCCAATTAGCATCATTGTGCTATTCATAATTCTTCACCCCAAACTTGTTTGTTTCTATCTTTCTCTAAAATCATTAAGAACTTTTTTGCATTTTCTGAACATGAAGGCTAGGAGTAGTGCAATATTCAACCCCCTTAAGCTTTCTACCTACCTCATGTAGCGAGTTTTAGGTCAGCAACTCCTAGACTAATTGGCCTTGGGGTACTAGGTGTTAAAACACCCCTAGGGACTTAGTAGCTCAAGGTAAGAAGGCTACGAGGTTGAATTTACTCCCCCTTTAGTTTTGTTCTTTTTCTTTTCTTACTATTTTTAACACCCATTCCTTGACATTTTGTACTAGCATGACCACTTTATTCAAGCTTCCCACCACATTACATGTTATTCTCATGATTTTTGCTCTATAAGCAAACATGTTAAGGGTAAACATGAGTTTTGGACTGAAAGGTGAAACCAATGGATATAGGTGTTCATCCTTAGGTTTAAAGATAGAAAATGGCTAATAAAGGCTCAAGTCATGTGACTATGGATTGATGCATATAAGGGTGGGCTAGAAAGGCTCAACCACTTCCAAGGATGGCCTAAATCATTTCCCAAAAGATGTGATGCCTAGGATTTCACCTCAAATGATAATTGAACAAGTTCTAGAGTCTTAAGAGATCTAAAAGCTATGGTACTCCTCTAATTCTTCTCTAAACCTAGCATGCTTGGCCAACAAGGGTACATTGTGACTTGTGCTCAATTTGGTAAGGACTTATAGCAAAATGTATAGCTACATGGTCAACCCATAAGACTTTAAGTTCAACTATCTCTAATATTATTCATATGAATAGAAAACAAAACAAATATCATCCTCGGCTTCCTAAGTATCTCAACAACAAACAAACAAAACAAAAAAAAATCTTTTTGACTATTTTTCAAAAAATTTCCAAAAATGTTATGCACTCAGGCATTTGGATGAAAAAACCAACAGTAGCACAATAAACTACATTATTTTAACAAAAATAAAGATATGCAATAGAGACCATGTATACCAACAAGAAAGCCTACCATAAGTGGATCAACTAATTCCATAATTTTAAAAAAATAACTAAAAACTTAAACAAACAAACAAATAACTAAACATACTGAAAACCAACCAAACAAGCCAAAACATTATAAAACAAAACTTAAATATCCAAAACAATATTAAATGTTCCAAGTGCAACAATAAATCAAGTAGAGTGAAATAACTAAAATACTTACCACTAACCCCACTCCCCACCCTTAAGCATTGTCCCTGGGTAAAGAGGCTTAGTAAAGAGAAACTCCTCTCAAGCATTTGGAAGCTCCTCATCATCAGAGGTCTCATATGTGGGGTCATTTGGAAGCTCGGGTGTAGCGGGTGGCCATGGTGGAAACTCGAATGGAGGTAGGTGCGACTGAAGTTGATGCTGGACCATGGTATTACCACATCAAGCTCGCGAGGTAGGTTATATTATGCTCTACTCGTTTCGCTTGCATTTACTATCACTGAGCTAGAGCCTCTTGACGAACTGTGAATCTTGCATTCTCCACATGCAACATGTAGTTGCTCTTTTCTATAGTCTATGAACTCTTTCCATATAGTTGAGGCCATTCCACCAATGAGTTTCGGAAATCAGATCCATGGATCTCAAGCAGTTCTCTTATCTCTATTCTAGGTCCCACTTCATTCTGCCTTCACTTGATTCATCTTGTCATGCTTCCTCTCTTCGTTAACATCCCAGTCTTAGTGCAAAGTAAATTTTTTCGGGAAGTGGGTACTAGGAGTTTGTGTGGTGATTTTTCCTTAGAATCAAACATAGGCACTTCAGCCATCCTACATAACAGTGTGATCAAACTTTATATCTTTCACAATGGCATACAAGAGAATCGCCTTGTCCTTAGTGATTGTCGAGAGATGAAGGCTCGGCTTTAGGGTGCACACAAAAAATTACATGACACCTTTGGAATCGACCTCAAGGTAGCTATAGGAAAAGTAGTCACCTCGATGGTTGAAAGGTGTCTTTTCCATTCACATCTCCCATAAGGGCTCTCATTATCATCTTATAATTAGTATTTTGGAACAGGCCCCACATTCTTCACTATCATCACCTCTCAAATTATACGCCCTGTTTATTATAGCGGAGTCAAAGTTCACCCACTTTCTCACACATACACTGTCGAGCCTTCCCAAAAACATAGGTTTGAATGGAATCCTCTGACAATAGGAGCTTATCCCCAAAGTAGATGCTCACACAAGCCAGTCCAACGTTTGTTCTCGATCATGGCTGGAGGTGCACATTAGATGTCAGGGAAACCATGCTCCTACAACCCACGATTGCAGAGATTCGTGGCACAAACTGCTCGGGCTTCATGATAAACTTCTCGATCTTTCCTCGAAGAGGTGAAGGTGTGCAAGAGCTTGACTCGATCTTTTTCTTCTTCTGAGGAACGGTCTTCTTCGGAGCCATAGGAGACGTGTGGAGGGGGTTTCCTGGCTTGGGAATCCCAGTTTTGGGAAAGAAGGAGCCAAATGATGTGTATTTCAAAAAATATGACCTAGTGTGTCTATTTATATGACTTAAAAAATTGAGAGTCTTCGCTACGACAAAGGTCTCTTCGCTGTGGCAAAGGCCTTGAATCTGAAAATCCATGATGGCTTCGTCGTGGCGAAAGAGCCTTTACTGCTGTGAACAAAAGGGAATACAAAGGGTTTATGTTAGTTCACGGTGGCGAAGGGTTTCTTCGCAACTGGGAACCTAAGAGTTCTGTAAATAGAGAGTTTTCTTTGCAACAGCAAAGGGTTGCTTCACAACGGTGAACCGGTAATATAGCAAAATTTGGGTTTGTTCGCCGTGGCGAAGGAGTGCTTCACCCCAGCGAACCAGAAGGATAGATCTTTCAAAATATGCAAAACCCAAACTTTATAACATCATAATCTTATTCCTAAAATTGATTCCTATCTCTCTCTTAAATGAAAATGAGATTATTGCTCTTCCCTTTGAAAAACACCCTGTTTTACATCATTTTTCAATCTACTCCAAAAAAATCGATTCTCTTCAATTCATGCACTATGATTGTCTTTTCATTCTTAAAGGCACCTGAAACATTTAACACACAAATCAAACACACCAAGAATCCCGAAATAGTAAAATTGAATAAAAAAATAAAACAAAAAATGAAAACGATTCTAAAACATGGGCTCATGTCCCACAGCTGATATTGGATGTCAATAGAATCATCGTGTTTTGATCTGATGAGTGCAACCATCCACACAGATACTATTATTATTAAAAGAAAATTAAAATTCAGCCTTATCACTCAACTGACTGGATCACTGTAAATTTCTTCACAATGTTTAATTTTTGATCATTCTCCACTCTGAATTTCATCCCACCTGATCCTTACTTCAAAACCAATCACACCAAATGGATGAAGAGGAGATAATAGGATATATCTGGTCCCACTGGATTTCACTCCATAACAGTCTATTGTGAGTTGAACAATCTTGACCTACCACCTTCTCAATGGTTCTTCTAGTAAAGACTGCTTCACGCCATTTCTTCATCTTTATCCTGTAAGATCCCATACTGTCGCAAGATCACTTGTATTTCAGATCATTGAGTTGAGCGACTCCCTTCTCCCACGACACTGATGTACTAATTCAATTTCTTGACTTACTAAAAGGTCTGATGCTCTGCACCTGCGGCACTGCGCTTTTCCAAAACAATGTCTTGAGGGGTGATTATTCCATAAGCCTTCTGCACAATTCATATGTTCTAGAAGAATCATTTTAATCTCATCACCATTCTTTTGTCAACAATCAATTTTCTCAATTTCACTTGATCACAATTCTGGGCCATCCATTCTGATCAAAAGATATGTCAGCTCTTTCAGATAATCTCATTTGAACATGTTTTTGAATGGTAAATATCTCGTCATATAAAATGGTGCTCCTATCTCTTATAACGCCTTAGTATTTAAAAGGGTCAAAATTATTCTTGCAAAAATCTGGAATCAATCAAGATTTTGTATCATTTCAGGTGTTGGTTATATTTCTAAACTCACTGGTATATAATCCAAATCGCCACAATATATAAATCACTCTTCAAAGCAGAAATGGTCATTAACTCATCCCCAAAGGTGGAATTTCATCTCTTTTCGATATATTCCCCACTCGTTGGCAATGATCACACTTCTTCACATATTTGAAACAATCTCGAAAAAGTGTAGACTAGTAAATCTAGAATCTAGTATCTTTCGAGATGTTCTCAAAGGTCCCATGCAACCTCCATAGGGTGAAAAATGATAATGTGCAAAGATGCCGTCATATTCAACGAGACACATCTAGTATAGCACGATCCATGGCGTCTTGAAATAACAAAGGATCGTCCATTGATAGCATTTCCGTCGCGGAGAAATTTCTTCTTTTTATAGGTTAAACTCGATGGTAGTTATGACTACAGCTAGGAAGTTAACTATATCAGCATACCATTGAAAAGAGGTTTCCATTAATATCACTTTCTCATTAGGAAAATACTCATCAATCTCAATGGATCCTTGGATGTCATTTCCATTTTCCAAACGGGATAGGTGATCGGGAAGGACATTTTCTATTCCCTGTTTATCCTAAATTTCAGAATCAAACTCTTGAAGGAGTAATACCCATCTAATAAGTTGGGGTTTAGCATCCTACTTTTGCATAAAAAATTTAAAGTTGTATGATCAGTGTGAATAATCACCTTTGATCCAATAATGTAAGGCCTGAATTTGTCACAAGAAAACACAATTGCAAGCATTTCTTTCTCAGTGGTTGTGTAGTTTTTCTGGGCTTCATTCAAAGTGCGGCTTTCATAATATATGGCCTAGAATATCTTCTCATGACGTTGTTCTAAAACTGCACCAACATCAAAATCACTTGCATCACACATAATCTCAAATGGGAGGCTCCAATTAGGTGCACACATAATCAGTGTTGAAATTAGTCTCTTCTTGATGTTCACAAAAGCTTCAAGATAATTTTCATCAAATTAGAATGGTGAATACTTCTTAAGAAGTAGGCATAAGGGTCTTGCAAATTTTGAAAAATCTTTGATAAACCACCGGTAAAAGCCTACATGACCAAGGAAACTTCTTACTCCTTTTACATTCATTGGTGGTACAAGATTTTCAATAGCAGAAATCTTGGCTATATCAACTTCCAAACCTTCCTTGGATATCTGGTGACCCAACACAATGTCCTCACGCACCATAAAGTGGCACTTCTCCCAATTCAAAACCATATTTTTATCTTGACATCTTTCAAGCACGGTGTTTAAATTGTGGAGACAATGAGCAAATGAAGTCCCGACTACTGAGAAGTCATCCATAAAGACTTCCATGATATCCTCAACAAGGTTAGAAAATATCGCCATCGTACACCTTTGAAATGTGCTCAACGCGTTACAAAGACCAAACGAAGTTCTTCAAAAAGCATATGTTCCATAGGGGCATGTGAATATTGTCTTCTCCTGATCTTCAGGGTTGATCAAAATTTGATTGTACCCCGAGTATCCATCTAAGAAACAATAACGTGAATGCCCCGCTAACCGATCAAGCATTTGATCAATGAAGGGTAATGGGAAATGGTCTTTCCTCGTAACTTTATTCAACTTACGGTAGTCGATACACACTCTCCATCTCATGACAGTTCAGGTTGAAATAAGTTCTCCCTTTTGATTTTGCACAACTGTCATTCCTCCCTTCTTTGGAACTACTTGAACAGGGCTTACCCATGTCCTATCAATAATTGCATAAATAAATCCATCACTCAACCACTTCAAAACCTCATTTTTCACAACATCTTTCATTGTTGGATTTAATCTTCGTTGATACTCAACTGTAGGTTTTGCCTCTTCTTCCATCAAAATATTGTGCATGCAAATCAAAGGACTGATTCCCTTTATGTCATCTATACTCCATGCAAATGCTCCCATATTTCTTTTCAACACTAGCAGCAACTCTTTCTCCATTTCATCATTCAATTCAATTGAAATAATTACCGGTTTAGTGTTGTTCTTACCCAAGAATGCATATAGAAGGTGCGGAGGAAGTTCTTTCAATACCAACCCATCCGGAGTTTGCAATTCTTCCTCTACAACCATAGCGCCTTCATTTTCCTCAAGAATCATAATGGTTTAAGCTAGAGCTGGATTTGAAGCTACTTTTTCATCATTCAATTCTTCAACAGAAAGTGAGCAAACAAGACATTCTTCAAGCGGATCTTCATCCATAAACTCATGTATCAATTTATCTCTTAAAGGTATTAAAGAATCAATTCTCAAACAGGTAACTTTATCATCACCTGAAAATTTGAAATTCCGGTAGAAGTTGAATTTGACTTGATCATTACCCACTCTTAGAGTTAGTTATCCATCTTTCACATCTATCAAGGCTTGTCCAATTGCCAAAAATGGTCTACCTAAGATCAAAGGCGCCTCTTTGTCCTCCTCCATGTCTAAGAAAACAAAATCAATCCGAAAAATGAACTTATCCACTTTAACTAATACATCTTCGATGATTCCTTGTGGGTGAGTTAAAGAGCGGTCATCCATTAAGAGTGATAATGATGTAGGAGTAGGTTCTCCTAAATTCAATTTCTTCGCCACAGATAAGGGCATGAGATTTATGTTGGCCCCTAAATCACATAGAGCTTTCTTGAAAATTTGCTCACCAATCACACTATGGATAGTAAAGCTGCCAGGATCTCTCAGTTTTTCTAGAAGTTTCCTTTGAATTATGGCACTACAATTTTCAAATAAACTAACTGTCCCAAATGAATCTAGTTTCTTCTTGTTGCTCATGATATCATTCATAAATTTTACATAATTAGGAATTTGAGCAAGAGCATCAGAAAATGGTATATTGACCTCGAACTTCTTGAAGATGTCTAGAAATTTAGCAAATTGTGCATCTAGTTTGTCTTTTCTGAATCTTTGAGGGAAAGGTAAGGGTGGAGTATAAATAGGAGGTTTGTTGGGAGAATTGAGTTTCCCCAGAACCACCATCTCTTCTTTCTCTTGATTCTTTTGTGTATTATCCACCTTGATCTCTTCTTGATTCATTTCTGCCTCAGCATTCTTCTCCTCGGTTTCTATTTCAGCTTGCCTCTTCACTTCTATGGAGTCATCTAGCTCTCTCCCACTCCTTAGAGTGACAACCATACACTGTTTGGGATTAGTCTCTGTGTCACTAGGGAAAGACTTTGAAGAATTTTGTTTTAGGGATTGAGCCATTTTCCCCATTTGAGTCTCTAGATTCTTCATAGTCACATTAAAGCTTGCTTGATTTGTTTCCAAATTCCTCACAAAGGCACCCATAGTGGACTAAATGTTCTCCATATTATTCATCATCATGGCCATGTTAATTTGACTATTTTCCAACTCAGTGACTCTTGTGTCATTGCTTATCTTCATGTCATTTATCGCCAATAAAAGCTAATTAAAACTAGGCTTCCTTGCATTCCCTTGATGATTGGAGCTCGAAGCTCCTTGATTTTGGAATCCAGGAGGTGCCATAGTGGTACTCAACAAGTGAGGCTCATAGGGAACTATCGCTTAATTCCCATATGAAAATTTTTCATGATTTTTCAATCCTGGGTGGTAGTGCAAAGGTAAGTTGTTCACATAATTCGCTTCTTCCGCTTGATATGGGGGATTGGCCATCATTGCCCGTTGTGCTTGCATATAAGCAATTTCCCCTGGAGTTGGCTCTTTTGGAGTTTGTTGATTTAGCTTAGTCATTAGAGCCTCAAACTTGGCTTCTATTGAAGACACTCTATCCATCTCCAAAATACTCCTTGTCTTCTTCCAACATTTCTCTCTAAAGGTGGTTGATGATTGTTCTTCGCTAATTCATCAAACAGTTGATTGGCTTCCCTCGTGATTTTCGTTGTAATTGATCCTCCATAAGCCACATCAACAAATGCTCCCATTTAATAATTAAGTCCATTGTAGATGGTTTGGACTTGGGAAGTTAGCTCATACCCATGATGTGGGCATTTTCTCAATAGCTCTCTAAATCCATCCCACGCATCATATAGTGTTTCTTGGTCACCTTGCCAAAACTGTGTGATTTTTGGTCTGAGTTGTGACATGAGTTGGGGTGGAAAGAATTTTGTCAAAAATACTTCACCAAACTCTCCCCATCTATTTATGGAACCTGACATCAAATTATGAAACCAACTCCTTTCCTTGTCCTATAAAGAGAATGAAAACAACTTCAACTTATTCACCTCATGGTCTACCCCATGCATCTTGATTGTCCCACACAACTCCAAAATTCGACAAGTGTCCATTGGGATCCTTCTTAGGATTTCTCCTAAACTTCTATTGTTGGACCATAGAAATTAAAGCAAGTTTCAACTCAAAATTGTTTGCATCAATGGATTGGTGCCGAATCCCTGAATAATTTTCATTTAGCAGTGGTCTCCAACAATCACCCAAAGTTGGTTCTCGCATTCCAAGTATTTCATTATGATATGAATGACCCTCACTGTATATCACTATGCTGGTCTTCCATTTCGATATTATCTGCCTTGACCTTTTTCAGCTTGACCAATGGTCTTTCAATTTCTAGATCAAACAGCAATAACTCAGATGTCGACCTTTTGTGCATAAATATGTATACTTGAAATTAGCAAAAACGACTAGGAAACTGAGTAAAACAAAGATAGAAATAGAATAAAAATGAAATAAATAAATAAAAGAAAGCAATGTTCACAAACAAAAGATTTTTTTTTCTCAAATTTCAATCCAACACCTAAAAATAAAAAAACATGTCCCTAGAAACGGCGCCAAAAACTTGTTAGGCCTTTTTGTTAGCTTATGCCAAAAGCTTGATGGTTTGCAATATGTATTATAAAATTGAAATAGCCTAAACCCGCAAGTGCATAGGTCGTTAGTAATAAAAGTGGTTTTCTATTATGAATCGATATTGTTCCCACGAGGATATGTTGGTTTTCAAGGGGGATTAAGTACCATCAAACTTCTTGCCAATTCACTTTTCTTTGAGCCTCTAATTAGTTGATTTTGAAATTACCAAACTAATTAAAATAAAACTTAGTAGAAACAAAGAATGTTTTAATGAAAACTGGATGTAATTGTTTAAAACACAAGAAAATAACTTATAAATGAACTAGGGTTTACCATATGTGATGTTTAACGATTCGTCTTTTTAAAATTCAAATTGGTTGATGTATAACTTAAATTGGTCCGAGGCTACGGTATAAGGATTCCACTCTCGTATTCCCCCTTATATTTTCTCGCATTATCCACCTATTCACAGTTACGCTCTTCTAGGTTGATAATGCAATACTTTTCAAAGGCATATTTCCTCGGGAGCTCTATTGGTCACAGTTACGTCCTTGCAATGGAGTTATCCGGACTAAGCTTGGATTGGTCACTATGATGTTCTTGCAATCTTTACTTATTGTGTTTAATGTTCCCTTCTAGTGAAATGCACTTAGTGCTAGGCATTCCTAATTCCCTAAGTCTCTTTAACTAGTTTCTTTAGCATTCTAATTGATTAATCCACACCTTAAGAGAACTGGAACTAGATTTAAGGGCTTAATTCCCGCATCACCATGAATACCCTTGTAAAAGGATCGAAGATCCAATTCTCAGCAAGGATTAAACAATTAAAACCATAGTATTCCAAGGGAATAACACTAAACACAACAAAACAAGCATGGATCAACTAATCAATCAAAGATTACAAAAATCAACATCACATATGATAATCAACCTATAGATATTTAGCCTAACATTTCAACAAACAAAATCCACATATTCATGCTAAGATCATACATAAAACGACAAAAAATAAAATATGAGGGAGATAGAAATACAAAACAGAGTTTTAATCTACAAATCTCTTCAATCCCAGACTCTAAACTAAAATTTCCACTCTATAGAGTTGTATTCCTCAGCAATCTTCAATTACAATCCAAGATATCCACAAAAACCAAATTAAAACTCAAAAAAACTGGAAATATAAACCTAAAATGGAATAAAACTTCCAAGAGAAAAGGAACCCTAAAAGAGAGCCTCTCTCCATGAATGTTAGAACCCTAATCATTGATATCATTATAATATTTATAGGTCTTGGAAAATGGGCCAATGATGGGTTAAAAATGGGAATATTTCTATTAACAGTCATGGTTCAGCCGTCAAAGCGAAGGCTTCTTTACTGCTCCAGGAAGAGCTTATATATCTTACCATTTTAATTGCTTCTTACATTAGTGGCGAAGGGTATATTGTGCGAACCTCTTCGGCTACTGACGGATAGCTTGCCGTAGCAAACTTAGAAAGTGATCTTTTCTTTTTTTTTCCATAATTCTCTTTACTGCAACAAACATCTCCCTGCGTAGCAATGGCAAACTGTCTCCTTCGCAACGGTGAACCTGTAGCTACAAACCATAAAATTCCTCTCACTTTGGTTTCTTCCATCTCTTTGCTTGATTTTCCTTCAATTCCTGCAAAACATAAGTAAATGAAGGATTAGAGATTTCCTAGAAAATAATGGTGTGAATCTAGTATTGAATTTACATAATCATATAAAAATCATACTGAAAATGCCACACAATTCACACCTATCATATACTCTAGAGTATTCGATAATTTTACATACCGTCTTTTAGTTAGTCAACATTTTATACTAGGGGCATACCCCCGCCACTGATGTTGCTAAATCATTAGTAGGCTTCATTGTCATCACATTGAGTTATTGACCTTTTTTATTTTCATATTGGGACATATCCCATCTACATTGCTTTACGCTTTTCTCTCTTTTTCCTTTTTTAGGCCATGAGCCTTGTTGAGCCTTGAGCTCTCAGCCACTGATTGTTTTTATTTCCTTTTGAGCCCGAGGGCTCCGCTTTCTTCTTTTTCCTTTGTTAGGCCACAGGCAGCTCGGGCCTAAGCTCCTCGGCCTTCCTTTTCGAACCCGGAGCTCACCTTGTCCTTTTTTAGGCCCTAAGCCTTGTTGAACCTTATCGAACCCTGAGATGTTTTATTTCCTTTTCGAGCCCGGAGTTCACTTTTCTAGCTTTTTCCTTTTTAGCCCCAGGCCTTGTGGTACGGAGCTCCTCAACCACAGCTTTAATTTCCTTTTCAAGCCGGGCTACATTTCCTTTTTTTAGGCCATAAAGCCTTAGTAAACCTGAGCTCCTCGGCATTGGTATTTTATTTCCTTTTCAAGCCCGAAGCTTTCTTTTCTCACTTTTTTTTTTCATTTTAGGCCCTAAGCCTTGTTAATCCCTAAGCTCCCAGCCCTAAGTTGTTTTATTTCCTTTTCGAGCCCAAAGCTCTTTTTTTTTTTCCTTTTTCTTTTTTAGTCCTTGAGCCTTATCAAGCCTGAGCCAGGCCCTAAGAAGCCTTGAGCCTTGAGCACTTAATTTATTTTATTTCCTTTTCGAACTGGGCTAAGCACCCTTTAAGCCCCTAAGCCTTGTTAAGCCTTGAGCTCTTAGCCTTCAGCTATTTTCTTTTCTTTTCGAGTCTGAAGCTTGATTTTTTCTCTTTTTCATTTTTAGGCCCTGAGTCTTGTTGAGTCTTGAGCTCTCAGCCCTGAGCTATTGTCGTTCCTTTTCGAGCTTGGAGCTCGCTTTTTTTTTCTTTTTTTTTTCTCTCTTTCTCTTTTTCTTTTTTTAGGCCCTGAGCCTTGTTGAGCCTTGAGCTGCTTTATTTCCTTTTCGAGCATGGAGCTCGTTTTTCTTGCTTTTTCCTTTTTAGGCCTTGAACTTTGTTGAGCCATGAGCTCTCAGCCTGAAGCTCATTTTTTCTTCTTTTTTTTTTCCTTCTCTTAGTCTTTGATCCATATCAAATATTAATTGCTTCATCCTCTTCATCCGTGTTAGTAGTGTCATTTGTGCAATTGTCTTGTTTCAGTCTTTAGTGCCTTCGTGTGGTAAGTGTCGATCTTCCTTTATGCATATTTGTTTGTTTCTCTTCGGTGGTCTAACTATCATCACTTGACTTCGACACTGGTTCCCTGACTATCTTTGGAGGCCATTTGGGGGAGTTTTGGACTTGTTTTGTGAATTTAGTGGCATTTTAGACTTTTTCTTTTGTTGTTTGCTTTTAGAGCTGATAGAGTCACTTAGGTCGTCTCAATTCTAGCGAGGTCGTGTCCTACATGAACACTTTTGAGGTCTTCTTTGTCCTTCGATAGAGTTCATCTCATTTTATTGAATAGAGATAATATATATTCACTTGGAGGATAAGTAGAAAGGGAGACTGAAGAGATTTTTTTTTCTTCGAACACACAGAAGAGGTTTAGGGGTCATCTTTGGAAGGGCCCGGAAAATGAGGAAAAAAAGGTTTGGGAATCTCTCGTTTAAAGTACGTTGCACTCTTTTTCTTTTCTCTTTGACTTTGATATTTACTTAGAGATTGACTTCTTCTTTTTTTTATCAATAATCAATGTCAGTACTAGATTTTCATTTTTTTTCTCTATATATTATTAGGTTTAGGTTTTAAGGTTGATAGGTTTTTTTTTTTTATTGGATCTTGTTTTTTTTAGTGTCGGAATATTGGATAAAGAATGTATCTAACAGAGTTGTTTAATAATTCGATGAGGCTTAGCTTTGTAGTGGTTGAGGCTTAGGTTTGCAGTCGTTGACAGAGATAAAGTTTTGAAGAATGATCTTTTAAGAGAGTTTTAGAAGGAAATGATGCATTTGAAAAAAAAATTTATCAACTTAGTTTGGCATCCAAAATATTTACCAAATTGATGCGCAATGCCGCTGTTGATGACAGCGACAATTGGGCTGGAAAAAAAAATGCAAAAGCCGCTGCTGTGGTTAGCGTCAATTGAGATAAAAAAATTTCATATGCCGTTGTCATGGACAGTGGCAATTGGCCTCCATATTACTCATGCTAGGGCTTCTTTTTTTCCTATATTCCTCTTCCTCCCGTTGCTGCTTGTCTACTTCCCTTCTCCGCCGCGCCGCTATTTCTTGGATTTTTCATCAATATAATTGGTTTCTTGATTAGTGCTCAAATAGTGCTATTTTGAACCCTGTTTATAGTAGGTTTTGTGCACTTTTTGTGAACTAATCAGCAAATAGCGATTGGCACATTAAAGTCGGCTTTACTGCCTCGCATTTTGTGGCTATTTTTGTAGTTATACAAACTAAATACGCCAACGTCATCGAGCCAACTTAAACACAAAGAATCCAAGCCAAACTCGGAGATGCGTGTCATAAGTCGGATGGAAATGGGAGCCACAAACTAAAGAAAATTGGACCACCATAGAAAGTTTGTAGGGTTGCGAATTTAGGCAACCTGCAAAATTTTATAGGTTACGAAAATTCACAACTTGCAAAATTTATGAGTTACGAATTGCGTGATTATGCGCAAGCGTGTAGCTAGAAGCGACTCAGGGCCGACAAAATTTGTAAACCTATACCTTCTGTTGTAGCCTGAAGCTCACTGCTGATTATCTTGTCTAGAGTCGAACTCATCATAGCTTCTTAGAAATTTGCATGTTACCAAATTATTTGGTCGCACATAAACATGTAGCTAGAGTAGCTCCAAACCAACCAAAATTTGCAAACCTATACCTTCTACTACGCTAGCTAGCTCTTGCTGATATAAGCGGCTCTAGAGTCGAACTTCGGATAGGTTTTCTTCACGCAAAATGATTTCTGAGTTAATGTAAATAATGATTACTGGGTTAAGTTTTAAGCAAGTGGTGTTTTTGGGTGGACAAACTCAAACAATCAAATAGATATAAAGAACTCACTCTGTAGTCATTCGAGCTATGGGCTTGAGATTCGTCGGCCCAGGAAGATCTCGGGTACTTTTCCTCGCGTTAGGAGGATGACCTATAGTCATTTCGAGCCGGATCTTCGTTTAACTATAAGTGAACCACAAAGTTTTCTCTTGAGATACAACATTTATTGGTCATTCATGTTTCATAGCATGATAAATACGACTCTTTGACCTAACCTGCAGAGGTAAATAAATGACAACTAAGCGAGCCTCAGCAGATCTAGCAATAAGTATCCTTTGAGCCACAAAAGCTTGCCAGAAATCTTGGCTAATCGAGGGTACATCAAAGGGTCGGCACGAGGTGAGATACATAAGCATAAATGATAATAACTGCATGCGTTGAAAACAGGGAGGATAACAGTTTACCTCAGAACCTTGGCCCAATGGCCTTTCTCTTCAAGGATGAAGGGGTTTAGCCAAGCATCCCTTGAGTTGTCATCCTCAATGAGTGTTTGGCTTGTGAGAGAAAGGGAGAGAAAATGAGAGAAAATCACAAAGGCGGGAGAGCTGAATGCTTTAGCGCAAAGTGTACATAAAATGATCATCCACCATCTGAGCCTTAGTGAGGCTTATATAGTGCTCGAGTAAGGGAAATTACAAAAATGTCTAAGCATTATCAACAACACAAAGGCGATTTAGGAAAAGCTGCAAAAGGTGGTCAAATTAGCGACTATGAAATTTCATAGGTTGAAAAATTTATAACTGCGAGAATTTCCTGATTCTGGTCTGCGGGTTGCGCAAATTGTGCTCTGCAAAATTTATACGATGGTCGATTTTCTTCAGTTTGTGGCTCCCATTTCCATCCAACTTATGACATGCATCTCTAAGTTCGGCTTGGATGCTTCGTGTTTGAGTCGGCTCGATGACGTTGGCGTATTTAGCTTGTATAACTACAAAAATAGCCACAAAATGCGATAAGTAGTAAAGTCGGGACCTTAATGTGCCAATTGAGTTATTTAAGTTGATTAGTACACAAAAAGTGCTCAAAACCTACTATAAACATGGTTCAAAATAGCACTATTTGAGCACTAATCACTCCCCCCAACCGACAATATTCTAGTCCCTTAGCAATGACAGAAAGAAAGAGAGCGCGGGCCAATTATATTCACATAAGAATAGTATCTCAAAAAGTATGTGGGCGTGTAATGTCTAACCCTTAGTATGAATCACCAAGACCCTGCACCATAACCATCTTGGGAGAATGAATGCCATACAAAATCAAGTTTTAGAAGAGTATCGACTCGAGGAATTGACACAGAAACTTCCACGAAATCTAGTGTTTATGTGATCGGCTTTTAGCAATTAAGCTACCAAACATCCTCTCCCCAGCAAACTCTTTGCTTAAGACCTAGAACATTGACCAACCTAAATAAATCTGGCTCCACTCTTATTCTACACTTCTTTTTGTGTGGTAGGGTGCAATGCTAAGGAATCGACCTCACCAAAGTCCATGTAACGAGGGTCCACCGACGACTCCCAACCAATTAAGGCTTAGGGCATCAAGTCATAAGGATCTTTCGACCACTAACTCTTCATGTTTTACCTAGGATTCCGAATGATTTCGAAACTCCAGCACCTACAACTTACTAAACCTCACCCATCCACCCGTGCGCGAACACTAAATTGGGGCTCGGCTTGATGGGTTTTAGGGCGCCGAGGCTTTAAAGACTTTAGTGTGCCACACTGGACCGTGCCTCGAGTTTCAAAGGGGCGGGCGTCGCGACTTTCTTTTCTTTTTCTTTTTCACTTCTTTTTATTTTGGAGACTTCATTTGGTCTTCTTTTGCAGGGGCCTTAACATTACAATTGATCAATGCAAGGACTAGGGTAGGTTTTGCAAGTGAAATTTAGGCGTTTTTCGACTCTTTGAAGAGAAAGTGATGTGCATTGTGTGTGGCTGGCTAAAGGTGGAAGAGAAGGTTGGACACCATTAAACTTCAACTTGATCATCCTACTTAATCATGCATGGAATTAATCTAACATCAATAGCATTGGGCGGTGTTTGATTCTCGACTTGGGTCAAGTGAAACCACGAAAAGGTGCAAATTTTTTGAATTGAAAATAGGTTGTATAGTATGTATATAAGAATATATATCACTATGTTTTCAATTTTTTTTTCAAAAATAAACAAACAACTTCACAAAATGGAACAAACAGCAAGCCACTAATCCTCTGAAAATGGGCTTTGCTGAGGACCAGTGAAATCAAAAGTGTAAAGTCACTTATTAGCTAACTCTCTCCCCCGATAAAATATCACATTGTCCACAATGGGGCTCGGATCGGAAAGTTAGTGAAGAAGAAGTGCTACCTCCTCCGTCACGTGGCGGGAGGAGGTCATCCTCATCTGGGCGAGGCTAAGGTCTTTGTTGGTGGAGTGGGCTGCCATTTCTGCTGCTTCCTTTATGTACGTCGAGAGTGCACTTGAGGGTTGGCTGGGTAGAAGGCGTTGGAACTGAAGGAGGATGAACCGAAGAGTCCTGGGCAAGCCCTGATATAGAAATCAGGGGTAGGCCTAGGTGACTCTGGATCTGCACAAGGATAGCTTGATTCTGTGCGAGTGTGGCCTCGGCGCCGTAATCCCTCGGCCAGAGGGTATATGGGACGCAAAGGATGCTGGAAGTGAGGAGAGGCGCGGTGCATCCATGATGAAGTCTCGATTAGAAATGGTGATGTCTTTGCTTGAGGTGGCTGGGGTGCTCGGCCCCCACCGACATCTGTAGGAGGTACGTGGTGCGGGAATTTAGGACTCACTGAGAGGTTGAATTTGGAGTAATGGAGTAGTGGTAAATTTGGGCCAGACAGGGATGTTTGGAACCTGATGCTCCTCGGTATGCTCTGCTGGAGGTAGTTGCTCCTCTGTAGGAAGGTCAATTTCTTTAGTTTGGTCTCAGCGCTCCGGAGGTAGGAGTGAAAAGAGTGGGGCTAGTCACTTGCCAGGTTAGTGTAAGGATAGCCTCGCAGTCGACCCGGCGCTCTGCTTTGGGCTCGGCAAGAGGAATCGTGTGCTCTAATACCTAGCAAAGAAGTCTCAGGAATAGGAGGGGAGTGGACTCAGCTCGGGTCAGACTCTTGGGATGGATTTTGTCCTCAAAGTGGAACAAGGATGTCATGATAAGCTCAGCCAGTGGTGAACCAGAACCCCTCTGAATTACGGTAAAGAGCCTCCATAATGGCTCCTCTCCTCTGTACTATGTGCTAGAGAGGGAAAAGATTAGACCACAGGATATGGTCTATGAGGAGCAAGCTCGAAGGAAGTTGTCTCCTGAATAAAATAGGCCCGGTTGTAGTCTCCCGGGATAGTAAACGAACCATCTCCCTGGTCGAGGGATGGGGCCACTGTCTATAATCTGTCTAGTTGGCAAGAACCACCGGCAGATTGAACGTAGCTGCTATATCCGTGGCCCGAAGTATCCTTGGTCGATCATCGATAGTGAAATGAATGGCGTGAGATTAGGCTCTCTTTGAGGTAGTCATCGTGTGAGGTAGAACTTCGATGACCAGAATAGAAAAGCCCAGAGCGGGTGTCATACGTGGCTCCAAGGAGGAACCTCTGCGCTAGTCATGTCAGGTCTTGAGCTACGGATCTTCGGTGAAGGTACGGAGATCATAATTAATCTTCTTTGTGTAAATCCTCTCACTTCTGATATTTCCCTATAATAGAGCTGCTGAGTGGAAGTAAATTCTTTTGTGTCGATGCAAGGGAGGCCCAGTCAGAAGGGAGATCTCAATGGGGCCACTGAGTGAGTGGTGGCCCCAGGCTCACAGGGGCCTAGGCTGGAGGACTCTCCTAGAGTAGAGGTTCGAATCCTCTTGAATGACTATTTGTCCCTTTTTATATAGGCCCAAAACCCCTCGAATTCATAGATGCCAAAGGCCTTACATTTCTCTTGCATCCATGTCACTTTGGATAAATTTTCTTAATAAAATATTTCTTTGAAGGTTCATGATTTAAAAATAAGGAGTTTAGTCTATAACCTTTGCAGAATGCAGTCATCTAGTAGTAAAATGAATGTAAGTCAGGGTATCATTCCACGAGGGTGAGTAATTAAAGAATCGACTACCCCAACTTCACTAAAATTCCATGCTATTTAGACTAAAAACTAAAAATGATTGTATCTAGAAAAATAATAAACACTAGACTATTAACTCTTTGTTTAACTAAGCTAGAAACAAATTAAATGACTAAAAATAGAATTGCTAAAATCTTTGGGATGAGAATCGAGTTTCTGTGAAGCCTTAGCTTGATCGAGTGAGTTTACAATGAAGCAGTCAATTCCTACACTAAAATACATTGCTTTGTTTAGGTAACATGGATGCGGATTTGCTCGAGATTTCCTAAATTTTAGGTGGATTTCTCCATATTCCCTTTGGTTGGATACCCTTGCTTCTCTCGAAAACGAAGATCAAACCCATTCTTGTAATCCCAATCCTCTTGCAAGATACAGGTATTTTCTTTCTCAATACTTTACACCATTTCTTGTTGACGGCAAACCTTGCATTTCCTTCTCGGGATTTTCGCAAGTTTCTACCACTTAAGGTAGCTCGACCTCAGGATCTATGAATTAGTTCTTTTCCCTTAATTAGATCTCGGCTAACACGGGGTTAAGAACTTGCCTTTAGATTAAAGGTGAACTCTCGATCATTATATTTAAATACTCCCTCCCGACTTGATTATGACGAATGGGGATTTATCAAAATGAACTCTGAAGCTCGAGTTCATCAATGGTAGTCTAGCATACCCGAGGAAAGAATGCTCGACTCGGAATCCTCATCTGCGTGTCACGCGGAGGCATCCACGGATATCGAGCAAGATACATTCCTTAAGCTGGTATTCGATTACTACTATTAGGAACTTATCAATTCAAAAATGACACGAATAAGTAAATCAGAACCCGAATAAGTTCTCGAATTTATGCGGGAAGTGTAACTAAATGTAAATCAAATCCGGAAATTTGCTCAGGTCTTGCATTGCGAATTAAGAAATGGAGTGCAGATCACGTCTGACAAACGTAATTACTGTAATAAAGCCCGAGAAGAAATGAATTCTAGAAATTTGTCATAATTTCATAAATTTTTGACGATAATTTTAAGAAGAAAATAACATAAATAAACAACAGCTCCACTCGTTTATGCACAGTTCGCAGATTCAAATCCAGAAAAGAAATTAACTAAAAATAAAAATAAAAATCTACTCTAAACTATACGTTGAGTTCCTCTCCTTTCCTTTTAAGGTAGTGAGGAAGAACTACTTTACTATTCTAAAGCTGTCTATTTATCTTGTCCGAAAGAAATTAGGCGAATCCCCAGCTCTGGGTGGAATCCACAAGAAAGCCCGGTTCTTTGTTACATGTAGTGACCTGGGTTGATGTCGCGACATGGATTCCACCGATTGCTCATGTTGATCGCGCTTTGTTGCTTATTGCGACCTGATTCCTTGCAAAGCGCCGGATTAATTGCGACATCATTTATAACGCAACCTTGATAGCTCGGTGTTCCTCAAAAGTTGATGCCGCGACCCGCGATTTCCGCGTCGCGACATCATTTATCTTTCTCTTCTTACAGCTTATGAGTCCGCGACCTCGATTAATTCGGAGACTCTTCCTTGTTATCTTTGCATGTCGCTACTTTAGTTTTAAGTCGCAACCTTGTTGTTGTTCTTACTGCATTACTTCAGGTCGTGACTTTGTTTTTCTAGTCGCTACCTTGTTGGTGGTCTTCTGCCTTCACAGGTTTCAAATTTTTAAGTCGCGACTTCAAGGTATCATGACCTCTTTACTGATGTTCATTTTTCTCGCTCACACGTTGGCCTTCTCGATTCTTTTCTTTTTCTTGTTTCTCTTTTCAACCTGAACCGGTAGACCTCAGTTTGCTCATCGCGACGGCATATCTCTTATTCGATTGACGCGTTAAACTGCTCAAAAAATGAGTTGGCGCCGTTTATGCCGATATTAATAGTTGACGACGTGATTGATCTAAACATGAATTGTGTTCTTTTCTTAATAAATAGTCGCAACTTCAATCTTTCTATTGAGACTTAGGTTTGATTGTCATGTCAGCGACCTCATAGACATATCGACTTCAAATGATGTCTTTAATTTAAAAACTAGTTGCAACTTCTTTTTCTTTGCAGAGACTTCTTTTGTGGCTTTATTGACGAATCCACGTCGCGACATCAAAGTGACGTTGCGACCTCAGTTACATTCAATTGGCGTCGCGACATCGATTACAGTCCATGACCTCTCTCATTTGTTGCCTTGGTCATTATGAGTACTTAAAGCAATCTTTAGATCCGACCGCTTGCTACAGTCTTTTATTTCTTCCCCAAACTGATCTTGGTGATGTCGTGACTTGGAAATGACTGAAAATTAAGCTTCCTACCACGGCTCAGACTTCAGTTTTACATTTAATTTTACCTTGTAAATTTGGTCTCTTAAGTTTCTTTGGATTTTTGTTTTTGTTGTATTTTCTTGCAAAATTAAATTTGAGTAAAATATCCACATTTCTGCATATGAATCAACATTTATCTTGTAATATGCTCAAAAAAATAGATTAAAAATCAGATGAGTTTTTGGACTCATCAACGGCGGGGCCCTCTAGGATGGCCTAGGATGTGGCGGAGACGGACGAATGGGGCCAACCCGAGGATGGTACCTCTTTAGGGCAGCGCAATGACGGCAAAGGCGGAGACCACGGCGGGAGATGTCTTGGAGTGGCGCGGTGGTGGCCCCTCTGAGAGCGAGCCTGGCGGTGACGACGGTGGTAGGCCTGGCCCGGCAGAAAGGTATCGGTGGCTGGAGGTGCAGCGACGGCGGCGAGGCCTAGGTTGGAGCGCCGGTAGGGAGGAGAGAGACTACACCTCACTCTGGGGTGAGCTACCTTGTCCTCCGCAGCGTCTTCACCATGGGCCCAGGTTCGAGAAGGGAGGGAGATGGAGATTGGGAGGAAGAGTGGTTTTCGAAAGTGATTACGGAATGAAAGGAGAGAAAGGGGGGGGTTTAAATAGATGGACTAGGGTATGTTGAAGAGTTAAATGATTAAAGCCATAAATAGGTGGTTAGTGGTTGTGGCTCAAAAAAACTGGAAAAATTAATGGAGCGCAGGAAACGGAAGGTTGTAGGGAAGTGAAAGGGCAGGAAGAAGATGAACAGTGCGGCATAGGAGGGAATTCCATAACCGTCACGAAAAGTGCTAAACTGGAAATTTCACACTACCTCGAAAATTCCTTCATACCATGACACACACCCAAAATAGAGAACCAAAAATTTATGAGAAAACACAGTTGTCAATGAGAAAAATTGCAAATAAAAACAAAACTAAAAATAAAGAAATTAAGAAAATTTCAATTAAAGCTTAAAATAAAGCACAAAATTCAACAAAGTTTTAGTGACCGAGGATCTCTGCGGAAGCCAGCTCTACTCGAGATAGTCTTCGGTCGTAGGGGGTCGAGGAGGGAATCCTCCTTATCCTGGCGAGAATGTTGTCTTTAGCATAGGGTTTCAACGCTGCCCATTGACCTTGAACACCTATCATCTTTGGAGTTGAGCGAGGTCGTGATCCATTGAGATGAACCTCACGGATGGTGAATGCCAGTCCGTCTTGACTTAAAGCTTGCTTGGAAAAGGTGGAGCTTTGGTCATGAGCGATCTTTGGGTATCCTTGTTTGAAATTCTTACAAGCTATTAGCTTATCATGCCACTTTTTTAACTTATCTTTTGCAATTCTTGAGTTGAAGTAGGCATCATTCCTTAGCTTTCTTTCGGCTCATTGATATCGAGAACCTTTTAAGGCCCATTTCGCCCATGTCGAGGTTCGAACCTTCCCTTTGCCCACCATGCCCCTTATACTCAATTTCCACAGTGGGTGACATGCACCATAAACTAGGCGATAAGGGGACATGCGAGGATGGTTTGTATGTTGTTACATATGCCCGTAAGAGTCCATTGACAGGAGACTGATCCTTTTAATTAGAGTTCACCACTTTCATCGGTATGGTGCTGATTTCCCTGTTGGCTAACTTCGGCGACCCTTTGGTTTTGAGGATGGTATAGGATAGCCGCTTTATGTGACACCATACTTAGTTAGGAGGAGGTTCTCGAAAGACATTTGCGAGAAATGCGTCTCAATCAGCGATTATGGCCTTAGGGACCCCAAATTTGGAAGATGTTCTCAGCCCGAGAGATTCAAACGCCACCACGTGATCTGATGCTCTACGAGCCTTTGCTTCAACCCATTTTGACACATAGTCAGCTCCCATCAAAATGTAGATGTGAATCGAAGGAGGAAGGGAATGGTCAGTAAAAATCGATACCCCGAACATGAATAGGTCATTATGAGATCGGGTTCGAGGCATCATGTGACGGCGAAATTTTCCCAACCTTTGGCATTTGTAAGCATTCTACGCACATGGTATAGGCATCCTTGAAAGGGAAGGCCAAACTAAAATCCAGGTATAATACCTTCACGGCAATTTAGGAAATGAATGGCCTCCATGCATTCTCATAGCGATCATTTGAGTATCATATTGACGCGAGATACACACCTTAAATTATCGATCAACGTTGGCTGTACAAGAAGGCTCTTTCCAATAATAGGGTGAATTTTGCAAGAAAAACTTCTTGTCTTGTGCGCTGTCTAGCTGGTAACTCTCCTGTTGCCAAGTAATTGGCAATGTGGGCATACCAGGGTGTGTTCTCAACTAGGAGCAGGGACTCCTCAGGAAACTCATCATTAATTGGGGGGTTATGAGTGTTGTGTGCTATGGTTAGTCTCGAGAAATGATCTACAACAACATTCTCCACACCCTTTTTGTCCCTGATTTGCAGGTTGAACTCTTGTAGTAGGAGAACCCATCTAATAAGCCTAGCCTTAGCATTCTATTTGGTGAGCAGGTACTTCAAAGCTTAGTGATCTGTGAATATGATTATGTCCGACCCAACCAATAAGCTCGAAACTTATCTAAGGCATAGACTACTGCCAGTAGCTCCTTCTTTGTGGTAGTGTAATTTCTACGGGGCCTCGTTGATGCTTGGCATAGTAAGACCATAAGGCTTTCCTTCTTCCCTGCGAAATTTGCTCGATGGCGAAATTAAACCGTCACACATTACCTCGAAAGGTAACTTCCAGTTGGGGGCCCTCACTATGGGTGCAGTGGTCAAATGAGCCTTGAGCTCCTCAAAGCTCCTCTAGCAGTCATCATCCCACATAAATTTGGCATCTTCTCGATAGCTTATAAAGGCTTAGCTATTTGAGGCATCATGATGAACCTCCTATAGAAGCTTGTACCCTAGGCTTGTCTCACGGTCTTCATTTGTGGGAGAGGAGCAATTTGGAAATCATCTCAATTTAGCCTTGTCGACTTGATTCCTTATTAGAGATACTATGTCCTAACCTGATTCACAGTTGACCATAAAATGGCATTTTCCCGATTCGATTACCAAGTTCTTCTCTATACACCTATACGGGACCGGTTTCTAAGTTGATCAAGCATTCTTCAAAGCTCCCTCCATAAACTGTAACATCATCCACTTTATAAGCTTTCCATGTCGCTCCACCAAATTCTTGAATACTTAGCATGCGGCGTTGGAATGTGCGAAGGGCATTGCACGAGCCAAAGGGCATCCTCTATAAGCATATGTACCCGAATGGGTAGGTGAAGGTGGTCTTCTCACAGTCTTACATAACAATTTCAATTTGAAAATACTTTGAATAGCCTACATCGAGGAGCATTGAAGGGGTGGCCAGGAAATCCTTTGAAGTATTTAGTCCATGAAGGGTAGAGGAAGTTATCATTTCTTATCACTCATTTAATCGATGAATCAATACACACCCTCCATTTTGTGGTAAGGCAGATTGGGCATCTCTCTCCCTTTTCATTATGCAATTGGTTGCCCACGATTTCTTAAGCACAACTTTGCGGGTTGGACTCACCCAGTCTTTGTCGGATGTAAAATTAAATGATACTAGCTTATGCGACTTTAGGACTTAACGAACCACTTCCTGCGTATGATGATTTAGTCTCTCCCTCTATGGTACACTTGCTGATTTTGCTTCCTCCTCTAAGTAGATGTGATGGGTGCAAACTGCTGGGCTAATACCCTTCAGATCAGTGATTTTCCACCCAATAGCTTGCTTGTTCTTCCTAAGGATGCCCAACAAGCTATTTTCTTGTGAAGCACTAAGCAAGGAGGATATGACAACTGGGCGCTGCTCCTGTTTTTCTAAGTAGACATATTTCAATTCCACAGGCAAGGATTTGAGGTCCAGATTTTGTGGTTCATTGGTTCCTTCCTCAATCAATAAAGGCGGAATTTCTTGCTTTTTTCTCCAGTGCCCCTGATATTCATGTCTTGGGCTTCCTGTTGAGCTTCAGAACAATCAACTAGTTCCTCAGTTAGCACATCCTGCATTTGCTATTAGTCAGCCTGTTCTTCCAGGATTATATCAATTATGTAGACTTCTTCTAGGCCATCTTCCACCGATTGCATGTGCTTTTTACTTAAGTGGAAGATGTTGAGTTATAAGGTCATGTTTCCGAATGTGAGCCACATAACCCCATTTCGGCAGTTGATAATAGCATTAGAAGTGGCCAAGAATGGCCTCCCTAAGATGATAAGCACATAATTTAACCCCCTCTTTGCAATGAGTTACATATCAAGTACAACAAAATCTCTTTGGATAGTAGTTGTCCACACGTATTAGAACATCTTCCACTGTCCCCCTTTGGTATCTTTATGGATCTATACGCAGAGACAATGTGATGGAAGTGGGCTTCAATTCTCCCAGCCCGAGGTACCTTAGCCATCGAGATAAGGAAGCAAGTTTACACTAGCACCCAGGTCCAGCAGTGCTTTTTCTACACAAGTGCCTCTAATATTAACCGAGATGGTAGAACAACCCAGATCTTTGTACTTCACTGGAGTTTTGCACTAGATGATAGCATTAACATTCGGTCGGGAGGCCTTCTTGTCAACGTTAACCCTCTCTTCTTTTGTGCGCAGTCCTTCAAAAATTTGGCATATGTGGGGACTTATTTAATCATATCAAGCAGGGGGATGTTGACTTTCACTTGCCTTAGCACTTCTAGTATTTTAGCCTAATTGATGGCCTTTTTCTTATCTTTCAGTGCTTGCGGAAAAGATGGGGGTGTGCTATTTTTCACTGTAGTCTCTTTAGTCACCACCTCTTATGGTTCAGCTTCTTTAACCTCCTGGCCTTCTTCTATTGGTTTGGGTACTGGTTGTTTAAGCTCTTTACCACTTCTCAATGTGATAATTGCTTTAACTTCATCCATCCTGGGATTTGGCTCACTGGAAGAGCTCACTTCATTTACTCCCCTAGAATTGGGTAGTGTCTGAGATGGTAATTTCCCCTTTTCACCTTTTAACTCTTTAGTTTGGTTAACCTTGAGATTGAATACTGCGGGTTATCATATTTTTAGGAGATCTTAGTCTGTAAGTTATCTATCATTTTGTTGAGGGTGCTCCGGCACTCCTGATTAGTACTTCGGTACTCCTGTTAAGTGCTACGGCACTCCTGTCCTGTTAAGTGCTACGGCACTCTGTCGATTAAGTGCTCGGCACTCTGTCCGGTTAAGTGCTCACGGCACTCTGTCACATTAAGAAGTGCTACGGCACTCACAATCACCGCTAAGTGCTCGACACTCTGTCCGGTTGAAGTACTACGGCACTCTGTCCGATTAAGTGCTCACGGCCTCTGTCTGATTAGTGCTACGACACTCCTGTTCGATGTCGGCAATCCTTTGCATGCAATACTCTGACATACATGCTTGTATAGTATCTTCGGATACTTATTATTCAGTGTCTTACACTTTTATTAGCACTGGTCTAGGTATTCCCATAATTATATGATAATAACCTGAATAATGAATAAGAGGACATGAAGGTGTATCGTTCTGATCTGTAATACCTACGGGTATTTCTGAATATGAGAGTAAGCTCTGCCAACTCCTCACGGAGACCTGAATAAATATAAGTCACATGTCTGATATAAATTCCGTAGTACCTACGGATACTTCCACGTCTAATGAACTTGTGTAGTACCTCGGGTACTTTTATACTCCAGGAGAATAAGCATAAGTAATTGTATAAACCAACGGATGAATGCATGTAATTTACGATGCTCAGATTGGCTATTTATATGCTTATTACTTGTGCTTTGTGTACATGCATATTATATGTTTCCCACTAAGCGTAAAGCTTAGCACGGGTTACAATCCGTGTAGGTACGAGGAGAAGGCGGTCAAGAACTTCCGCATTCTTCGGGACCCGACCTACGAGTAGGGGTTAAATCTTTGTAGGTTCCATACTCTGATCGGTAATTGTAAATGTATAGTTTTAGATATGTAATGGGACGATCTTTGTATATGTGTGACCTTTATGAAAACACCCTTTACGATTAGTAGTTTTATTTTGGACTTTTGTATATGATGATATATTATAAGACTTGGATATACCAATGTCTAATTAAAGCGAGTAAAGAGTCCCGATATATGTTCTCGCGTCCGGAAGCAGTTCGGATCCGCCATTCGGGTCGAGTACAGGGAATCGAGGTGTAACTTGATTATAAGTGTAATGGAAATAATAGATTTCCATTAACATTTCACTATTATAGAATGCGAGAATCTGACGGAGTTAGGGTTGGTTCTTGGCATCCTTATCATAAATAGAGTAACTCAATGGACCGAATTTGCGTTACTCATGGCGGAACATCGGAGTATCATAGCGGCCCAATGACCAATCCCCATCTTGGTTGGGTGCACCATCTGCTATCAGGGATTTTGCATCGTCGTCTTACAGCAATTTTATAACCGATTCAAAGATAAACTTTTGAAAGAGATTTGGTATCTGAGCGACTTTAGCGGTCTGAGCCTTAATTCAATAAGCATATGACTCTGATTGGGAGAATTAGTGCGAAGCACTCTGATGGCTAGAGGCAATCCCTTTCCAATTATGGGCTCTTTCACATGACGGAGGTCGAAGATATGGGATAATGACAATCAACATTTAGGTATTTCGCGGTGTCTTAAGGGCTCGTAGCCTACACAGTGGCTTGCATTAGTACGATTGACCTTCTTCACTTTCAGCAGTTACTTTGTTGCGAGAGAGGGAACTAGGTACTAATAGATTGGCACATCTATTGAAGCGATTCACTCCGTATGTTGATACTTTCAGTTCAGAGTCATGTTGTTAAGGCTGAACAGTGAAGTGTGCTCAGATCTGTAAAAGGCGTTTCATGTGAAGTCAAAAAATTAGTTGAACTATTCGCCTCCAGAAACTTACATGAAAAAAATGCTCATGTGGAAGACTGGCATTATATGGATTTCCATGTAGCCATATCATGCGACATCATCGGCATCGATATGTTTGATTTCGGTTCTTTATGGAAGGCTACTACACTACTCAGTCGTACTATGATACATGGACAAGCTTTTTTCATCCAATATTCAGTGAAGATGAGTGGCATCTTTATGATGGTCCTACGATTGTACCACCTGAGTCAATGCAGCGCGTAGGCGGTGGGCGTCTAAATCAACGATTTGCATAATGAAATGGACGTTAGGGAGGGGAAAACAAATATCACACGTGGGTTATGCAAACAATTGGGTCACAATCGGCGGTCATGTAAGAATAGAAATGAAGTTTAGTAAATGCATGTGTAAGAATGTATGAATGTAGTTGCTTTGTATATCACTTTGTTATCGAATGTGTATTTCTTGGATTATGAAATTGTATTGTATGTGTAAGTAAATCATGTATGTGTAAATGCGACATCTTTAAGTAAATGAGACATCAACCATGTATGTGTCTATTTTAATTTATTATGGTTGTAATTAGTACTTGCTAATTATGAGTGATCTGATCTCTCGATATGTTTTACCTAATATTTATAGTGCCTTTTAGATATCCGAGGTTACATAACACTTGGCGTGGGGACTTCATGATGCAGATCATTGGATCCATCTGTCTTGGTATTGCAAGATAGACACAGGTCCCATTTAGTTGACACAGAGCAGGTATGTATTTTATTATTCATCAATTAAATCCAGTTTTACCCTCTAATTTGTATATATTCAATTATAAACTTGGTCTATGATTCGTGCCACAGTAGGGTGATCCGGAATCAACAATATTTATATCCTAAATTTCCTCCCTCTTCTTGTAGTCAAGAAACTCTCTTTATGATATAGCGGCTTTCTAAATTCGAACTTCCGAGGATGGGTTTTTCTTTGTACAAATGATTTGCAGTGGAGTTCAAAAATGGTGAATTTCAATTTGGATTTTAAGGTTTGCTAAAAACAGGGGAGTTGGATGGTGCAGATTAAAATTAAAATGAAGGAAAATAAGAAAAAAACTCCTTGAAGTCTCAAGCCACTGGGTTAGGGTTTTTAGGGCAACCGACATGTGCTCGGGTCTTTATCCTCGCATTGGGGAGCATGACATATAGTCATTTCTCGAACCGGATCTTTAATTTAAGCTTTAAAACTGGAGCCCTTAGAATTTTCCTCTTGGAAGATGGCATTTGATTAGGCATAAATGTCCCTAACAGTGAAAACGTATCTCAAAAACCTACCCTATAATAACTAATAGGAGACAACTAATTGGGCATCAGTGGATATAGTGAAAGTATCCACTGAACCCAAAAAAGCTTGCCAAATACACATTAGGGAGAGCATGCCTAAGAGATTTTAACCTAAGGTGAGAAGTAGGAACATAAACAACCGTAAATGCTCACATGAAAAGCAAGAGAACAATTGGTTTACCTTAAAACTGGCACCCAGTGGCCTTCCCCTTCAAGGATGGGGGAGGTTTAGCCGAACATCCTTTGATTTGTCATCATGAGGTGTTTGCCTTGAAAAATGGAAAGAAAATAAAGAAAGTGAAGAAAAGGAGGAAGCAGCGTGAAGCGCCGCCCTGTCTCTCATTACTTAAGAAAGTGATTGATCGTTTTGGCCTAGGCGGGGCTTATATATGCTTAGAGTCAGGGAAATTACAAAGAAACCAGATACAAGGGATAATATTGGAAGAAACAAAAAACTTAGGCGTCAAAAGCGATGAAGCAGTTTCTTTGTATGAATATTAACTCCGCGGATGCACAGTGCTCGCAGGAAAAGCATTCCTGTAATGCTCCATTTTCTTCTGTTTTCTGCTATTCTTTCCTCTAGTCTTTGATCTGCAATGCTGAGTTTGACTTGAATTCTTCATGCTTGGATCGACTCAACAATTTTGGCATAATTAGCTCGCAAAAACGGCAAAATTTGCCACAAAATGCGATCAGTAGAATAGCAGGGACCTTAATGTGCAAATCGGGTTAATTAGAATGATTAGTACACAAAAAGCAAAATAGCACTTTTTGGGCACTAATCACACCCCCCAACCTACACATTGCTAGTCCCTTAGCAATGAAAGAAAGAAAGAAAGAAAGAGTATACAAAATGATAACAAAATTATGTTACAAAAAAAGTTATATTTCAAAAAGGTTGTGAATGGGTAATGCCTAACCCTAAGTAAGAATCATCAAAACCTAGCCCAATAACCATCACGAGAGAATGAATGCCATACAAAATTGAGTATCAAAAGAGCTTCCTTCTCAAAGACTCAACCAGGAACTTCCACCATAATCTAAGTGTTTGTTTGATCAGTTCTCAACAATAAACTGCCAAACTGCACTCTCCCGACCAAACTCTTTGCCTCCACTGGCCTTTAACCAACCTAAATAGATCGGGACCCCACTCTTATTCACAACTCTTTTTTATGTTGTAGAGGGTGCGATGCTGAGTCGACCTCACCAAAGTCCATGCTGAGGATCTGGCTCCCTACAGTGGGTTTAGGGCACCAAGTCATAGGATCTTTCGACCACTAACTCTCGGGTTTCACCCACGACTCGAGATGATTTCAAAACTCCAACGCACCTACAACTTGCTAAACTTCACCCTTCCACCCGTGTAGCGAGCACTAAGTCGGTGGCTCTCAACCAGTTGGCTTAGGGCACCGGGCTTTACAGGCTTTCTCCATATACCCCTCGAGCGGAGTGCTCGAGGTTTCAAGTAGCGTTGCAATTTTCTTCTTTTCTTTTTCTTTCTTTTCTTTTCTTTTCTTTTCTTTTTGGAAGACACACATTAGCCTTCTATTCATGAGGGTCCTTAACTGTCTAGTGGTCCTTGAAACTAGGGTGAGTTTTACAATGTTTAGGAGGTAGCGAGTTTTCAACTTTGTTGTTGAAAGCGATGTGCACTATATTAGTTAGCTAAAGGTGGAAGAAAGGGTCAAAAGCATCAGGATTCAACTAATCATCCACTCAGCTAGGCATGGCATCAATCTAACATCAACGAGGATTTAGACAAAGTTTCCAATTTTCCAAACTTACCAGAGTTAGGCAAAACCACAGTGGGTGCAATTTTTGAAAAAGTAAGTTGTATAGTATAACAGCTTCACAAAAAGAACAACCAGCAAGCCACTGAACATCACAAAATGGGCTTGCTCAAAATAAAAACAAAAATAAATGTCACTTCCTTCGCTAACTTTCCCCCAACCAAATGTCACATTATCCGCAATGGGTCTTGGATTGGAAAGTTAGAGAAGGAGATGTCCCTCCCTTGATGATATGTGCTCGTTTTTGGATAGGAGACTTACTTAAGCTTTCCATCGACTCTTGTTAACCATTTGGGCTTCATATAAACAAGTTAGGAAGAAAGAGGGAAAAGTGACCAGTTAGCATTTTGAATTACACCTTCATAATAATTTCCAAAAGTGTTCTTTACGTCTATATTTGGATTCTACACTCTCTGGCTTTCCAACGGTGCCAAAACACCCCAAGCGGGTTCGGATGAAAAAGTTATGACGAAAACAAAATGGAGGTGCAGCATGTGTGCGAAAATTCGCAGGTTGCGAAATATTTTTTTTTTTTTTAATATAAACAATTTTTGAAGACCAAATTTTTTTTTTTATATATAAATTTTATATATATATATCACAAAAGGACAAAAGATGAACAGTAAAATGTGAGAAAACAAAACAGAAAACAAAAAAAAAAAAAAAAAAAAACTGTAGCAGGGAATAGTGCAGGTTGCGAAATTTCGAGGGCACAATGAAAGTCACGTATTTTGCTTTCTACTCAAGAATTAGCAAAACACACCCAAAAAATAAACACACAAAAATCAAGAAAAATTCTACGAGAAAATTGAATTAAAAATTTAGGTACAAGATTAACTATAAATTAAAGAAAATCTAAGAAAAAAATTAAAGAAATCAAAATAAAATAAGAAAACTTAAAACAAAAAGTGGGAGGCCAGAGCACCCCCAAGGCATTCCTCAAGCCTTTGGAAATTTCTTTGGAGTGTTAGACTTATAAAAATGGGGTTCGGGTGCTCAGTCAGAGACGGCCACCAGGAACCATCCTTATGCCATGCGATGTGAGCAGCTGTCATTGTCTTGGATGTATTGGCAAAGGCTCTTACAGTGGCCACTAATTTTGTGTTTTCGGCATAGGCGTGTTAGGGTGGCCTTTGTGGTGGGTGCCCGGGCTGGTGAAATTTGTTGTGGGCGGGGGCGAGTGGACTTCTGAGGCTCTTCCATTTCTTCCTTTCCATTACCCTCTTCGATTATTCGACTTTAAGGTTTCTTCTTTTTCTTTGTTGTGCTCCTCCAACGTGGTGTCGATCGAGACCTCTTCTTGGATTCACTTCCTCTTGGTGAACATCTTTGTGATTAGTAAGCTTAGCGGAAATAGATCTTGCATGTTGTCAAATTTATGCTTCATTTCACTTTGAAGTCCATCAATTCTCTTGTTTACATTGTTTTCCATAGTGTCAATTTTCTGACTTAGTTGAGCATTGATTATCTTGGCGGCTTTACAAAGTTACCCACTAGCTTAGTGAGGTTCGAGTGTAGCTTCTTCCATTGGGTTCAAATTCAGCTTTTGATTTACAATCTGCTTAGCTGGAATGACCCTCGATTCTTGCCACGGTAGGGTGGCGAATCAGCAAATTTGTTTCTATGTTCCTCTGCTGCTTGAAGTAGTCAAGCTCTTTTGCTGACATGTGATCCCAGGGTCGAGCAACGCGGATGGGTTTTCATCTAGGAATGATTCGCATTAGTGTTTGGTGGTGGGCTAGTTTGGATTTTTGGATTTTTGTTAAAAACAGGGGAGGTTGTATGTTCGCGACCAAGCGAAATGGTTAAGTGGGAGGTGTAAAATGGTAACCTTGAAGGTTTAGGTCACTAGCTTGATAACATGGGGCTAACAAGTGTCCTCGGGTCATATCCTCGCATTATGGCAAGTAACATAGTCAAAGCCATACTTAGAATCTTTGTTTAGCACTAGACACAACACTAGAACCACTCTATTTGAGTCAACCACGGTAACATGCATTCCACATTGCTTCGGTTTAAAACCACAACACTCGACCTCATTTGTTAACACGTAAAAGGCCACGTCACAAAAATATCAATGCACCTAACAATAAGTATGCCTTGTGTACTTACTAAAGCAGCCAAGCGAGTATTGTAGTAATGACATTAAATGGCATTAGAAGCCCTAGTTTGAAAAATGTGACCCATAATCTGAAGTACGCAATAGCATTTTAAAACATGAGGACCACTGTATTGCCCCAAAACCAAAGCTATACCTTCCTCTTCAAGGCTATAAAAACATACAAACATCATGAGTTGTCATCCTGAGGGTGTTTGGCTTGACTGAAAATGAAAGAAAGAGGAAAGAGAAGAGAGAAAAGCAAATATACTAAAATGAAAGGCTGCTTGAATTCTTCTTGAAATCCAAAAGTTGCCTAAGTTTACAAAATTATGGGGGTTTATAGTCACCCAGTGTGAAAATACAAGAATGCCTAAAACATTGAAACTATCTGAGGGACGAATTGGTAATACACCAAAGCATTAATTAAGTTTAGGAACAAATACAAAATTAACGAGGCGAAATTCATTATCTACGAGGAGAATTTCGCTAGGATAATGAGCCGTAGCCTAGCGAAATTTTAAGCTAGCCTAAGCAGTACGAGATAGCGAAATTGAAATTTTAAGCTATCTCTCGAGTAATTCATTCTTTGAAATATGAGAGATAAGCGAAAGTGAGATTTGAATTTCGCTGAGCGCCGGTAATTTGGCTAGATATTAAATTTATTTAGCTGGCGAGATTTCGCTAACCTAACAGTACCAATTTAATGGGATTGCGAGGAATTTTCGCTATGGTTGTAATTTCGCGATCCCGAGCGAGAATTTAAATGTCATAGCGAGGAATTTCTTTGGGTTGCTGTTTGCTTCAACTGCCATACTTCTTCTACGCATCCCTTTTTCATCACTTTGCGCTTCATTTCTTCCTTGAATCTTGATATTTTTGATGGTTTAATAGTTTCAATCTTCATGGTTCGGCACATATCTCGATGTCGAACTCGAACTTAGTGGCGAGGAGCGTAAAACGCAATAACCAAAATAACCTCGCAATGGCATAAGTGACTAAGTGGACTGTTTCACCTCAATTGGCTTAATTGATATGATTAGTGCGCAAAAAGTACTCAAAACCTATCTCGAATAGGGCTCAAAATAGCACTTTTTGGGCACTAATCACCTGCAGCAAGAACAAAGCAAACACCAAACAAAGAAAAAAAATAGGAAAACAATTCTACCAAAAAAAAAGGTAATGTTAACTAAAAAAAACTAATAGAGAGAAAAATTGGCAGCGCCGGGGAAACTGAGTAAGCAGAAAATAAAGAAATTCACGATTCTGCTTGTGATAAGGATCCGCAGTGTTCATCAGGTCATCATTTCACTTAGAGGCACCATCCAGGCAGCGGCGCCATTTAATTAGATTGCCACGGTGGGGTGATCGGAATGTGTGTTACTCTCTAAATTTCCTCTCTTCAGTCGAAACTCTTGCGGTATAGCGACTCCCGGGTCGAACTCAGGGATGGGTTTTCTTTGTACAAATGATTTGCAGTGGAGTTCAAAAATGGTGAATTTCAATTTGGATTTTTAAGGTTTGCTAAAAACAGGGGAGTTGGATGGTGCAGATTAAAATTAAAATGAAGGAAAATAAGAAAAGAACTCCTTTAAGTCTCAAGCCATTGGGTTAGGGTTTTTAGGGCAACCGACATGTGCTCGGGTCTTTATCCTCGTGTTAGGGAGCATGACATATAGTCATTTCCCGAACCGGATCTTCATTTAGCTTTAAAACCTAGACCCTTAGAGTTTTCCTCTTGGAAGATGGCATTTGATTAGGCATAAATGTCACAACGGTGAAAACATATCTCGAAAACCTACCTACTGATAACTAATAGGAGGCAAACTAGCGGGCATCGGTGGATCTATTGAGAAATATCCCCTTGAACTGAAAAAAACTTACCAAATACACATTAGGGAGAGCATGCTAAAGGATTTTTAACCTAAGGTGAGAAGCGGGGAACATAAATAGCAGTAAATGCTCACATGAAAGCAAAGAGAACAATTGGTTTACCTTAAAGCGGCACCCAGTGGCCTTCCCGCTTCAGAGTGGGGAGGTTTAGCGAACATCCCACTTTGATTTGTGTCAAAGGGTGTTTCGCAGCCAAGAAAATGGAAAAGAAAATAAAAGAAAGTGAAAGAAATGAGAGCCGTGGCGAGCTAGCAGCCCCTGTCTCTCATTAACAGTGACCAGGATGTTTGTATAATGAGTCCTTTATGTGAGTCAAGGAAATTACAAAGAAACCAAGATCGGAAGTTATTACAAGAGGATAATATTGGGAAGAAACAAAAAAAATGTAACAAGCGGGGCGTCAAAGCGGGTACAGGCAATTCTTGGATGAGCAGTGCTCGCGGGATGCACGGTGCTCGCGAGGAAAAGCATTCTGTAATGCTCAAATCTCTTACGTTTCTACTATTCTTTCCTCGGTCTTTGATCTGCAATCTTTGAGTTTGACTTGAATTCTTCATGTGCTTGGATCGACTCAACAATTTTGGCATAATTAGCTCGCAAAAGCGCAAAATTTGCCACAAATCGATCGATGGGAATAGCAGGGACCTTAATGTGCAAATTGGGTTAATTAGAATAATTAGTACACAAAAAGCACTCAAAACCTATAATAAATAGGGTTCAAAATAGCACTTTTTGGGCACTAATCAGTCTCTTCGTTACTTGTAGTTCTAGGAAGTACTCCACCCTCGCCAACAGATGAAGGCCTTCATCAGTATGTGGAGGATAGATCCACGTATTCGTCCATACGTGATCCAAGCAGGATTCTATGGTATATACCGCTTAGGCCACATCATGATCGATCGGCCACTTATCACGTATCTCGTAGAGAGATGGCGGCCCAAGACACACACATTTCATGTCCTAGTAGGAGAGATGACGATCACGTTACAGAATGTTGCTATTATCCTTGGCCTTCATCTTGACGGACCAACTGTCACGGGGACATGTGTGCTGGATGTGGCGGAGTTGTGCGGGGAGCTACTCGGTGTCACCCCACCCGTTGATGATCTTAGAGGATCTACTATCTCCATCCGGTGGTTATATGACCAGTTATCCACCCCAGCACCTGATGCAGATAAGGTCGCTTTAAAGCGGAGTGCGTGTGGTTTCATCTTAGCTCTGATGGGATCCTTCTTGTTCACGGACAAGAAGGAAGTGCATGTTCATCTGTGCTTTCTCCCACTACTATGAGATTTGACACATACTAGGACTTATAGTTGGGGTGGTGCAGTACTAGCACATACATATCGCGAGTTATGCCGAGCCAGCTTGGATCGTAGACGTGGTATTAGCGGTTGTATTACATTAATACAGGTATGTCACAAATTTTTTTTATTACATACACATTCATAAACACAACACATCATTAGGTTGCTTACTTTTTGTTTATTTTATATTCAACTATGGTCTTAGGAGAGACTTCACATGGGCCGTCCCAATTTTGGGCGATCACCAGCATATCTAGCACCACCAGTCCCGCATGCCTTACATGATGACGATACCAATGTCGTCGATGGAGACTTAGTTGAGGCCACTGGCTGAAGGAGTGGGTTGATGCATCGTTGAGCTAGAGCCAAAGCTAGGCTCTTGTTGAGACCAGCCAGGTGGAAGTACCTTTGACATGGGTGCATAACCCATCCGGTGTACTTCTCTTATATCGAGATCGGCTAGATTCACAAACTCTTGATCAAGTACTTATATATGTAGAAGTATATGGTTCTATAGTAATTTCATTCATATTGACATAAAAGTTTTTGACGTCAAGTGATGTACATGTGTGGAGTCTTATGGCGACCACATGCTTGGGAGAGTTGGTAGACCAGCTTCCTGATATCTTCTTAGCAAATCGGGAAGTCGTGGCGTGCGATGTCGCGACATATGTTGCCGAGCTGATTGGGTGGCATCGCCCGAGTGAGTCTTGCGCCCGGTTGGGCTACATCGAGATACGCCCATATATTTATTATGAAGCGGCGAGTACGTACAGAGTGGATGCATGGAGGCGACACCAACGAGGTGGGCGGCGTGTCATGCTCCATACATTGCCTTATGGGATACGCGAGCGAGTAAGATCATCACTACACCCCCTATGGTGAGTATGATGGACTTCCATGATCTATATATGCAGAGGTATCGTCATATTACACGATGTTTTATGACACCACCACTACATAGGGATGATATGAGGTTCCATACTACAACTGGTACTACTCATGTTTTGGTAAGTTAGAGTCGTTTAGCAGCCAAATTTGAATCAATAGATTATGTATTTATAATTCTTTTTTTGGTTCACTCAGATCTCTGCCATGGCTGACATCGCTAGTCGCTCGTGCTATGCTATCACCGGTTTAGTGTGCGACATACATCATATAGCTCGATCAGTGTTACACCAGATCAGAGAAGAGCATTGCATCATCTACGATCAGGAGGCATCTACATCACATGGACCATCCATTAGACCTTCAGTGTCATCCACTCCAGTACGTATGCAGCCCATTCGAGGTAGAGGGAGAAGGAGAGGGAAAGTTGATCGCCGAGGTTGTGGTCGAGATGGTGGGTGAGGTCATGGTCCAGATAATGAGAGCAATTATGGTACACTTGAGCCGACTTTGCCTACTTCGATACCCCCTCATACTTACCCCTCACTCGAGATGTTTATACCCCCACACATTGACACATCACCTTCTATACCCCCACACACCTTACACATCACCTTCCATACCCCCACACACTTACACATCTTTACCATATCCATCATTACCCGTCAAAGATCCATAGCAGATATCAATTCTTCTCATCCCACCATTTATCGTCCCCTACATTGCCCCATCGTGACAATTCATCCTTAACCTTGTATCCCAATTGTCCATTTCCAACTAAAGTAATTCGTGCTTCACGATACATTAAGTAATTTCATCCATCGCCCTACTCGCCCCTCTCAGGCTCCCTCAACTCCATCAGCTCCCTCCCTCAACTCCCAGTTTGAGATGGCACGAGACCCTATTACCTACCGTGTCGCTAGATTCAAGCCATCCTACTATAAATATAGCACACATCTTATGGGACCTATCAAATACGCGGATATTTCTAAGTGCATAAATGTTTTAATATATTTATAATATCTGGTTTATAATGAGGTTTGGGTAACGCTTGTGTTCCCTGGGCCATTGTGGTTGTCTATTATGATTCTTGATAATCGAAAGTCGATGTCTTTGTCAAGATCTATGAAAGCCGTTTTGTTTCTTTCATTTGCGCTCTCGCAAGACATTGTCAGATACATCCCCTAAACTCTGTTTGGGGTTGCTTTCCCAGCCCTATTTCATTAAGTGATATTTGCTTATCAAGTATGTAAAAAAAACAAATCAAATGACAGAGCTCCATGATTCAATTTCTAGACACGTATTTGTCTTACTTAAAATTTTGAAGAATGACAAATTCCACTAAATCCCTTTTCAAATTAAAAACGGCGCTTCTTTTAAGTACCAATATTACTAAAATGTTAATGAAAGCAATACAATGATAAGTTGAACAAACAAATACAATTGCGAATTATATAGTTGAAAATGGTATTAATATTATAAATTCAAAAAATTTAGTTATCAAATTTCTCTGGAATATTATTGTGGATATTTATCAATCACCTTTACAAAATTATAAAAAAATATTAAATAATACATCCTGTGGCTTTCCTATGACCTCATCATCTTCAGGTCGTTATTTACTTGTTCACTAAGTTAATATTACATCAAATACTTATAGTAGTCTAGTTGATAAAATTATACCCATCCCGTTTACGTTTGAAAATCCAAAATTTAAAATATAACCATTTTTTATAATTTTTTGCCCTATTTTGACAAAAACATTTGTTATGGCACGTTGTTAAGGCATATGCCCTTAATGCATAACCTTTTTTGTTGAAGGGTGAAATAACAAGTTGGGATGTAAGGGCTTCACTCTCATGATATTTAGGATATAGGGGTATTTTTGTAATTTGATCATATCCAGGGTTATTATAAATGTCCTCTTATGTAACCTTATTTTGGTGATAGTTAAAAGTTTAAACCGTTGTTTCCGTGAATATAGTCACACTGCCGAACTATATAAAATCTGTGTTTTCTTTGTTTTTCTTTACTCCAATTTTATCATCTTTGTTACACGAATGACAACAATATCATTTTTATGTTTTGCAAAAATAACCCTTTCTTTTAAAGACAATTTTGTCCAAATGGAAATTCTTCAGGTCGTTATTTACTTGTTCAATAAGTTAATATTACATCAAATATTTATAGTAGTCTAGTTGATAAAATATTAGACAACATTTTATAATTAGAAATAAAATCAATAACATCATTTCATAAATAGAAATAAAATCAATATATAATCAGAGTAATCAATGGACTAATTTAGACAAAAAGGGGGGTATTATAGGATTTCTTTAAACACCAAAACATTTTCTCTTTTCAAATGGTAACTTATCTCAAGCAATTACCGCTAACAATATATGAGCCATTTTAAAATTTTCAAGCAATTGCCACTAACCATATATGCGGCATTTGAATAATTGCTTGCAATTGCCGCTAACCGTATATGCGGCATTTGAATATTTAATGATTTTTTTTTTCGTACACATTATTTTTATCAAAAACTCAGTTTCTGGATGACGATTGAATGTACAGACAGAGATGGGCGTGCGACCCAGAAAATCAATCTAGAAATAGAGTTTGATGTCAAAATAGGATTTTTTTTTTTTTTAAAAAGAAAAATCCACAAGTACTATCTCTTTTCAAAATAATCACCACATATTTTAAAAACCGTTTTCACGGATTAGGTTTCACAAATTAATTTTTAAAACTTCAATTGATAAATTCAATTTAAATTAAATTTTAAAATCGTACTAATTGTATATATGTTTTTAAGGTTAATGACCATGCCATTATTAGGACACATTAGCATTATTTTGTTTTTCAACTTATATTAGTAAATTTTTTTAAAATAACCTATTTATGTCCAAAACTCAAAAATCTTAGTAGAAATGAATATGACTAGATATGTACTTGTCATTCTACCAATATCCAAAATCCTATCACGTTGTTTGTTTCCCATGAAAATCAAAGAAGAAGGAGGAGGAGAAGAAGAAAAAAAAAAACAAAAACTAGTTGACTCTATATTAGGGGTTGTCACTCGCTACTTGCCATTCTACTTATACCCAAACTCCCCATCACGTTGTTTGTTTCCCAAGAAAATCATAAGAGAAAAAGAAAAAGAAAATCCTATCAAATTTGACCAAATTAGGTTTCTTTACTTTTTTCTAGAGTCAAGATTAGAGGGCTCTTTTATTTTTAATTTAATTTAATTTTTTTTAAAGGAAACTTAGAATTAAAACTTGACCAAGTTAAAATTTGTTGAGCAAACAAACCCTAATTTTGAAAGGGCTTTACTTTCGATGGTGGTTATTTGGAGACAAAATTTATTTATTTTTAATGAAAATAAAAAAATAAAAAATAAAAACAAAAGTAAATGAAAATTTTGAGATAAACAAAAACAAAAAAATATGAGGTTAATCATTGCCACGACAAGAAGATATTTAAAAATTTTTATCTCAATTGCCGCAACCACGCGCGATACCTTTGCATTTTATCGAAGCCTAATTGTCGTCGATAACAAATGCAGATCGCGCATCAATTTGGTAAATATTTTGGATGCCAAACTAACTTGATAATTTTTTTTTTCAAATGCATCATTTTCGTCTAAAACTCTTTAATTCCAGCACACGCACACTTCGAAAATTTTTCAATTTCATAATTACTAATGCTTATTTTTCTCTAATATAACAATTTTGCAATTTCATAATCTCTAATGCTTATTAATCATTTTACTTATTTGTATAATTATTTTTAAGACATCTCTTTTTTTTTTTCTTTTTTTTTTTAAACTCTTTTTAAGACATCTCTTCTTTTTTTTTTTAGTAGAAAGTCTGTTGATTCAAACTAGCAATACATTCGATTGAGACACGTAACCAAATTTGCTAAAAACATTAAGGATGGCGCATCATCCATGTTAATAGCACTAAAATAATGACTCGACACAAAGCCTATATATTTGAAAGTTCTAAAATTACTAGAATTCATAAGATTACAAATCTATAGCATTAATGACCATGATTTGAATCGACGTCAGACGATCAAATACGCTGCCGTCAGTCTCTAATTGTCTAAAACACTAATATCGGGCCGTAATGTTTAAACAAAAACCAACAAAAACAATGCGCCACAATAAAATCACACGAAAACACGAAAAAACCAAATAAACATATATTTATGTGAAACGACCACTTGATTGATAAAAAATCAAAAAAATATATATATATGTAGAGGGTGATGGTAGGCCAAAATTGGCCAAAGATCACCCCTCCTTGTGAGAAAAATCAATCAAAACAATCCATATCATAAACCAAACAACCCTAAAACTAACCTAGTCTCAATCCCAATGAAGTTACTACGGAGCGAAAACCTAGATTTTTGTGACTTGCAGCGGGAACTGTAGTATTCAAGCATGTGATCAACCTCCTCCATCAATCAACCATGGCAAAACCTTGAGGGAGACAGAAACGCTAGGGTTGAGAGTTAAGGCAGTTTTTTTGTAACTAACGCAGAGAACCTTCCGCTATTCACTAATTTAAAAAAACTTTAAGACATCTCTTATAAACTAGTGAAAGCAATTAAAAAATTATAAAAAAAAATAATTTATTATTTAAAACAAAAATAAAAAACTTTTTTCATCATTAAATTTGTTTTCTTATTTTGTTCATTTACCTGCGTTATTTAACATAAAATAGAAAAATGAGCATGCAAGACAAACCTTAAATGATATTAATGTCATTAAAGTCTAAGTATCATATAAGTACCAAAACATACTGAATTATGTGTGGGTACACCCTCAATCCCCTAAAGCATAAAAACATACTAAATTTTTGGGTATGCGGGAACATTTGTCTTTGGTAAGTTAAAGAAATGAGACATTATTTATCATTGATGAAGATTTAAAAGTCCCAACAACTTCTAATAAAAAGTTTTTAAAAAGAACAAATATTCATATCTTCCACCGTTTCTTCTTCTAGAGCTATTGGACCCTTTTGTTGGAACATTGAACAAAAATAACAAAAATTAATAATAATAATAATATTGATGAATTAAATCATTGGGTAGTTTGAGTAAAACCCTTTTTACACACTAGATTGAAGTAGTCAATGGTATATGCTTTTTCCTTGGTGTATGACTAGTCAATTTTATGGTTGTCTCTTTATTCTTTTTAATAGAAGAAAGAAATCCAATTCCCAACTTGAGGTGGGGAGGAGCTTCCAAGGAAGAAAATATTGGGGTGAGGAATCCATTCCAAAAGCATTTAATCATTAGCATTAATCTTGTTTTTCTTCATATTCTTTTCACACTAGCACTTATTATATGCTGGTTGACAACATGGTAATTAAACATATTCCATTCCTTTAACCTACTACCTAGGTGATAAGTAAGATTTTTGTTCTAGCATCATACCATGAGACGATACACATCATCAATGGAAATTGTAAATAAATAAATATTAAATAGAAGTAAATTACAAACATACCCTAGTATCCGAAATTTACCCTTTTATAATTGTAAAAATTTTAAAAAAATTAATGTTTTAAATATTCATGATGTTATATCTTATCATTTAAAGTGTAACAGGTGAAGAATAAAAAATCTATAACCCCCAACCCCTTCCTCATCTTTGACATCTCCCCATGGCAAAATAAAATAAATTCTTAACGTGAAAAGTATGCTTTATTTATTTATCCATTATGGTTACTTAGGCATATTTTATTTCCATGTCTTGGAACAGGCATGTCATGCTCATGAAATAGTATATAATACCCTTTTAATAAAAGTTTGCTTCATTGAATGTCCTATGCATGTAGACTATACACTATATTATTTTAAATCCAAAAGTAAATATAGACCAAGACAAGAGTATTAAATTCATGATAACTATAGGGGTGTCACTTAGTGAAAGTATATCAAATCCAAACCGACAAGTTTGATCAATTTCGTAATCAAATCTTATTACAAGTCAAATTTAGATCTACTTTTTTACTCGCAATCTGATTTCGTGTGCTCATGAATAAGATTAATGTATCTAATTGATGTTTATTTAGCACGAAATTCTTATGGATTGTTGGTTGCACATTCATTTAATCTTATAAATATATTAATATAAGCTTAAATTTTATCCTTATAATTATAAAAATAATCTTATAATTTATAATTAAAGTAAGCTTGATAAATAACTATTTTATTTAATTTTGTTATTAGTATCGATATTGAGTTTTTCGTTCACTAAAACCCTAATTGTGCCTCTAAGTTTGTTATAATTAATTTTTATTAATAATTTGGTACGATTTTTCTTATTTAAAAAAGTACAATAAAAAATTTCAAATGCATTCTAAATGGTGGATCATATATATGGATATGGTAGAATGGACTTAGACGGCAATAAATGGACCTAATTTCTTGAAGCTTAACTTAATAATATCACATTAATAAAGCTAGCAATTGTGTGTAAGATGTATCAGACAAATTAATACATTTTGTAGGAAATTAGTAATATTCCTTAATTTAGTAAAAAGGTATTTATACATTAATGCAATGAATTTGGACTTATATTTTAACAATTAATATTTATTGTATTGATGTAAATCAAATAAAAAAATAAATTATCAAAAAGACAAGAAACATAATAAAAGAAGACAATTTAATGACTAAATAACCCACAAATATCTCAAGGAAAATCCATAGAGTAAGATTCCCATATATATTTTTCTTTTCCCCTCCCTTGATCCTTGTCAATTATTTATAAATTTCTTCAGGGTTTTTTTTGGTGTTTTTATGTTTTTGGGGTGTGGGTGTTTGTATAAAATTAAAATCAAATGAGGATTCATTTTCAGCATCAAATCCCAATAGTTCCATCTGCCTGATTGGTCTCATGTCATGTTCCTTTCACCAGCAAACATGCAATAAAGATGACAAAGAGGCCAAGTCCCCTTTCTGTGGTCCACACACACTCCCTTGTCATTTTTTTTCCTTTGATAATTGTACAATCATAGCTTGTAAAAAGGTGTTCTGGAAAAAAGAAAAGAGAAAGAAGAGAAGATAGGAAAGAAATAAAATCCATTTTTTTTACTACATTAAATTTAGGGCTTTAGTTTGGATGGTGATATTTCAACATCCCTTTAATCAGGCCCCTTTCTTCTCTCTCTTCTTGTTTTTCTCCCATTCTCACTGCAGATCTTGGCAGCTTCTAAGAAAAGCATCTCAGACTGTAGCCAGTCAAATTTATGTTTTTACCTCCCTGCGAAATTCAAATTTATTTTAACATTTTCACCTCTGTGAAAATGGATAACCATCCTTTGAAAGTTGAAGCTTGAATATAATTACACTAGAACACTTTTTTGGTTTATGATTCTTTTGTTAGTAAACATTCTTACCATAAAGGGTTTTATGAAGAAAAAAAATTTATATATATATATAGAAAGAGAGAGAGAGATATAGAGTGCGTCGGTCTCAAATAATGATCAAAAATTAAAATTAATTAAAATAAATAAATTATACTCATTAAAAAAAAAACGGATTGAAACTTTCGTCAACCAAGTATTCTATTTAGGAGTAGAAAAATCTTGTTAGGGCTATATATACCAAAAGTCATTTTATTGTTATGGATGTTTATTTTATTTTAATAAAATTATGTTATTTCATTTAAATGAGAATCTACATGAGCTATTTTTACATTTAAATATTATACATGTGTGTCTTTTATTCTACATAAGAGATGATTTGACGCAGAGAGTCGCTTACGTTACGTAAGACAAATCATCGATTCTTCGCTAATATAGTGTTTCATTTGCCACAAATAAATTCACTCGACACACCATTTAGAAGACAGAAGACAAGACTTCGCAGTCCTGCCTTGACTACAGGGAATGGCTTATTTCCAACTTCTTGTACTAGTACACTCGTGTGTATTGAACGGGACCAAATTGGGGTAATAATTTTATACTGACACATAAAATAATTAATACCTCATGGTTATTATGAATACTATTACTCTTAATCTCGAGATACTAATGTGACACGCGTATTTATTTATTATTTTGATTCATAAAGAGCTGTAGATCTTTATGCATCAATAATCTCAGTTTTGATAATCAACAGATTAATTGTATAATGAATATTAATTATTAACGAAATTCATGTCCTGTTAATTCACTATAAGAAAAAAGACCTATTTTAACGGTTACTAATTGTCATCGTAAGTGTTATATGTCATCATAACTTCCTAGTTTTATATGTCATCGATTGCAAGTAGTTATATAGGTGTATCAGCAACTCCTGATATATATAAAATGCACGAACGTTGCTTTTTCTATTAATCAATATAAATTTTTCACCATTCATAATATGTCAAGGTTTGTGTCAAATAAATCATGGTTTCTTTAAAAATATATCAAGGTAAGGATCTTTCACCATAGATTATAAATTGGAATTAGAAGCATATGCCATGATAGCCTTTGAAAAATTTAAAAATAAGCTTTAATGTTGCAAATTAAGAAGAACGGGACAGAAAATAACTATTGGCATATTGAAAAATTGCTTAATTTAAACACTTATTACAAAAATATACCTTGTTTCTCATAACTAAGACTTTATCTTGTTAATCACAATGCACCACATAAATATGCATGTAGCTATTAAAAAACATATGTACATATATTGTGTTAATTTGAATTAAGTCAGTTCTCCCTTTCAATATACAAACAAAATAATATATATTCAAAAGCAGGTTGTTAACTTTACTTAGAATAAAAGATACCAAAGATAATGTAAATCAAGTTCTATTTATAATACATACATCAAAAATAAAACTCATAGAACCAATAGATAAATTATACAACCAAAATATTAATAACCCATATGTATGTATATACATCTTTAAATGTTTCTATGCAAAAAACCACCTTGAGTCTTTCACTAACCTAACCCGTAGCCAAAAAAAATAAATAAACAAATGACACCTAATTAATTATTAGTTGAAGATGAAATCCATGTAATAAAATCTTAGTAACTACAATAAACTTTAATCTTACCAAAATAACAGATAAACTAAAAAAAAATATTAGCAAAACATCGGGTATACATCTTGAAATCTCTCAAAAATATCATCTCGAGTCTTTCATTAATCGATACACCTGTTCAAATAAAATAAGTGAAATAAAAATGATATTAACTAATTATTGAAGTAAGATGAACCTATGTAATGAAACTTTAAGAACTACACAAACTTTAATCTTACCAAAATAACAATTATACAACCAAAATATTAATAAACCATATGTATATACATCCTCAATTCTCTCTTTGCAAAAAACCATATGGAGCTCATGTATAATTAGAAAATGTATACATATATAATGTGATAAAACTTCCATGAACCTATAATGAGTTTTGGGTTTGGGTTTGGGTGTTTGAGTTTTCTTCTCATAATGAAAACCTTTGAGTATGTTCCAAGTAGGGGTTTTTCCTCATTTTTATTTCACCATTCAATGGCTAGTATTTGCTTATACACAAATGGCCATTTTGCTCAATATGGACCGTGTTGTCGAACTGAGAAGGCGTTATGTTATTTTCAGTTTAGGACTGAGTGTAGTGAAAATCTCAGTGTAGTTCGCTTTTCGCCTCATGTGTGCGAAATTTTCAGTGTGAAAATTTTCGCACCACGTCATGGTGCGAAATTTTCCGCTTTAGAAAGTCCCAACTTCTGACGACCATAACTTCAGTCCGAACCCGTTTTCTTGAGGTGTTCTTGGACTCTATGGAAAGTCCATTGAGTCAAGAATCTAGATTTATGCATGTGGAGGACAAGTGGGGTTCACAACCTTCCTGAAATTTGAAAGTGATGAACCCGACCCTGTTCAAACCAGTTTTCTTTTTTCTCGCTTTTGTTTTGTTTCCTCGAGACCATCTAGTTATTTCATAACAGCTTCAATAAGAGAATACAAAGAGTCTAGAGCATAACAGAGCATACATGGATAAGGATAATGATATGAAATACCTAAAATGCTACGTGAAAGAGAAAGAATGAATGATGAATACGAATGATATGAATATATGAATACACGAATGAATATATAAAAAGTATAAGATGAAAGTATATGATATGACAGTACAGAATATGAACGTAAATGAAAGCATATGTGAAAACATATGACAGTATATGATATGATAGTAAAAGTATAAGTCTGTAATTCTACGAGATATGAAAGATGAGATAGAAATTCACATAATATGAAAATTAAAGATATGATATGAAAGTATTGGCTTTAAGCCAACACAAGAGTGCAATGTAAAGTATAATGAGCACAAAGTATATGATAGAATCGAACGCACAAATGTATATGAAGTTAATACGAATAAGACAGGATGACAAGATATGAAAAGTACAAGACGAAGCATATAACATGAAAGTATACGATAAGACAAGTATGAATATGAAGAATGAAAAGTATAGCATGGGCGCAGCCACTTTTCACATGAAATAAGACAATTTATATATACACGCATGTTAAACGAGATATACGTAATAAGACACTAATGCAATAAGTCATGAATCCGGAAGATGAGAAGTATAGGAATACGATATATGAAAAGTATATATGGTACATGCCAAAGACATAGAATAGAGACACGCCGACTTGCAACATGAAAGACAGAAAATGCATATGAAAAAAGAGTAGATGCATATAATATGAACCATATGGAAGGAAATAGACAAGATGATAAGTGTTAGAGTTATATGTTATATGAGATGTATAAGTATAAGAATCATGTGTATAAGCTTGTGACGGTCACTATTGTGGTCGTCCATGCTTATGTTCCCACTAAGCGTTAAGCTTAGCACGGGTTTTTAATCCGTGTAGGTATCGAAGTGGAGGCAAGAGGGCAAGACATCCCATGTCAAGAAGATGTGCCATCTCGTAGATAGATGCTCACCATCGCAATTTCGAAATCTCCGATTTTTGCTAGTTTTTGTATATGTATAGTTTTGTATAAGTTGAACACCTAGAATGAAGAAGTATGAATAGGTTTTGTATTCACGTGGCGTAATATATTTCATAGTAATTATACATGTATAAGTAAAATGAGACTCAGTATATGTGTAATAGATTTTGGATGAATACCACTACGATGGTATTTTTAATAGTATATGTATATATTTTTTTATTACAAAAAAATTTGTGGTATCGTAATTAAAATTCATAACCTACTGTGTACAGGTTTCAGCTCAGAAGATCAAGATAAAGAGTCCTGGGCCTCCGAAAGTGACACCCTCACTTGACATCCTTATAGGAAGCAATGGTATTCAGGTTGGGGTGTTATAGTCATTGCCACAAGAGAATAGGTAGCATCAAACTCCACTAATCCCTAAATAGTATGAGGAACCTCCAAAAACTTGTCTTTCTATGTTTGGTGCCTTGAATTTGAGGAGAATGAACCCTTGTTCATAATCAGAAAGTTGTTTTTAACAAACTTATAAAAGCTGAAAATTATAGGAAAGAAATGTAGCAAACACATTTTTCATGTAATGAATTCAAATGGCTCTAAAGAATCTCAAATTATACTCCACATGACAACTCCATTTGAGATCCATTATGAAAAACTATTAACTAATTATTTTAACCATCACACAATTCACACTTTTTCTCAATAAGTCATAAGAAATACACATGAATTCAATTACAATTATATCCACATGAACTCTAAAATCTAGGGATTCAATTATATTCTCGCTTGGATTAAAAGAGACAATATTTATCAATAATATAATTACAAGATAAATAAAAAGATGAAATATTACCATTTTTTCACCTTCAACTTAAAGAGAATATTTTCTTTTTATTCTCAGACAGACAATTTCAAAGGAAAAAGAAAGATAAAAGAACAATTAAAATAAAGAACGAAACCAGATCCGAGAAAAGAAAACATAAAATATAAAAGATATCATTAAAATTAAAAGCAAACAAGAATATTTTGGATTCTATTGCCTAAAAATGATAAAAGTCAAAAAGAAAAGCAACAAAAATAGAACAAATCATGAACAATCGACATCTTTCTACCTCCTAAATTTAACAAAAAAACATAAAGCAAATTATTCAAAAGAACAACGAAAAATGAAGAAAAAAGCAAAACAAGAAGTGTTGGAATCTGAACTCAAAATTTTCCAAAAGAAGAAAAACCAATCGAAATCGAAACCAAACCAAAATAGGAAACCAAAGCAAAACAGGGCACGTTTATTAACCTCAAAACCAAAAATAAAGAAATCATTAAGTGTATAAAGTGTGTTGCAAGCATACCGTCTAGCCTTCACATATTTAACAACTTTGGAACCGTGGTGAGATTGTTGTCTTCCTTCTTTCTTACCCCTCCTTTGCTGTCATCATTTTTCTCACCCTCATTCTTGTTCTGCTTCTTATACAACAAGACTAGGAAGAAGAACCCATTTGATAAACCCAATGAGCAAGTCATTCTGAAAATGTGCATAGGGAAGGAGAAACCATTTTATAAGAAACCCAACAAACAGATCATTATGAAAAATAAGAATGTAAGAACTCAAAAAATCCTAACCTACCCACTCTTATAATCCGAAGGAGAAAAAAACCGAAGTTTTCTTCTCAAACCTAGCCTACCCATTTCAAGAAGATATATAAAAAACCCAAACCCCAATTTCTCACCTTCCAGATTTCAAAAAAGAAATCCTTTGTAATAGTGGCCATATTATAAAATCAAACTAAAGATCCCCTCCTTGAAGATGGAACCAAATGTCCAACCAACTAGATTTCGAATGAGTAGAGAAATAAAACGAATATTTTGTTAGGTTAAGGCTTAGAGCAAAGAGTTTGAAACCCCAAGCCTCTTTCAAAACGAATATGGGTTTCTAAGAAATGAGAAGAGTACTCTAATAAGTAGGATAATATGATATCTTGACTTATAAACTCTTAAGTCATTTAATATCATTCTATTAGAATTACTTATAATATATATGTCTAAAATCATACCCCGCTTATCATTTTATGTCAAGCTAGCTATATTATAATAATTTTCACCATTTCCAAATTTACACATATGTCAAGGTTACTTATATACGAATTATATAAGTCATGGTTATTATTAAAACAATATACAATGACATATATTACCTAATGTCAACAAAAAATATGTCAATATAGGTCTTTTTTCTTGTAGTGATTAGATTAATAATACCCCCTTGAGGATACTTATAAGTTTTGATTATGTCAAACCCTGCAGGTGGATTTTTAATCCGACATATCAAATAAGTTAAGTGGAAGGTCTCAGATTATCGATATTGATTAAATAAAACTCACACAATTTAATTTAATCAACGGTGCATCTCGTAATCTTAACATGTGAGATTTCACAAGTATTTAACAACAAAGGGCCCGATTTATACTTTAATAAGTGAGGGAGCAATTATGATTCTTTAGTGGAGGAATTATAATTAATGTAAATAAGTTCATATATTTTACATTGGGAGCCCGAAATCTTATTTGCCTTTTAAGTCCCTACCGCAAAATCTAATTTATATGCTATGTCATACTCTAAGGGCGTAAAACAAAAAACACTAGAGGCAATAAATTCAAAGGAGAAGCACAGAGAGCTTACCCCTTCTCGTTCTCGGGCATTGGGGAATACAAGACAAGGCTTGAGGGTCGTGAGCACCGTCGCAAATAATTTTTTATTGAGATAAATCTAGACAGATCTCTATGTATGGATTCGAACTGTATCCTCGTAGCTTTATTCGAATTGTTTTTATTGTGTAATCTGAACGCACAATCGCTATGTTCATAGGGAATTCCAATCCCCTACAAATCTAAAATTAAATTCCTAGGATGAAATAAAATTCTTCACAATCAGCCTTGTTGTCATCACATGGCATAAGGGAATTATTGGTTCAAATGTATTTTTAATTGAGGTTTTGATGCTAACAAACTAAGGTTATTGATTACTAATAGTTAAAATTGAGTTGAGTGATAAGTTGAAATAGATCAAACATCAAATGAAGAAATTTCATGCTTAGGTTGACAATGGTGTACTTGATCAAGCTCTTAGAAGACAAGTTCACTCATTCAAAGAACCAAGAATTCACGTTCAAAATTACAAGTAGTCAAGATTCCCAGCTCAAGCATTAAGAGAAGACTTTTTAAGCTTAGGATCTCAATATAAGGTGAATGCATTAGTGCACTTTCAGGTATATCATTTCTCTAGTACATCATATCATAACTTGGTTTTAGTGTTTAATATAATAATAATTTTGAAAACTTGAGTTTAGGCGTCAAACCTTAAGCATTTGAAGTTTAAAATGTGACAGATATGTAGGGTTTTCTAGGTCCAAAACAGAGTCAAAGCGTAGTGGAAAAACAAAAAATCAAACCCCAATCCAAGGATCCTCTTTGATCATCAAAGTCGAACAACCATGCCATAAGGTGTTTAGAAGATCCATACCTTTTGACTTGTGCTTCCTTCTTGATGGAGATCTTGGTAGGGCAGCCCTCTATGGTGAAGATCCACAACAAACACGAGTATCCCACGACTAAAATACCTCTAATGTTGATCCACACGAAGATGCGAGGAGAGAAACCTCTAAGAAGACGACTTGAAGACTCAAACTCGATGCTAGTCGAGAGACTTGATCTTCCAAGAAGGGGCGGCTTGGAGAGAGGCTCCTCGGGCTACAGGGCTGGTGTTGTGCACTTCCTTGGGTGGCTAGGGTTCTGGTTGTAGGGGTATTCGCAGCCCTGGCCCCAGTGGACGGGAGTACCCCTCTCACATTAAGAGGGCGACATGTGCATCCGCGCATATCTTGCACCCCATGGGCTCCAGCCCAGTGACCAAAGGCCTTCTCGAGCCTCTTAATGGCTCTAAATCGAGTCCTCTTGCCCCTAGGATTATACTAATCCCAATAATGTCCTCTACCATAGGTTTACCTCGGGTTGGATCAAACCCAACACCGTTTTATTCTCTCTACATATCTTACAAGTGAGATGACCTGTTAGGTGCCGGTTAGTGACCACTCAAATCAACCATTAATCTTGAGCAAGTCATGAGCGGTATCTAGTAATATATCATGACCCCCAATTGACCTAAAGAGTCAATGGTTTGACTGTGAACCTTTCCATATGCAATATATTGTGCAATGTTATCCTTTCACTCCATCCCATTCTGACTAGGTTCAGAGCATGAACTATGCATCAACTCCTACTAGCGCAAACCGCCTCACCTAGCTTAGAGTGTTTTCTTGTCTCGAATCCGTTACTCAAATAGCATGCCACTAAAGACTATCTTCTTGACATATTCACTGGTGAGAGATTCAATGATCTCACAAGGAATGGCCTGGACATACCTCAACTATCAAAGCTAGTGAATCCTTTATTGGCTACTCAATTACCTTTGAACACCTTAAGCTATACCCAATCATTACCTTACAAGCAACCTCTTCATAGGCAACAACGATTGAAGTCAAAGTATAGAATAAGTACCCTAGATACCTTGAGTACCTCAAGTTGAAGGATACTTGCACAATTGCTATGATGAGACTATCATTGATGATTGAATAGATAATCCATATGATTGTCTCATGGTGGGTCTTTGATGAACTTAGATACTCTCAGTAAGCATCCACATGTCTACTCTAATCATCACGATGATCACATCTTATGAGACCAATTGCTTAATCAAATCAAGGAGTACAACATGTGCTAGTCTATCCAGATCAACAATGTCCAGTCTCGTTGATCCTATGACTAGGGATCATTTAGATACTAATATAATTATACATGATAGGAATCTCATTATCATGATCACTATCATGATTTCCTTCATGCTATGTTTATGTATAATGGACTTCATTAATTGATTTAAGATCGTTATCAATTCATTTATATATCAAATGAATATCAATGTAATGAAGATACGTTTATTATAAATGTATATAAATCGTACAATAAGTGCTAAAGTTTATTGCCTTTAAAGCACTTCTCTAACAAGATATAAGTGTGTTCTTGAACACAGTTCCTAATGTTAGGACTATGTGAGAGTTCGGACTTTAGTGTGGCACGTCCGAACTCCCCCTATGGGACCTTGTGTGTGTAGAGCAAGTATAGGGTATATACATAAACATAAGAAAACACAATCTTTTACATCGTTCGACAATTGCCTACGTCCATGGAGCTGTGCCTAGATGCAAAGATTTAAACTAATCTTGATTCAAGGTTTACAATTAGTCATATGTGGTAAGAGACTCCCTCTCTACCCATGACCATTCTTGAAACCTAATCACTCATAGCGGAATTCAAAATGAACTCCCTTCATTCTCCTCTCAAAAGCATTGCAAACCCATTACCCACATTACATGGGATTGGAAGAAAATGGGGGCATCATCACTCTGGGTGAAGGCTTTTAACGTCTGATACCCACCGACCGGGTATGCGCACTTTGCACTACACTCGCGCCGGCATGTTTGGACTTCACTTGTTCTTCTTTAGCTCTACTCCTAAAAATCTATGATGATCAACTTCCAAACTTTTGAATTTATAACCTTGTAATTCAGTCTTGGAAGTCTTAATAAGGTTGGATCATTATCCTAATATGACTCCAACTTTACCTTTATTTTCTATACTTGCCTTTAAGTTATCACAGCAGAATAAGGAAACTTGTTGCTCAAGTATCCTCTACTTAATAGAAACCTAATTTGTTTCTAATTCTGAATCGATAGCTTAGATGATCAGATCCTCTTGATTTGATCTTTATCCACTTTCCAAATTGATCTTAGGCATATCGGTACCTTATTCCCCAAGTACCTTGGCCTCCAAGATTCCATAACTAACTTTCATCCCACGTCAGCTCCGATCCTAGTTTGGACTTCCGAAGGCTGCCATGTCCCTTCATTAGGGGACGGCCTTACTCTGAACTACTTCCTGGTCCTCCCAGGGACTTCACATATATTTCATCAAATCTTCATCAAACTTAAGCTATAGGGTAGGACATCTTCTTGCAGAACCCTTGAGACAAAGATATGGACAATCTCAAACCCAAAAAAAATGTATTTAAAATAGTTATCTAAAGTTTGAAATTAATCTAGAACAACCTAAAGTGACCATTTCTAAAGCCTAACATACATTCTTTGCACGCATCATGATTTCTACTTGATTTGATATTAAGTTAATTAAATATTTTAAACCTATGTTTAATCATCAAACCTTATTATTTAGAGTTTTAAATGTGTTTAAAAGATTTATCTAAGGTTTGGAATCGATTTGGAGCAAAAAGGAGTTAAAAAGGACCCAAAACGGAAATTTCTAACAAGAAAGCGGATGACCTGTTTACTAATCTGGTTGCTCATCCGATTTAAGCAGTTGGCCAGTTTAGTCCAAGTGATCAAACGATTCATGCCATCCTGATGAGATGTAATGTCATCCATTTGGATACATAAATGGGTGTTTTTCTTGGTTAGTCATCTGATTGAGATAGAAGTTGATCATATGAGTAAATAGTCGACCAGTTAGATCATCCGATCAAGCTAATGTTAGAGAAGTGCTATAAAGGCAATCGCCCTTACCACATGTTATACGTCTTAGGTTTCTATTAAAGGCATCTTCATTAATTTGATATTCTTACATTGAATCGATTTAGATCTTTAATCGAATTAATGAAGTCCATGATACATAACACATCATGAAGGAAATCATGATGAGATCATGATAATAAGATTACTATCATGTGCAATTATGTTAGTATCTAAATTATCCCTAGTCATAGGATTTCCGAGTCCGGACATACTAGCACATGTCATACCCCTTAATCGGATCAAGCAATGGATCTTATAAGCTGTGAGCGTGAGTTGATTAGAGTTAACATATGGATGCTTGCTAAGAGTAGCTAAGTACATCGGAGACTTGCCATGAGATAATCATATGGATTATCTATGGTGAATGTATCCTTAGTGATTCGTGCCACAATAGGTGTACCGAAATCAACAATATTTATAACCTAAAAAATTCCTCCTCTTTGTAGTAGCAAAGCTACTGCCCGTATAGTAACTCTAGGTCAAACACGAGAGATGGGTTTTTCATACAAATGATTTGGTGAGCGAAATGGTGAATTCAATTTGGATTTTGGGATTTGTAAGCAGGGGGTGTGATGGTTGGCAAACTAAAATTTAAATAAAATAAAATGTAAAAGAAGTCTCCTTGAAGTGTCAGGCTACTGGATTTGGGTTCTAAAGTTCATTGAGGGGTTCTCGGGTCCATTTCCTCGCTTTGGGGAGGATGACCTATAGTCATTTCCCAAACCGGATCTTCATTTAGCTTTAAAAACTAAACCCTATGATTTTCCCTTTTGAAAAACAGCATTTATTGAGCATTAATGCTCGAGACGGAGCGTGCCTCCACGATCTACCTCACCGGTGACAAATAGAAAGCAACTAATGAATCTCGGATCCTTAATGGCATCCACTAAACCCTAAAGATTGCCAAATCTTGCAGTCAATGAGGCACATCAAAGGGGTTCTAACCTAGAGTGAGAAATAGGAACATAAATGCCAATAAAAACTGCGTTAAAGCGAGAGAACCAAACGAGTTACCTTGAGGATCACGCACCGGCGGCCTTACGCTACCAGGGAGGAAGGGGTTTTAAGCTAGCTTATCCTCAGAGAGTTGTCATCCTCGGAGGGTGTTTGGTACCTTGAGAAGTGCAAAATGAGAGAAAAGGGAGCGGCCCAGAGAGAAAATTAGGGAGAGTGAAAGCTTCTCCCCAAAATTGTGCCGAAGTGATTGATCGATTCTGAGGCTTGGCTGAAGGCCATATGCGCTCGAGGCGGGGGGAAATTATAAAAGAAACCAAAACCAAAAGCTATTACAAGGGATAATATCGGAAGAAACAAAAAATTGTAACAAAAATCTGAGTCGTCAAAAAGCAGGTGAACAGTGGCTATTGGATGATTAGTGTCAGCATGATGCATGAACAGTGTCACAAAGGAGTGAATTTCACAGCGTAATTTCGTGCTCCATTTCTTATTTTACCCGCTGTTCTCCTACGGTGGCACGATCTACAATCTTTGAGTTTGACTCAAATTCTTTGTGCTTGGTCGACGCTCAATAATTTGAGCATAATTAGCTCACAAAGCTGCAAAATTTGCCACAAAAATACGTCGATGGGAATAACGCGGGGGACAGCAATGTGCAAAATCGGGTTAATTACGCTGATTAGTACATAAAAAGTGCTCAAAACCTATAATAAACAGGGTTCAAAATAGCACTTTTTGAGCACTAACCACTTAGACTTGAGGTTCTCAAGGATATCTTGGATGTTGATTATGTACTTTGACCTCAATCCATGTTGCCTCTTGGAGGTCGCTCTTTAGGTGACAGTCGAGTATAGCTTGAGATATTCTAAGGTAATTGGATAGCCAACAAAGGATTCGCCACTCCTAATAGAGGGAGAATATACCTATGGCCTCTTTTCAGGATCATTACTCGGGAATCTCTAGCCATAATGGAAATGCCATGAAGAGTGTCTTCAAGTGCATAACTGATGAGTAATGAGTTCGAGGACAAGATCTAATATCACTTAGGCTAGATGTGGCGTAGCCAGTCTAGTGGGAGCTACACTTTGTCCATGCTCTGAACCGAGTGGGGTATAGTTTGGTGAAAGAACAAATTACGCTATAATTGTCTATAAACGGGTTAGCAGTCAAACCACTGACTCTTTGGTCAATTGGGGGTCATGATGTGTTGCTAGATGCTGCTCATGACTTGCTTGATTCAATAGTTGAATCAAGTGTCCAACATAACCGGGAACCTAATGGGTCACAAACTTAAAAGAGTGTGGGGTTGATATAAACGAATCTAAATTTGATCCAACTATGAGGGAGATCAATCTCAAGAATGGAATGTCACAAAATTAGTGGAATCCCGGGTTCAAAGGCCCTCAGTAAGAGACAGTGTAGGCTTGGCTTGTTCATGGGCTTAAGGCCCATGAGGGAACACGCCATAACGCATAGGGATGTGTGTAGCCTATCATCTCTTAAATAGAGGGGCACTTTAGACATTTCATGAGCTAGGGTTTTCCTATAAAAGGACCTTTATGGAAAACCCTAATAAGGCTAAGCCATTTTGCTCACTCCTCTCATGAAGGGTGTTCAAGGGAGGTGGGGAGGTGTTTCTTCGGGAAAGACCTCCTCTTGGGGATCTGGGTTTGGCTTTCATTCTGTTGGATCTGGGCTGTTAACCATGATGCCAGGATAAATTGCCTTGGGTTGGCTAGTTGGGGTGTGAGATCTTGTTAGCATTTCTAGTTTGTTTTTCATGTGTTTATGTAACTTAAATGATAGATTCACACCATTATTTGTAAAGAATGTTCTAATCCCCCATTCATTGATGTTTTTCATTTATTAATGGAAAGATCAAGCAAAGAAAGGCCTGAAATCAAGCAAAGTAGAACCTGTTAAGTGCAACATTGGTTCGCCGCAATGAAAGTCATCCTTTGCAGTGGCGAAGCCATTCGCCACTATGGAGAAGAAGCTTCACCATAGCGAAGCTCAAGTGGGCTAAGTGAAGCTACCGAGTTTACACTTAGCGAACCCATCGCCGCTCTGGCGAACCCATCCTTCGCCACGTAAACCCATCGCCGCCCACGGCCAGCGGAGAGCTCGTTGCAGCTAAGGAGAGTACATGATTCAAGTATAGCTTCTAGTTCGCCGCAGCGAAGCCATCCTTCCTTTCAGTGAAAGGGTTCGCCACGGCGAAGGAAGAACACATCAAATGGAGACACGTGGCTTCGCCACAGCGAAGAATCATGGGCTAGGAAAAAAATAGTCTCATCATTAGCTCATCTTCCAAGAGTATAAATACTATATGTGTACTAATCATGAGGGGGCGAACTTGCAAAGGGAATTTTTCCTTTTTTAGTGTTTCTCTCTCTCTAGGGTTATACTTAGGGGTTTTAGATTTCTTTGATTTTTATCTTGTTTTTGGAGCTGAGTTGGAAGATCCAACTGCTAGAGGACTTTTTGCAATAGTGGAACAGAGTTTTTGAGGACTTCTACTTTACATTTGTTTTGTATCCGTAAACTCCTCTCTCTTTTAATCTTTCAGTATTATGTTTGGTTCAGACATGATTTTGTTAGGTTTTGAGACTACTATGAGTGGCTAAACTTTCCTTTAGGGCTAATTATTAATATTGATGTTTGATTTACAAAACATGAATTATTAGGATTGTCAAAACCTTATGAATAAATTCAATAGGGACAAAACCTACACAGAAGCAAATAAAAGCACATGTGAACATCTTTAATAATACCCTTTATGATGATATTACTATACCATCTTTAGTAGCTTAATGTGAAGAACTTTTAATTGATTTATGCCGATTTGATATACAAATTTCTTAAATATTGTAATAAATAAGACTTTTGTGAATAGATCTACTAGATTATTGTTTTATCTTATTTGTTAAAGATTGGTTTCACCAGTTCTTTAAGCTCGTATGCATAAAAAGAACTTTGGTGAAATGTATTGGGTTAAATAATCTTTAATATGTCCTATAATTTACACATTACTTATAACATTGTCTTCGTGTAATATTTTCAGATTTCCTTATATCTTAATCATAAACATTCACAATTTACTTCATGGCAAGGATTTCTAATGGTTTTTTTTTTAAGAAAAAAAATATATGTACCATTATTTACTTAGATAACTCATTCCACAATATTACGATACTTCCGCAAGTAAATATTTATCTAGTTTGAAACCGAGCTTTATAAGGGTGTGAAAGATATCCTACAACTACCTACTTACAAGTCGCAATTCTTATTTTTTAAATAAATAAATTTGTGCCACATTTTCCATGAAGATATTGTAACATACAGTAACTCTATTATAATATTTTTGTGTTAAAGTGTAACTATATATTTCCAATAAATCAATAGATAAGGTTATGTTTAGTCAACTACAATTTGTAAGATAAAACAAACGTATCAATTGCATTTAGGTATGATACTTTTGAATCAAATAAATAATTATTTTCTTCATTTGGATAAAAACAATCTTTCGTCATTTGAAGTGAATAAACCAGTTGAATGGAAGGCATTTATCCACATAAAAGCGTTTAAAGACTTTTCATGAAGCTTTCCTATATAATTTGTGATGCTTAATGAAAGACATAGGCTCTAATTTTTCACTTCTGGAATATCTTAAAAAAAAAATCAATTTACTCTATTTTTCTTTAATCCTACTTTGTTTTATTTCATCCTTATACTTAAAACAACAATTGGTATCAAAGCCCTCAATTTTTAAGGGACTAGATTTATTTCATCCTTATTCTTAAAACAACAATTGTTATCAAAGCCCTCAATTCTTAAGGGACTAGTGGTGTTCAGTTTGAATTATCAAAGACACCATGGAAGTTGAATCAAGCTTTTCTCCAGTCGCTTCTCCAATTTTCAATGGTGACAAAATGGATATTGGGTTGTTAGGATGGAGACATATCTTGATGTTATGGATCTTTGGGAAGCTATGGAAGAGGATTATGAAATTACTTCTCTTCTAGACAATCTGACCATGACTTAGATTAAGCGTCACAAAGAAAGAAAAATAAATAAGGCCAGGGCAAAAGTTTGGTTGTTTTCTATGACCCCCCAAAACCCAGGGGTCTCGTTGATCCACCATCAACCCGTGGAAATACTACCTTAGGTAATCGTATACCTAAGCTCTGATTGAAAATTGCATAAACGACATCCTAAACATGTTTCTAATATGGAAACATGAAAAGAACTAGGATCTTACATACCTCCAGCCATTGATTTTCTGAAAGCTTGAAATTAGATCACAAAGAACCAACCCGTATAACCTTTTTGCTTTCCCTTACTTTGCTCTCTTGAATTGATGGAATTCTCAAAGAATGAATGAAGTTTTTGATGTAATGAGCAATAAGAGAGGACCCCTTTATATAGTAGTTCTTCCATCAAGAATTACAATTGTATAGCTTCTAAAAGGTTACCACTTTAAACTTTCAAATTTCAAAGTTTCAAAAGTTGAAACTTTTCAAAAGGGTTGCACCATTTCAGAATCTTAGAAAACCTTACATTCTCCCACTTGGTGCAGTCATTAATAAAACCTTTGAGTTAACAAAATACATGAATCATAGAGATAAGTCCTCCAATAATGAGTTTTATCAACTATGTATCTTAATGCATTTTGATTCTTAATTACTTAATGTGGTAACAAAAACTTAATGAATAAACCCTATGTTTATTCTAGGTCCAAATGAAATATACTTTCTCAAATGAATTAAGTGCATGAAAATGACAAAAATAGCGTATGTATAAGAATTTCATGAACTAAATGTATATACAAATTACGAGAAAACAATCCCCATTAAATACATGATCCTCATGAATTTCATGGGTGTCATGCCTTTAGTCAAAAGAATCAGCTATCATCAACTCGGTACTAATATGCTCGATGACCCTTGTTTTTTCCACTAACATGTTCTCTAATGGCTAAGTATTTGATGTCGATGCGGCAGCCCCCGACTCCCTCTTGTTATTCTTGGCAGAACACTGCTTGTTTGAGTTAATCTTGAAAATCCTCAATGACCTAGAAATAGAATCCATAACTCTAAACCCATAAATGAAACTCTTAAGCCATACACCTTGTGAGGTAGCCTCAAAACAAGACACAAATTTAGCTTCCATGGTAGAAGTGGCAATCAAAGTTTGTTTGACACTTCTCCAAGAAACGGCTCCACCGACCATGATGAAAATGTACCCAAATGTTGATTTACGAGAATCAACACATATAGCAAAGTCTGCATCAGAATAGCCAACGGATCAGAGTTATTAAGATGCAATATACATAAGCATATAATCTTTAGTTCCTTGTAGATACCTCACTTGACTTTCTTTTGACTCTCAATGTCCATACTGGATTACGGATTACTTTAATATCGCCTAACACTCCAAGCGCATGTATGTGCTCCAGTCTTAATACAAACGAGCATTCATAAAGTACATAAGCTATTAAACCATATGGAATATTCTTCATGGATTCCTTTTCTAAATCATTTTTCGGGCATTGATTTAGACTTAACTTATCGCCCTTCATAATGGGAACAACACTTGGTGAACAATCCTTCATTCAAAATCTCTCCAAAACTTTGTTAATATAGGTTTCCTGTGATAGACCTAAAATACCGCTAGATCTGTCTCTATGGATCTTAATGTCAATGACATAAGATGCCTCGCCCATATCTTTCATATCAAAGTTTTTGGAGATGAAGTGTTTCACTCCATGCATCATTCCTTATCTCATTGGTTGCAAGTAAAATGTCATCCACGTATAAAACAAAGGGAAACAAGTTTTTACTCCCATACGACCTTCACGAGGTATATACATTGATGGAGTTGTAATACAATTGAGGGGAGAGCTTATTGTTTCAAACCCATTATATGGATTTCTTAAGCTTGGAAACGAATGTTCGCCTTCCACTAGAAAAGAAACCTTCAGGTTGTTTCATGTATACCTCCTCTTCTAGATTACCGTTAAGAAAAGCCGTTTTCACATCCATTTGTTTCAACTTAAGGTCGAAATGTGCAGCTAATGCTAAAATAATACGAAGAGAATCTTTCTTGGATACAAGAGAAAAGGTCTCCTTATAATCGATTCCTTCTTTTTGAGTGAATCCCTTAGCAACGAGTCTCGCCTTATATCTTTCAATGTTGCTTGATGAGTCTATTTTGGTCTTATAGACCCATTTACAGCCAATGGCCTTCGCCCCTTGAGGCAACTCTACAAGGTCCCAGACTCCGTTGCTCTTCATGGAATCTAACTCATCCTTCATAGCATTATACCATAGATCAGACTCTTTACAACTTAAGGCTTGTGAAAATGTTTTAGGATCATTTTCGGATCAAATATCAGTTTCTTGTAAATACACTATGTAGTCACTAGGAATCGCCGACTTCCTTTCACAAGTAGATCGTCTTAATGTTGGACCATCTTCTCTTTGAGGAGCTTGTGGTTCAACTATTTGTTCAAGATTATGTGGTAATTCTTGAACTTGTTGATCCTCTAGAAGGTTCTCAACTACTTAGGGAACTTGATGATTGTTTACAATTTCCAACACCATTATCAGGGCAGTGTTATGAACTATAACCAATCTATCATATGACATGGAAGGTTGAGTTTCTATATGATTGGCAGATAAGTTAAGTCTGAATCGATCCATCCCAGTCATGTCATTTTCAAGAAACTTCACGTTCCTTTGATTCCCGCAATCCTAGTCGAATGAGATGGGCGTAAAATCTATAACCCTTAGACGTTTCAGGCGGCCAATAAAGAAACCACCGTGTCCTTGGGTCGATTCTTCTCATGGATCGTATATTCGCACCTTAGATGGACAACCCCCAAGCGCCGTATGTCGCGAGCTAGGTTGGTGCATAATTCAAAAGGTGTCTTTGGGACAGCCTTAGTTGGAACACGGTTTAATATATACAATGTCGTCTTATGTGCGTCAGTCCACAACAAAATTTAGGAAGATTGGAGTTTCTAAGCATACTCCGCATCATGTCCACTAAAGTTTGATTTCTTCTTTACGCAACACGACAGTAGGAGAACAAGGCATGAGTGTGGTAGGCAGCTATCCCATGCTCTTGAAGAAACTTTGTAAAATGACAGGTATTAGTGTACCTGTAGTATTCACCTCTATCAAATCTCACTCATTCTTCACTTCGCGTGGTTACCCGACTTGACCTTAAAGACTTTGAAGGCATCCAATGCTTCATACTTGTTATGAAGCAAGTACACATACATATATTATGAGTAATCATCAATGAAAGTGATGAAATATTTTTTTACCAAGCATATCCATATCTGGACAGCATATGTCGGTATGTATGATTTCTAATATGTTTGAACTCATATTGGCATTCTTCTTAGACTTGTTTGTCTTCTTTCCCTTAATGCAGCCCACATAAGTCTCAAGATCGGTATAATCTAAAGTATTAAGTACTCCATCTTTTACTAATCTTTTAATTCTATCTATGGAGATGTGACCTAATCTCCGATGCCATAACATAGAAATTCTCATTATTTACACCTCTTAGTATCCAATATGAACATGCAAAGAATTACAGTAGTGGCTTCGTGCAGCAAAGAAATTTCTATATAGACCATGCGCTTCAAAATACTTGCTCAATATAGTTTGATTCATAAATAAAGTTAAACACATTGTCTTGAAAAGTAAAAAGAAAAACCTAATGGAGCAGTCCCAGAAACAGAAATCAAGTTTCTTGAGAAACTTGAGTACATAAAGGTCCTTTCCAAAACTAAAAACAAAGTCATTGCTTAGTGTTAACATGCAATGTCAGATAGCCTCCACATGTGAGCCCATCTTGTTGCCTGATAAGACGTTTAGCTCACTTCCGCGCTTCCTTAGGTTTGCATACCACGAAAGAGTTTTCAATATGGATTGTAGAACCATAATCAATCCACGGTATTAATACTAACGCATTAACCATATTAGATTCATAACTTAAGCGACTTGAATTTAGAGACCGATCTTTCTTCCACGTGTCCACTTCCTTTACAAAGAAACACTTATTTTCCTTCTTGATATCAGCCCTGGGAGGTACTCTACCTTTCCTTAGGGTTTGAGTTTAGAGTGTGAGTGTTTTTATTTGAGAGGGATGTGTCATTGCTTTTGTTCTTCCCAAAAGTTGTAATAACATCTCACTTTCACGATTCCATCCACGAGCCTCTCTTCTTCTTGAACACACATGGTCATTAATTCATTGATTAACCATTTGTCCTTATGTGTATTATATGAGATCTTAAAAGGCCCGTATTGATGAGGAAGAGTGTTCAGAATAAAGTGCACTAGGAAGGACTCCGACATATCTATCCCGAGTTTCTTAAGTTGAGCTGCGATGTCCCTCATTTGCATGATGTGCTCATGCACACCCTTAACGCTTGTGATACGAATGGAAGAGAACTTTATTATTAGGGTACTTTCCAAAGCTTTGTTTGAAGTGACGAATTGTTCGCCAATGGCTTTTAACAAATCTTGGACCTTATCGTATTGCTCAACAGAACCCCTAATACCAGTAGTGATTTTTTTCTTAATGAACATTACGCTGAGTCAATTGGATTTCTCCCATCGCTCAGCGCAACGGTAGTGTGCTTTCTTACGCATCGCCACAGTGGATTCAGGTTTCCTTATGGCAAAATCGATGTCCATATACCCTAAATGAAGGAGAGTCATTTCTTTCCATATTTTATAGTTGTCACCCCTAAGTTCTGGAATGTCTTGGTGCATATCAGTATAACTAGCAAGTTGAGATCTTTGTAAAGAGTCAAAACATATTAGATTTGAGGCTTATATCAATAATTGCATGTGTTACCAATGTAAAACACACACTAAACTATATCTAATTTAATAAAGATTACCTATGGGTAAAATCTTTATTTAATTAGTTCTCTTTAACTTTATGATAGAAATTTCGAATTATTTAATTTTGATGGGTGAACAATAACCTAGGAAACGGATAGGTACATGCATTTATATACACCAGGAAAGTCCCCAAGTAAGTGAAGAGGTCACAACGGTCCCTCTTAATAACCACTAGCCTTGAGGCTTTTATCGTTCTTTTGTCAGGACTTTCCTAAACATGTATGATCGCTAAATTGCAGCAAAGTTCGAGTTCCAAAACCACTATATAATTTGCATTTCTATCTTTAAAAATAAAAGTACCAAATTATGTATCAATTCATAATTCCTGTGCGAAATTATGAAAATAATCTGGCATCTCATCCTAATTAATTATATAAATATAACACAATTTCCTGTGGGATAAATTTTATTATATTAAATATAATTAATTACAAGTTATCATATCATTCTTTATGTGATCTTAACTTAATAAATAATTTTACTTAATTAAAGATATTGTGGCTGTTCACAACTAACAAATTATATTGATCACATGGACATTTTTATAAGTATTTAGTTGTGCTTTCCTAGCTTCTAGGCACTAAACTTAAGTTTTTATGTATATCAAATTTTATTGAATAGCATAATTAACCATCCTATTATGCTATAAAAATTGTATAATTAATCATAATTATCACACACAATTTGATTTCATTCAAAGAATCAAGCATAAATAATACATTCATGAAAGCCTTAAAATTGTAAATTTTATTAGTGTTATTCTTAAATAAACATGATTTGAGCAATTAATAAAATGAAATTCTTAGCACGTAATGAATGCAGTGGCGAAGAATTAAGCGTATAAATTCTTTAATATAAGCCGATTAGGCACGAGTGGAAGAGTCATTACTCGATTGAACCCTTTGGTCGTAGGTTCAAATCTCATAGTAACTTTTTTTTTTTGTAAAAAACCGGAAAATTTAAATTTTCTAAAAAGTATAAATTAAATAATAAATTCTTTGACCATTTCGGGAAGCCTAGAAGAATTTGAGCTCGGATGATGAAACGGACTACGTCGTTGAGTCTATCTCACTAAAACGAATAACTTAAAAAGTTTCGTTGAATTCCTAGGTAGTGGGAATTCTTTATGAATTTTAGGATTAGGTATCTAATGTCAAACCAAGGAGCAGGAATTTCTTAAAAATCTCGAGTTAGGAAATGACTTGGGGTTAAGTTCATTTTAAAATAAATTGAGCGAGACGAAAATAAATTGTTTTCGGAGACAACGAACCCGGGGACAAGTCATGTTGCCTTAATAGGCGCAAAGTGGGCCCCACGTCCAACTTAAACTTAAAAAGGAAAAGAGAAGAGAAAATCATATTTTTTTTCTCCCCATTTTGAGCAATTACGGTAGTGGGCGTGAGAGAGTGAGAGGGGAGAAAAAGGTTCTTCCTTCTCTCTACGATCTACGGAGATCGAGTGGTCGGAATCCGTCGAGCCAAGATTTAAAGTTCATCTACTCGATAAGGGCTACGCGTGGGTATCGACAACATGCAGTTTCACCGAAGATTTCGAGTTTGGAGAAGAAAAGCTAGTGAGAGAAGCTCTACCTTCTCTCTAAGTTCTGATCGCGGCTCGGTCATCGGGCGAGACTTGAATCGAGTGCGGTTGAGGCGATGCGTGGACATAGGAAATCAAGAATTTTAAGTCGGGTCGAGAGAGTTGGAGGCAGGTGGTCTCGGGTCTTTGGGACTGAAGTTTCGTCTTCGCTCCAAGAGGTAGGAACCTTCCTACTCGGGTTTATATTTCATCTAAATGTTGTTTTGGTCTTGGTTGAGCCCTAGGGGTTGTTTGGTTGTGTTCCCGGACACAAAAACTGATTTTTCTGGTTTTGAGCTATGATGTCCAATTTTTTTGAGTAGCTTTGGAAGGCGATTTTGAAATTTGAGTTCGGGATGAGTTTTGTGCTATGTTTATGGCTGATTTGTGGTCCCAATTAGGACGGGTTTGTTGTCGAGTGAAAGGGTTGTTTCCGGGATGAGTTTGGGTAGGAAAAATAACATATCTGAGGAAGTTTTAAAGGGCCAAGGAGCCTTGATTTCATGGGTTTTCATAGTGCCCGGTTGCATTTGTGTGCAAGGCCTCCAACTTCGAACAGCCATAACTTTCTCGTCCAAGCTCTGTTTTGGGTATTCTTAGACTCTATGGAAAGCCCTTTGATTATAGAATCCATCCATATATAGTTTGATAAAATTTGAGCTCATATTTGGTCCGAAAATGACGAAAAACATTAGGCCCCTGCTGGTTCCGTGCGTGATCCTTTGTTCATACAGACCTCAACGGACGACCATAACTTTCTCGTCCAAGCTCCGTTTGGGGTGTTCTTAGACTCTATGGAAAGCTCTTGGAGTCTAGAATCTGACCATATGATTTTCAATGGCAATTTATGCTCACATCCATATTGAAAAATTGATTATTACAACAAGTGTGCTAATTATTGGTTGTGTGGATGTGAGGAGTTGTGTGCTGAAGTGGCAATTACATGGCAGGTTGTAGGCTATATTAGGTGCATGATATGCCATGAATTAGCCTAGGAAATGAGTTGTGTCATTACTTGCCTAAGTAGTGACTTTATGAAATGTTAACATGTGTTTGTGTGATTGATTGAAATGGCATTTTCTTGATTAGAGGTGTCATGCCGGATGTAATATGTGTGCTCTAATATATTGGGTTTGTGATGTGTTTTTCGTGGCTGGACATGGCTGTGCATAGCATGTTGTTGTAGGCTAGTTTATTGGGCATTATGCGCCATGGTGTAGCCCTAGAGTTTGAGTATGACATTACTTGTCACAAGTAGTAGTCGAATGATGTTGATGCATGCTTGTTTGATAAGTTGACATGAATGTGATAAATGTTAGTATGATTGCATGTATATTAACGTTTAATGAATGTATGGACTTTTGTGTGCATTAGACATGAGTGTCCATGGTACACGGTGGAGTGTACGGTATAGGGTGTCCATGTAGAGGTCTTTATACATTGGGCATGACTTAAAGTGCAATGGCACAATTGCATTGCACTAGTGCATGGGGACATCGCATGGTGTGGGTGTGAGTGCATAGTCGTTGTCGTTCACCGCTCCCTTGGTGAATGGGTTGTCAGACTCGTACTTTGGGCCCGAGTCAATGGAATCCACCGGTTGCATGGTATTTGCGGGTTAAGGAAATGGAAATGGCTCATTGCATTTCACATGCATTGGGGCACCTTAGAACAGTAGGAGTGAGTGAGATTGGAAATAGAACGAATGAACTTTACAATGGTGACTTAATTCATGTCTTGTGTTCAATCAAGATATTGTGTAACAAAATGACCATAACATTAACTATGCATTAGGCTTTGACGTATTATCAGTATTCATCACGTAATTTGGGTAGTCATAATATATTGCTAGATGCCGCTTATGATTTGTGAACTCGAAATGGGTTTTTAGCCTACTACCAACATTATGTGGACATGTAGGGTCCCACACTTAGAACGGCTTTCTATTTTCTTACCAAACTAACATGGTTTGCAATTTGGAATGCAATCATCAAGGTTTAGGAGGTCATTCACCCATCATCTTGGATTTCATTTGTAACAACCTGGGATGATAATAGTGCCTTAGCCTCTTATGCCATACCTTTGTGATATTTTCTTTGATTGGAAAAGAAATTTTCTCCCCCTTTAATGGATTTAGAGCAAAGCTTTTTCCTTTCATTTTTACACGAAAAAATATCATTGGTCAAACAAATATTTAATCAAGCAAATGATAGCTTGATCAACAAGATTAGTTGGTCTTTTACTTGATCAACAACCTATTCCTCTTTACCATGATGTTGATTTTTGTTTTTTCAGATGATAGTTTCATGCCCCAAGTCTTTTCCAACATTTGTAATATGAATGAGATTTTCCACCATGTTGTTGACATGGAGGATATGGGTTCCTTTTTGTTTCCAACTTTGCTCTTATCGTTGTTGATTATATGTTCTCCATTTAAGCCATGATATTTATTTTTCTTTCTGGTTCTTGTTATATCTTACATTCACATGACGGTTGACTAGTAAAGCTCCATCGATAGCACCCTCTTAGCTCATAAGTCTTCTTAGCTCTTATGCTTGTAGTGCATTTAGAAGCTCTACAAGTGTGATATTTGACAAGTCCTTAATGTTTTCTATTGTTATAATGGATGTCTTTAATTTTTCAAGCATTGTCACAAACATTTTTTCCACTATCCTTAAGTCTATCAAGGAAGATCAAAGTAATTTGATTCGATTTACAATGTTAATTAACTTGTTAGAATACACTTTGATGGATTCGGTTCCTTCATCTTCTACACCACAAAGTCTCAAATCAAATTTAGAACTCATTCGTCCGACTCTTTCATCTCCTGCATATTCCATCTTAAGATAATCCCAAATCATCTTTGTTGATCTTAATGATATGATAAGAATGAAAAGTGTGGAAGAAATGGTAGAATGTAAAACCCGGGTAAATTTGAACCTTAAGACGGTGAAATGAACCTCACCGTTAGGTTCATCTTGTGAAACCAAGTTGCCTAGGTGAAATAAGTGAAATTCTGAAGAGGCGGATTTTTTTTCGTTTTTCAAGGCAAAGGGGGTTGGGTGACACATGGCATGATGACACATGCCATGTGGCACATAACATGTTGACACTTGGCATAATGAGGGCCAAGTGTCATGGTTAGAAACAAGCATGATAGGGATGAGATGGTGACACTTGGCTAGCATGATAAGGGACATGTGGGTGACACATGGCATGATGAGGCCGCTCGAAGCCGAAGAGAGATGTCTGAGTTAGAGTGAGGGGAGAGGGAATCGATTCTTGGAGAGGAAAGAGCAAAGGGGAAGAAATAAAGAGAGAAAGAAGGAGACAAAGGGAGGAAGGAAAAAGAGAAAGAGAAGAGAGAAAATGAGAGAGAATGAGGGAGTCAGCGAGCTTTTTCCTCTGTTCTAGCTGCGTTTCAATAGTCGGAGTTCGTTGGGCCGAGAGTTAAAGTCTGTTTACTCAACGAGGGCTATGCTCCAAGAGGTAGGGATTCTTCCTACTTTGGTTTATTTCCACCCTAAGGGATGTTTAACCTGATTTTTATAGGGCTGCCCTGTGTTGACCCTAGACTCTGCCTTCAGTTTGGGACTGGTTTTTGGTTGGGAAATAGAGCGAATTTGGGCTTGTGTTCTTCATAGAAGTTGTAGCTTCATCTGTGAAATTGATTTTAGGTTTTTGAATCACCCAAATTGGACCCCTATAGCTCAAGTTATGGTCCATTTCCCGGGACTGCCATAACTTAGGCTATTTATTGGTTGTGTCTAGATTTTTGGGACTGATTTTCAGTTGGGAAACAGAGGGAATTTGGACTCTTGTTCTTCATAGAAGTTGTAGTTGCATCTATAAAATTGATGTTAGGCTTTTGAATCACTAAAATTAGACCTCTACAGCTCAAATTATGGTCAAGTTCCCGGGACTATTTAAGCACCGATTTCAGGATTGTCTAGATTGAAAATTTAGGATTGTCAAAAGCCATTTTGGCCGGGTGATGGCCGAAGGTCGTAGTCTAATTCGGGGCTAGTTATGGCCTATGTTGAGATTGCCTGAGTGAGTTGTTGGTTTCATGTGGGATTGTAATTAGTCTTATTGGCTTTGTTTCGAGGCATGTTGGGACGATTACGAGCTAAGTTCGGGCGTCGCATGGCTTGTGTATGACTAGTTTGTGGCATGGGCATGGCTAGTTTTATGGAATGATTGTGTGGCTTGTCATGGCTTGTTGTGTGGCCTTGTTTCAGCCGATTTATGGCTTGGCTTAAGGCCATGGTGTGGACTGTTTTGTGGGCTTCTCTGATGCCAAAATTGGTCTTGAGGATCAAGGTTGTCATTGCTTGAAATTGAATGACATGCTTGGTGGTAATTGATTGAATGTTAATATATATATGTGTTTGGTTTGGAAATTATATGCTCATATTATAATTGTCCATAATACATGGTGAATCATATGGTTTGAATTGTCGATGTAGCATTTATTATACATGTGGCATGATATAACATGCAATGATGCATTATGCATATGCACGTGGACATCACATTGAATGGGTGTGAGTGCATGATTATGATCAATCACCATACTTGGTGATTGATGGGGGCTGTTACCATTGAGCGTTGTCCAGCAGTCGCATGGTTGCACTTTTTATGGAAAACATGTGGTAGTAATAGCAGAAGGTTTGAACTGTCCCCTCGGGTGAAAGGCCCGGACTAGTTCATACACTCAGCGGTGAAAGATCAGCGTAGGAAGGCGTGCGATCTGCTTGGTGAGACCCCGGAATCACTTTATGGAACACACGGGTTTTGATTATAAAAAGATCATTTGAAATGATGACATCTATAAAAGTTTTGGTTTATAAACAAATGACTTTTATTTCAAAGTGTTCATTGGATGCGATTCATCAATGACGGTTTATCACATATTGGCATTCACATTGTGTAGTGGGAGTTGGTGAGGACTCGGGGCATGGTACATGATCGAGTCTCATCTCATTTCATGGCATCGCATGTAGGGTTCCATAGTAGAAATTGCATGTTTTACTTGGTATGTGAATGTGAGTTTGTGGAACATGGCCATTGCATGTGTACTAAGGTGGGGAGTAGCCTTTGTAGGACATTTTTCTACTAGGCTTGGCTCACCCTATATGGGAAAACATTTCAAGTGCATGACAAACACTGGTGGACGGCTCACATTTGGGGCCGCATGGGTGAAGAAAGCCAACAAGTGGCTTTGATAAACTTTATGTATACCTTTTAGAATAAACTAGTTTTTACATGTAATATTTGTAAGGGAGTTGTGATCGAACTCTTACGGGCTGTTTTAATGTAATTTTTGTATATTTTTAAATTAAATGTGGATAAATGGATCCTGGTAAATGGGACATGACGATGTGGTATCGAGTTACAAGATATCCACAGCCATCTAATACCAGTTTGGTATCAGTGTAAGGTTTTATAAGATTTTGAAATGGTGCAACCCTTTTGAAAAGTTTCAACTTTTGAAACTTTGAAATTTGAAAGTTTAAAGTGGTAACCTTTCAGAAGCAATACAACTGTAGTTCTTGATAGAAGAACTACTATATAAAGGGGTCCTCTCTAACTGCTCTATTATATCAAAAACTTCATCCATTCTTTGAGAATTCCATCAATTCGAGAGAGCAAAGTAAGGGAAAGCAAAAAGGTTATACGGGTTGGTTCTTTGTGGTCGGTTTCAAGGCTTTTCGGAAAATGTCGTGATGGGCGGAGGCTATGTAAGATACTATTTCTTTTCATGTTTCCATATTAGAAACATGTTTAGGATGTCGTATATGTAACTTTCATTTGGTATCAAAGCATGATTGACCCTCTGCATTAGATATTTATTCTACAAGAAAAAAAAAATAAAAAATTTGCAGTACAAGATCTCATTTTCCCAAAATTCTGGATCTTTTGGTTTTGGTTTTTTAATTGTTTTAGAATCATTAAATCACCTTTATATTTGATTAAATGTGTTTTTTTATGATTCTATAACATCAAACTGTCAAAAAATATAAAATAAAATTTGCAGTACAGGATCTCATTTTTATAGAATTTTGGATCTTTTGGTTTTGGTTTTTTAATTGTTTTAGAATCATTAAATCACCTTTATATTTGATTCAATGTGTTTTTTTAATGATTCTATAACAAAAAACTGCTAGTAAAACAAAAAAAAAATCATGTTTCTGGTTCTCATGGAGGTCCTATACGAAGAAGACAACCTTTAAAAAATAAATAAATAAATACATAAATAGTATTTGGGCCTATATGAAAAGGATTTATTCTTGGGCTTCAACAATATTGAGCAAGCTTGTTGGAAAGCCGCTAAGGGTTGGAATATTTTCACGAGGTTTGGGCACAGTTTTGAATCGAACCAACTTTTAATTGGCTTAAAAGATTAAAAAATGTGACACCCCAAATCCTGGGGGTCCGTTGACAACCCGTCAACCCACGGAAAATTTGTGGATGTCGGGTAACCCGACACCACTCCACGTGAGTCCCGCTTTTCCCGGGACCCGAGTTTAAACGAAGGGTGGGCGAGTCTCAGCACAATACGGGGAGCTCTACCCCAGTACAACATGTGCAATTTCATGGCGAAGCCTATCCCAGTATTATACAACGCGCTGACCACACCGGTCCACATCACGAGGAGTAAAAATGGCGCGTAGGGCCCATTTATCCCATATAAATACAATCTATATCACGAAGCCACCAAGAGTTATTACATCACTATTAATACAAAACATTATATTAAAACTAACATGTTCTAATATAATATACAAAACATGGATCAAGGCCACAATCCAGCCCGCTTCATAATGTTAGCCTCTAAGGAGAACCGTTTTCCTACACATGTCCTACGAAGGGGGTCCCATGGCGGGGAGTGAGCTAGCTGGTAAGGATAAGTCCTGGGAATTTATTCCCCACCCTAAATGCACATGAATGGTCAAACCAAGCACACACCAACCTAAGACATGCAATCCTAGCATAGAATCCTACTTGTCATGAATGAGACGCGACTCATCATGCCCCATGTATCAAGTCCTCACCGACTCCCTCAAACATGCATTTTTCCATGAATGAAAACCATTTTCAAACAAAGGTATTTGTGTTTACCCGTGGACAACCCTCCGATATAAATAGTGGACACACTTCGATAATCTATTTTGTGGACAACCTTCCGACGTATATCAATTGCGCATACTCCGATGATTGACATTATATGGACAACCCTCCGATGTATATCTCTCTAAAAAAAAAGGGACAAATTTCTTCTCATCAACTCATATCCCTCTACATGGTTCATTATATATCCAACTATAGTTTGTATTACCACCCTATTACAAATGATGTTGGACTATGTCAAAACATAGATTTCCTCATGTAGGGGCCTATGGTAATTTCAAGTCTAAGGACCAAAAAGAAAATATCAGTATGATGAGAACTACTTACGACATGTAAACCGTGTAGTATGCTCATAGTGGATTGAATCTAGTACAATGTTCACCAACATACCTATAAGTTGACTTGATATCATATATCCATGATTACTAGAACATAATCATCAGTTAGACTCTATACTAGTCTTAATTCACTATTCTTCACTAATAATGGGTGACTATGGGAAATTTAGAATAGTATTCCAATTCAACCTTAGAGTTTCACTATCAAGTCCCACACTTTATGACCATAATTGGAATCAACTATCCATGGAATAAAATGTCTCTCAATGAAATGTAAAATGACAATAAAAACACTATTTCCCTAGGGCACATCACTAATAAAAAGAACACTTAGGCATCTTCATTGTCTACAACTAGTTACAAAAGCTTATAAAGTGTTTCAGTCACAAACTAGAACCGCTATTATAAGTAGGAATGTACACTTTGTGGAAGATGAAAAATGGAATTGGGAAGATGTAAAATAGAATAATGGAGACTTAAAAAAGGACATGGTAGATGATGTTCCAATTAGAGGAATGATGAGTCCAAAACTCATCTATTTTTAAGTCCATTTTTCTTACATTTTTTAAAGTTTAAGGTCCTATTTAATGAAGAATAATGGACTCTTCGCCTAGATTTGTGTTTTGCAGGATTTAATGCAAAAGAAACAAAAACTAGCAAGAAAAGCAACAAAGAATGGCTAAGGAAGAAAATGCAAAATGTCGTGACATTTCTAATTTATGTCGCGAAAAAAGTTCAAGGGAACTAGCAGAATTGAAACACCGAAAAAACTTTGTCGTGACAAAGGGTCAGAAGAATGCCCAAGAGAACGGTTGAAAAAAAGTCGCGACATTCCACAGCTCTATCGCGACATAAATTGTGAAGAAGGCAAGAAAAGTTTGTCATGATAGTTTAAAACTCTGTCACGACATAGTTAAGACAAAAAACAATTGAAGATATGTCGCGACATTTATTAGCCCTATCGTAACAAAGAAAAAGGCATATGGCAGAAAAACATTATTGCAACAATGAGATGATGTCACGACAGAAGATAAACAAGAATCATGAAGAAACACTTTACTCATGTCACAACATACAATTTCTATATCACGACACAACTAAGGGCGGAATTGATAAGAGTTTGTTGCGACATATAAATTCTTTGTCACGACACAACAAAGGAGAGGCTGAAGAAGGAATGTCGCGATATAGCAAAGATTGTTTTCATACAAGCATATCAGAGTTCATTGAGAGTTTGTTGGTACACTTCAAAACTTTGTCACGACAACACATAAAGAAATCAGCTACACAAGACAAGTAAAGAATGTCACGACATAAATTTACTTTGTCGCAACAATTATCAAATGTTGTCAACTGAAGTCTGGCGTGACATACAATTCCTTTGTCGCGACACAAAAGAAGGAACAAGGCATCAAAATTGTCGCGACAATAAATATTCATGTCGCGACAGTCACTCAAGCGATATATCACTCATAAATGTTACGACAAAGTCATGACAAAGGGTCAAGACATAGAAGTTGCAAATATGTCACGACATTTAAAAACTTTGTCCGCGATAAGCGACCAGGCGATAAGCGAAGTCATGCCGCCAAATGTTGCGATAATCTCACGAATGAGCCCTAGCAGCCAATGAGTAAGTTTGATGTCACGACATGGATCAACTTTGTTGCAACAAAGACACCGGTTAGCGACATTGAAATCCACAATTCCAACCTAGAATTTGGCTAACATTTATGAGCTCTATAAATAGAAAGAGATAGAGCAGCAAATATAATCTTCAGATCAAGAGCTTTTTAGCAGCTTTCAACCAGCTTTTAGCTTTTTGGAAGAGTTGAAGACTCTTTGTATATATTTTATTTTTCTTTTCATTTTCCTTTCTTTTAGAAGTAGAGGTAGATCTGAACTGAAATTCCTAGCTAGATAGAATGTAAATCAAGCTTTATGTCTATCTAAACTAGAGTGAAATTTGGAAATTTTTTGGGATTAATTTTTATTTAGTTTTAATTACAATTACAGTGAATTTGTTTGATCTACTAGTCATTGTTACTTGTGATTTAGAGATGGAAGGCTTAGCTCTCTATGAAAGGATTTAGTGTTCTTATTATTATTTTGCAGTATTTTGAGTAAAGGTTTTGGGTATGAAAACTAGGTTTATCTAATTGGTATTGCTCTTGTAATGAGTTGTTCTATATATCAATGCTTTTTACCCAGAAAGAATTGTATCTATACTTTGATTTCTAGGATCCCTCTGAGTGACATAGAGATGGACTACCTGAGAGGATAAAGCAGTCACTTGGGGGTAAAATACATAGATATTTGGGAACTAATATACTCTAAGTATCACTCTGATACATCATAGGTGATGTTCTAACCTCTGACTTCAAAGTTCCCTTCTAGAATTGAAAGCAAAAAGTGTGTTCTACGAGGGACTAAGGGACCACTCGATGAGACTTAATTCTTAGAGGTTTCATCTCATTCCAATATAATGATCTTAATCCTAGTGATTAAGCCTAGTTCTTCTATCAGTGATTCTATTGAATTGATGGTTGAGATACCAATTACTTTGGAGAATGTTTGTGTTACCCTGTCTATGGGGGCAAGTAATCTCTAGTCCCAAGAGATGGCTATGAAGTACTGGTTTGGGAAAAATAGCCAAATCTTGAAGATGATCAAATCCTAAAAGTAACTAGACCCATTGACCTGGTTTAAGAATGTGGTAAGCTAAACAGTGAAAGGTGTAGTGTCAAGAGGCATTCTAAGGCTACACTACCCTGCTCATTGACAAATAAGGATTTATACCTTTAACAATATTTTATTTGGGAAAATATGCAAATTGATAGTTAGAATACTAGCCACTTCCTTTTGTTTAGCCAATGTTATTTCATTAATTTTATTTTTGATAATTCATACTTCCATTTAGAGGTTCAAATAGTGATGATCTTGAGTAGTAGGAGTAGTTGATCTTTATATTTTCTAATCAATCCCTGTGAGAATGATATATGGACTTAAAAATCCACTTTATTACTTGTATGACTTGTGCACTTGCAGTTATTTAGACCAAAACCAATTTTTAACAGCATTATTATAGACAAAATCAGAAAACGATTTTTATATATGGAGAAAATCAATTTATCATATTTGGTTTATGTTAAAGACACAAAATATACCAAGTCAACAAGGAATGGGGTTGCTTTCTTATGCATATTAGAGATGCAATGTTGTTGCATGTGAACCTATAGATTATGAAGAATCAACGGTGGGAATTACAATGGAGGAGTTATTAATGATAAAGACAAATAAAACATGGATTCTTGTTGAAAGATCCAGAGAAAAGAATGTTATTCGAGTTAAACGGGTGTATAAAACTAAACTTAATGGTGATGGTTCTATAACTAAAACAAAGCAAGAGTTGTTGTGAAATATTATAATCAAATTTATGGCGTGGACTACTCAAATATAGTTGCTCTAATTGCTCGATTAGATACCATTAGGCTATTTCTTGTTGTAGCTGCTCAAAAGGATTGGAGAGTGTATCACCTTGATGTCAAATCAGCCTTCTTAAATGGTTACTTACAAGAAGAAATCTATGTTAAGCAACCTGAGGGTTTTGTGAATGAAGGAGAAAAAGACAAGGTTTATCTTCTCAAGAAGGCTCTTTATGGCTTGAAACAAGATCCAAGAGCTTGTTAGAGTAGAATCAATGAACATTTATTGAATTAGGGATTTGCTAAAAGCTTATATGAATCAACATTATATGCCAAGAACAATGGAGTAGATATTCTTTTGGGAAGCAATACAAGCCTTGAGGAGAAGTTTAAGTTAGAGATAATGAAACTTCTTGAGATGACTGATCTAGATTTAATAACCTTTTCCTTGGAAAGGAAATCAAATAGAGATGCAATATGAAGTTTTTATCTATCAAAAGAAATATTCCAAAGAGATATTCAAGAAGTTCAAATTGGATGAATGCAAAGTGATAGAAACTCTTGTGAATCAAAATGAGAAGCTCAGTAAAGATGATGGAACTAACAAGACTGGTCAAACATATTTCAGAAGCAAGAATGGTTGCAGGATGTATCTTACTACAACATAACCCGATATCTTGAATGTTGTAAGCTTTTTGTCTCGATTTATGCATTGTGCAAGTGGAATGCATCTCAAGGTGGCAAAGAGAGTGATTAGATATGTTAAAGGCACCTATGATTTTGGCATCAAATTCACGAGGTGCAATGAGTTCAAGCTAGGTGGTTTTTTAGATAGTGATTGAGGAGGCTCCATTGATGATATGGGGAGCATTTTAGGCTATTGTTTTACTTTTGGTTCTAGTTTTTTTCTCTTGGTGTAGCGACCCACACTAGCCTGGCAGGCTCGGTTGGGGATCCGGGCCAGGAAACCCGGACGCGGAGCTAAGCCATTAATCAAATAGGTAATCAAATACATTTCATTATATAAGCGTTTTCATTCTCAAATCTTTGCGGAAGCGATTTCAATTTGGGGCAAGCCCATAAACATTTACAAATTCAATGCAATTCCTTTACAAAATATGCATTTAACCAAACGTGGCATTTATGTGAAATTTACAGCACATATCCAATCATATTCAAATGCAGTGCAGCAATTTGGGAGTTGAACTCCTTTTGTTTACAAAACAATGTCATGCCACTCAAAATGGTGAGGATGCATGTGGCCAGACATACTCCGTGAACTTTCTAATGAATGACTCACGAAGGCTCGCCGACCTTGGATCGCTTTCAATAACTGCCTATCACTCAGTACCTGCGCATTGATAAAACAATACGCTAAGCATTTTCATGCTTAGTGGTTCTATACAGTTCTTTATTTCATTTCAATTCAATACGAATCAAGCATTTATCAAAATAATGCCTTTATACAATGTTTATGTGTAATGTAAAAGATACTTATACAAATACACTTTTTAATATCGTTTTTCGCTTTCCAGTTTGCGTTCACATATGACTATAGAAGTCGACATTCACGACAGATTCAGTTGGTGAATCTTATCCTATTTGTCATTCAGTAGTAATGTGATTTCACATTCAATATTACAATCTCACATTGGACTATAGAAATTAACATTCACGACAGATTCAGTTGGTGAATCTCTCCCTGTTTGTCATTCAGTAGTAATGTAATTTCACATTGAACAATTACGGTTACCTTCATGACAAATTCAATTGGTGAATCCCGTCACGTTTGTCATTCAATGATACATTTCAAAACAATTTACTCACATGTAGTAAATTCACTTATAGTTCAAATACACGCACACATGCAGATATTTAACAAACATTTCGAATACTCATAGTTCAAATCAATATATATATTTCACAACTAGAACTTGAAATGGGAATTTAGTCACAAAGAATAAACCAATTTATCGATCCCTTGTCTCTTTCGATACCAGTCCTAGGTCAAGTTGTCGTCTTCACCCGCACCTAGTCAAATACAACTCTCCACTCTTAGTGGTTGAACAATTAATCGTACTAAGCGAATATCGTCGAGGCGGCGAGGTACGGTACGTTTTCTCTCTCGTATACTCTTATATGAACACTCATTAAGCCTTTATTAGGGTCCCTAAACAATCGGTGTACGAATACGAGACTTAACAGTGCATAGTATGCAAAAACAGGGTTGTTGGAAGCATCGGAACCGATACCACTTTGATCGGTATGGGTACGGTCCTTGTCGTAGATGCCCGGTACCGGTTCTCCTCTGCACTCGCGAGGTTAACCAATAGCAGTTCCACCATTTCTCACCCATTTTTCTTTAATAAACCTCCCCAAATCCTTCCTACATCAAAACCCACCATGGAATCCACCCAAAACAACTCTAAAAGTGGTTTAGAATCAATATAAACCCCTTTTTCTTAAGTTAGGGCTTTTCCCCAAAATCAAAATCACAAAAGGGTGAAGTTAAGGTTTGTGTTCATATCCCACGCCGTTCAGTCGGGCAGGGTGGCGGATCGGGCAGGGTGCACAGGGTGTGTATAACAATATTGGGACTCTTTTTTTGTTTTTTTTTTTTTTTTTTTTTTTTTTTTGTCTCAGAGCTTAACTTATAACATAATCAAAATATCCTATACAAAATAAAACTACCACCGTAGTGGTGTTTACAGTACCAATACATACAATCCACGGGTCATTTACTTATACATATACAATAACAACTTTACATTTCAATTACATATTCGGACCTTGAGAACCTACGCAGTGAACCCTACTAATGTGGCCAGTGTATCACGCGGAAGATCGTGGACGTCCTCCTCTGTACCTACACGGATTAAAAACCCGTGCTAAGCTTTACGCTTAGTGGGAAATATATCTTATAACTTATACTGGTACACATGCATTTATACTGAATCACAATAAACATATACCAATAACAGATAACAGAATGTTCATGAATTCATATAACACATTTACATACATAATTATTCAGATTACTCATTTACGATATTGAACTTATACATATACTTAGACTTATCTCCCGTAGGACACATAATTATTCAGATTACTCATTTACGATATTGAACTTATACATATACTTAGACTTATCTCCCGTAGGACACATACTTATATAGCGGTACTGAAGTTATACTTATAACAATCTTATACTTACTCAGAACTTACACTTATGGCAGACTTATTCTTATTCCGATCTCGAGTAGAATTCACGAACATGCTTATACAGGGTACCACCGTTACTACAAGCTTATATACCATAGGGCTTAACATAGCATACTACGAGAGATTACCTTGTTTGAGTGGTGCAGAAGTAGGTCTCACGAGATATTCTGAGCACGTGTATATCTTTGGTGACTAACGGAACTTATCCTTATACGCGGAAGTACCGAAGTAAGTACTACTTGTTCAAATGTCCCAAAAGGCACATACTTGTGCTTATATCAAACTTATATATTTATTTAAAAGTACCCGTAGGTACTACTAACTTATACTCATACGGAGGTACCCGTAGGTACCACTAAGTTATCCTTATCCGGAGCTTATACAGCGGTACCTGTAGGTACTAGAGAACCTATACTTATACAAAGGTACCCATAGCTACTACATAATTTAATCAAATACAAAGGTACCCGTAGGTACTACAGAACTTATACTTATACAGAGGTACTTTGTATCTTATACTTGTACTCTGAGCATATCCTTGTTTTACGGATCTTATACTTGTATTACGGAGCTTATTCTTGTACTTCGAATCTTATTCTCGTATTTCGGATCTTATACTTGTATTACGGAGCATATACTTGTATTTCTAATCTTATACTTATGTTTCGGAGCATATACTTGTCTTACGGAACTTATACTTGTATTACGGATCTTATACATGTATTACAGAGCATATACTTGTCTTACGGAACTTATACTTGTATTACGGATCTTATACATGTATTACGAATCTTATACTTGTATTACAGATCTTATGCCTGTATTACGAGACTTATTCTTACGGGAACTTATACTTATATCTCGTCTGCGGAAGTACCGTAGGTATTCTGAGGAACATATGCTTATACAAGGTACCCATAGGTACTACGAGACATATATACGAGAGGTATTGCAGTGGAGTGCTACCCGAGCTTCTTTATACGGGGAGGTACCCGTAGGGTACATTACGATCAGAGCGATATGCATTTCTTTATTCTTATTCTTATTCAGTCCCTTATCCTTATAAGCGTTTTGATTACCTAATAGACCGATGTCACGGGATGGAGTGCGACGGCCGCGATAAGTGCGAAGGTACAATGCGATCTTGAGGGTGCCGTAGCCGCAAGCGGAGTCTTGGGTAGCAGCGACGAGAGAGTGTCGTCACACTAATCGGGAAGTCTTGAAGTACTAATCGGAAGTACCGGAGAGTACTAATGTGCGGCGCACGGTCGGAGAGTGTTGTCACTAACCCGGAGAGTGGGAAGTACAAATCGAGAGTCTGCAGGAAGTACTAATGTGCCGAGGAAGCACGGTCGGAGGAGTGCAGATCACTAATCCCGAGGAGTCTGGGAAGTCTTGTGTGTCGGAAACATGTCGGGAGGTCTTGAGTCACACTAGTCATAGAGTACCGAAGTACTAAACAGAGAGTACCGAAGTACTATACGTGCCTGCCCACGTAACAGAGATGTCGTGTCATTTAATACCTGGTCTCTTTCATTCCTACGATTATATGTATTCAGAAACTTCCTATCTTATTATTGGGGCATGAACTTTGCTCCATCGAAGACTATGGCGACGAAACTTTCGCCAAGCGAGTACGGTACATTTTTTCATAATTTCATCATTTTTATACTTCCGGTATCGCAATTTTAGCTTAAATACGCAAAATAGCAAAAGCGGGGGTTGTGAGACCATGCGATCTGTCTGGCGCTACGGCCAGATACCGTCTGGGTGGGTTACGGAGGCGATTACCCGATCTGGAGTTGGGTACCGGTACCGTTTTGCTACTGCATCAGCGGTACCGGTACCGCTCCAAAGGGGTACCGGTACCGGTTCTTGAATCTGCCCAGAAATGGCAGATTTCACAAATTTTCATGCACTTTTCTTCCATAATTCTCTTCTATTCCATTCTTCATCAAAAATTAACATGGAATCCTTCCAAACAACTCCACAAACACTTTTAATTAGCCAAGGAATCCAAAGATTCAAGCCCAAGTTCACCCAAATTCTACAAAACCTTGGAATTGTGAAGGATTCCATATCTACATATTATCAACTAGGGATTTTTAACCCAACTTCCCTTAAATCTAGAGTTAGGATGTATTCCTAACAAAACCCTAGAAAAGGGAACCAATTTAATCTCCAAGGAAAACCCTAGCAATCCATACCCAAGTAGTTTATGTACAAAAATCATACCAAAATCAATACAATTCCATACTCAAACTCCAAAAATTCATACAAAAGTCATGTATCCATACAAATCCATACAAAGTTCCATACTAAATATTAGAATCCATACAAAAATCCAAAGATCCATAGTTCCATACCTTTTTTATCTTCCTTTCTTCTTCTCTTCTCTTCTTCTTCTCTTCCTCTTCCTCTTCTTCTCTCTTTTCCTCTTCCCTTCTCTTCTCTACGATTTTCTCCCCCAAATTGAGACCAAAATTTGGTCTTAAATCCAACATCTCTCCTTAGGCCATGTTTGGCTCCCAACCATTTTTGGGTTAAGTTTTCATTATTTCACTTTAACCCTTTGGTTTACTTCTCTTTTTACAAATCCAAGTTGAGACATACTCTAATTTAGCCCCTAGTCTTTCCCTTTTATGACCACTAGGTCCTCAAGTGGTAAATTACATATTTACCTTTTTTCTCTCATATTAATTTCCGGTTTTCTCGTTTTATTTCCCGAAAATTCATATTTAACTTTTATTAAACCCTAAACATGTTTGAAAACTGCTAGGGTATATTTCGGGGCGTTACAGTTCATACCTTGAATCTCTTCAAATCTTCTCTTGTAGGTTGCTTGATCTTTTAGAAGCAAGAAGTGGGAAGAAATCCCACCTAGAACTTGATCTTTCCCAAGCCCTAGCCTCTTCTCCCCCTTTTCCCCTCTCTCTCCAAAACGAGATTTGCTCAAATGAGCACCCTTAGACCATGTTTTGGCCTTTAAACTCATTTAAGTGTAAGGCCATGTTTGGCCTTCCACACCTATTCTTATTTCTCATTTCTCATTTTTCTCCTTTTTGGTCTTAAGTCACTTATTCTTCATAAGGCCTTGTTTGGCCACAAAAATGCATTCTTTTGACTTAAGTTTCTCCCAAAATGCTTTATAGCCCATATACTTCCTCTATTTGCACTACAACTCTCATTAATCACACTTAGACATTTATTCTTTATAACTTATGACCCTTAGGTCCTCTTTTTCACAAATTCCAAATTTGCCCTTTTTCACTTTGGTTAATTTCCGGGTTCGATCATTTAATCACTTAGCATATATCATTCAATCATATACTCATTTTCAATCATATAACATTTAACATTTTCATTTAATCATTTATCAATTCCCGAAAAATCCCATTTGAGAAGCGGTTATACCCTATAAAAATTCTAGGGTATTTTTGGGGCGTTACACTTGGTACTAGAAAAGTTGTAGCCCAATCTACAATTGAAGCAGAGTTTATTGCTACCACATCTACTATAAATCAAGCTATTTGGCTAAGGAAGATCTTAAATTATCTCAACATGAAGCAAAAGAAAGACATGAAGATACTTTTTGACAGCCAAGCTACCAGTGTTATCTCTCAAATTAAGTCCTATGTTTCATGGGAAAACCAAGTATTCTAACATTAAATTATTCTTCTTAAGAGAAATGCAAAAATACGGAGATGTGATCCTTTTATATTGCAAAACAGAAGATCAAGTTACATATGTTTTCACAAAGCCGCGGCAAGTTAAAAATTTTGAACTTCTAAGGACAAAACTTGGTGTTTGTATTTGCTAAAGCAAGGAGAAGCGTTGAAGATGTGCTTTAGATTACTGAAGACGTGCTAAAGGCCACTAATATGGTGTCAGATTTTTTATTCAATTTCAAAGTTGTTGCTATATGCTAGGTGTTTGGTTTTTTTGGTTTTTTTTTTTTTTTTTTTTTTTTTTTTTGTCATGTTTATTTTCTATTTTGCATGTTTGAGTTCATGGGGCATAATTCTTGATCCATGTTTGTAGTGGGTGGTTGATAATGAAGCTTTCCTTTACATTTTTTGTATGCTTAATGAAAGACAGACTTTCACTTATGCAACATCTTAAAGAAATTCAGTTTATTATGTTTTTCTTTCATCCTACTTCGTTTTCTTTTATCCTTGTTCTTAAACTGATAAGCATAAACATGTACTAGTACTCTTAAGATACTAAAGTATATGCTTTATAAGTGATTAGACAAACTAATACTTGTTTGCCAACACTATAACAAAGAAAAATATCCAATCTACAATAGCATTACAAGCATGAGGCTACCTATCGTTGAAGCATAGAGTACCATCTAGTCAATATGGTTAGCTTGAGATAGGGAAACCTTTCTATTCTTGCAATAGCTTAGGACCTTAATCCCAAGAACAAACTACATTTCTCCAAGATCTTTTATTTAGAAAAAAGTATATGATAGATCTTAAATAATGGTATTTAATATCATAAACATAATAGACTGAAAACCACTATACTTGCTTGCATCTTCTTGTATTCTCACCTGCATTTTGATCAAAGTCAAATTTTTACCACCAACTCAATTGGCATATTCCATGAGTGAGATATTTGCTTTAATCTATAAATGGATTTATATAACTTACCTTTTGGGCCGTTTTATATGAAACCATATAATTACATTAAATAGAGGTTCCCATCAAGATAACCATCCAAGAATGTTATTTTGACATATACTATGTTTCATAATCAAGAAGTCTCTTAGTAAATAGGAGTATTCTAATGGACTTAAGCATGATTATCAATTATATTAGCTATATCACAAGTAGCAAACCAAATTTGAGGTATATAGATGGTATTTATGAATATGGAATTTTTTATTTTAGTCATGTAACTGGGACTTAATGCATTACACAAATGGTGACTAGGCTGATGAAAAAGGTATTGTTCGGTATGTTTTATTGATATTAGAATGGAAGCATCTTATTGAAAGAAACAATAAGTTATAGCATTATAGGATTCATAAGCTGTTGGAGTAAAATCGAATATATGGGCTTTTATATATTAAATAAATGTAAATTATAGGCTATCAAATAAAGTTAGGCTAATTAAAGTGATTAATTTAAGTTTTGGGGCCTTAATTAATATATTATAAAGTGTGGGCATGAATGTGTAGAGACAAACGTAATTTCTATTTTTATGATGAGTTAAAATAGAAATTATGAACAATAAATATTTGTTCGTATCACAGAACGATTGGTTATAAATAGGGTGTGATTTGAGATCGCTTGAATAGGTTTTAACCTTCGATTAAGTTTGTCGGAGAAATATTAGACGAGAAGCCCAGTGTTGATACGGAAGATCGTAAGGCGCCAGATTGATTTAGATGCGGAAGATCGTAAGGCGCCGAGACTCGGATGCGGTCACGGGAAGATGTGAGGTTTGGGCTGATTGAATATTTGATATTTTGTTATGTAGTTGGTGCGGCTTACATAAATCTACGTATTTTGATTCTTGATGATTTAATATGAATGTTCATGTTTGTGTGATGGTTTTCACATAATTCTTTTTTTTAAATCTCTCATAAGCAAGCAACATCCACAACATGTCAATGGTTTGGCTTTGTAGAATGTTTAATGAGTGAAGCATGCACACTAAGTTCCTATAAAGATCGTTCACGTGATAAAATATTCACTATTGCATTAATAAATAATTCAATATGTCACAGAAATAGCATATATATAAGCATCAAGTTTCATTATACTAGGAAATTCATTAAAAAAAAGTGAAATCAAGCTTGAATATGGTAGATTAGAAGATTAAACTTCGACTTACTACATGAAATTTTACGAAGTCAATGGAGTCTGAATTTGTTTGAAGATTTTTAGCATGATTGACTTTTAAATTTGACCAAGTTAAGATGCTGAAAATCCTAATCCGATCTAAAATCAATTTATAAGAATTGTAAAAGTTTGAGAAATATTAAAATTGCTTTTTGTTTAGATTTCTTAAGTTGATTAGAAGTCATAGTTTAGTTACAAATTAGAATTGTAGTGCAACTATTACTATGTAGATAAAAAAAAATATTAGTTTAATAAAATTATTTTCAATACTCTGTTAACTACCTAGGTTTTAACATAGCATAACAAAATAGAGAATTTTTTTTAATTAAGCACTTAGCAATACTAATCTGAGAATCACTTCTAATGATTCTTTAGAAATAATTTCAAATAAGAATCTATCTAAATGAATTTGAATTAGTATTCCTTTCATGATATTAAAGCTTTATTAATTTCCCCTCTTAGTGCTTAAATTTGTAGTATTTTATTCTTACAAAAATTTGAGGCATGTTTGAGGTAGAACCTCTTTGTTTTTCGATCCACCCCTTTATCACCCCTTTATCGCTTGAGCCAGGTCTTAAAGGCAGTGCTTGAATTTAATTAAAAAATATTTGATTGGCTAATAAGATAGAAACATAGAAATGATGGAAGAAATTGCAATGAATGGGTTTTTTTGGACCGACTTCAATGCACTTGGCATTTAAGTTGATTTTGCAAGACCAGATTACCAGATTCTAAAATCTGCTGTTGTTGGTCCAGCTATGTCCTATCAGACCATATATTATATTCTCAAAGAGCTCTGTGCTGTTGTGTTTTGGAAGGTGGCTTGTCATTTCTTGATTTCATTGACAAGATGAGTTGTATTATCACTTATCACATAACTTTGTTAAATGAATTCTCATTGAGTTGGATGGATGGGTACTCCACTTAAATTTTTTATTTTATTTTCTTTTGTCCAAATTACTATTTTTTTTATTAAAAAAAAAAAAGTTATATTCAAAAAAATATAATATATTGAATATTAAATAAATTTGAATTTGGTTAAAAATAAAAATCACAAGTCTATAAGGTTACCACTAAACTATTTTTATACCAAACCCGTGCTCAACTTTGGGTATGTACGTTGATTCCATCGGACCTGTCAAATGAAAGAAAATATAGAAAGTAGTTTCCACGAGTTTTAAAAGAAAAAGAAAGGAATATGTTTTCTTCCTCTCAAACAACAAGAAACACATTTCCTCTTTCTGACCCTCTCATTAAAAACCTAAAAATTAAAAAGAATTAGTACTTTTTCATAAAATAAAATAAAAAAATTCTCTCTTTTTTTTTTTTTTTTTTTTGTGAAAATTCTTCATCATCTCAAGGTTTAAAGCCTTGGGTGAGAAAAGCATATAAAGCTAATCTGCCTATATCACAATAAAGCAATTCTCTGTTAAGACTAGGCTTCATAAAGCTTTTCTTGTTTTACTTTTATTCACTTTTTCATTTAAAGTTATAATACTCCGTTTTGACTCCTTAATAAATAATTATCATGATCTTTCAATAATCAAGATTTTAACCCAATTTCTTAGGATATTAAACAATGATAGACTAATAATGTAAAATTGATGATTTGGCCTAAAATCCTAATCAAACCTCGATAATCAATATTTAATTCTCATAAATATTGAGTCATCCAGTCTCAATGAAAAGAAAAGCTGCATAGTAGACGTGGGTGACAGCTTAGCTGACCCTCTATTACCTCAAACAAAAATATAAAAAAATAGAATCAAGAGAATCTTGTGATTTGCCAACAATCATTGTAACACAAAATAATTAAGAAATAATGATGCTAAAACAAGCATGGTAGTTAAAATGTGAATGTCTTGAACAGGAAAGGAGTGTTAGTTGTCTATTTCATGAACGATGAACTTTAATAATTGGGGGGTTATAAGTTAAAAAGGCGAAGGGTTGAATTCAATGTGGGAAGTGGGAGAAGTGGCTTTAGAGAAAGGTGTGGACAGGCATGAAACGGTAAGCATATAATAAGAAGTTTCTCAGCAAAAGAGATTATTATCGTGTAAAGATGGGTAGGTCACAAGGATTATCTTTGTGAAATGTGCTTTTGCTTTTGAAAAGTATTTTCATCTCTGTGCCAGTCATTTTCTCACTCCTCTCTCTTCCCGCAATTATCTCGGTTCATGACGTCTTCAACAAAAAAAGGAAAAAAAAAAAAAAAAAAAGGAAATCCTGCTACCTAGATTTCTTTGAAACTTTCTGAAAATCCTAATGACACTTTACCTTACAACTAATTTAAATATCACAAAATAAAATTATGATGAATTCTTATACATTACCATCTCTAAGCTTTTGTAAACAACAGATCACTAGGCATTTTGATGGGAATTAAAATATAATCCATTTTCTTAGTTGTCAAAAAAAAAATATAATCCATTATAATTCATTATTATGATTCAATTATTTATTAAAATAAAGAAAAAAAATCATATAATGTAAATCAAAACCCTTCTTTTGTTATCATTTTAATTTCACTCTTTATAATCTTCTTTTTCAGATCCTATTTTCACATACAAAACTTGTAACGATCTAATTTTCACCCAATATTATCCGATTCCATCAGTTTGTCCCGGTTTTGCTTCTCTATTGGACATACACTTTCGAAAATAGGCCTTGGTAGTATTGAGTTCAATTCCTCCATACATGAACATTCACCTTTCACTCTTTGAACAATATGGGACACTACAAAACCCATGCTTAAAGGCCAAGGCTATGAAGGATCCAGGGAATTTCTGATTTCTTACAAAATAGATAGAGGTATCACAATTTTTGACAACAATATCTGCTTCAACAAATTATTCATCAAAGCATGCTGCAAGTGTTCTGAAGAAAAGTAAAAGAATGAAAAAGCGGAAAGGGCTCTAATGCCGCAAGCCTAGTTCAATAAAGCGGGGGAGGAGCAATAAAGACTAAACTGGTCAAATTTGAATTATATATGCAATCAAAAGTTCCTTTTCCCTAATTGTTAATAAAAATTAGGGATAATTTAAAGAAATCATGAGTCCCGAGTGAATTTGAATTCCTCAAAAGGGCGTGGGTTGCTGCTATAACCCTCGTCTCACACAATTGCGAACCACTAACGTCTATAATGAACAGTAGGGAAAAAATTGCATGTTAGGGATAGCTTTCAAAAGGCAAAGGAAAATTATAACCTATATGCCCTTCTAGTGGTGTGAGGATAAAGTAATTAAATGTATTTGATACTAAAATTTTAGACTTCTCAACTCAACTGTTATGGAACTGAGATCCTAACCTAATATAGAACCCCTCCCTGCAATTAAACATGGCCATCAATAATTGACATCTAGGTTTTGCTGAAATAAATTTTTTGGTGAAAAGAAAACTAGATTTGACGTTTAAAGAGATCATTTCACATAGACCTACCTATAAAGAAATGTTAAATCGGATTCACAGTGAAATAATACCGGGAATGAGAAGCTTCTGTAGAGAGCTTTTTCATAAATTAGTTCATACCTACCAAGCAAAAGCACTAGTCTAATCAACTAGAAAATCGGCAACAAAACAACCAACCCCAGTAGATAGCCCAGAAACCATATTCCAGCACAACAATAATTACCAGGATAAAGTCAACATGTTGCATCCAAGAACAACTTTTGCAGAAGATTTTTTCCATGTGAACAGACCCTTTAATTACGAAGCCCTCGACCAATTTAACCATTTTATCCACAATAAAACCAAATCAAAAACAGCGACGCACAATATTTAAACAGATCCACATAAGCATTCAATCACAAGAATGAAACAAAATGCAAAAAAAGTGTGAGTACCATAGCAATTGAAGGGCTTAGACATGGGTACAGTCTAACAATTCCCAGGAGTTGAATCTGAACTGTATCACAACTTTAAGTGGGAATCAAAGAAGGTCCTAACAAGACCAAAGAAATTATTATTCAAAATCAGAAAAGAGAGCCGATATAGATTACTAAGGGTATTGTTTGGGACCCTTAGGCAGAAGGACTTGTCATCCTCAAAGCACAGTGGGAAATGTTTGGTCAGAGAAGAAGGGTCATCATCCACATGTTAGTCCAGTTAGTCTTATCTAAAGGAAAGGGGTCACTGAGTAATTTTCAATAAATTTACCTTTTTAAACTAAATACCCCTTTGAGCATGGTTATTAATAATATAAAATGTGGGAGCTAGCTCAGTTACAGTTGTCTTAGATTGGAACTAGTTTCTCAATTCAAAAATGATTGAGATCCTCATATTTTATTAGACAATGGACTTGCGGAAGGCCACAAGGTGACCTACACCAAAAAAATGAAAGCTCCAGTCCAACAGTCTGGCATATGTTGTTCATGAAGACTACCACTAACTAAATAAAGCACAGAAGTTCCAAACGAAAATCACAGAAATCAAAATATATGTAACTTATATCTCAGTTCCACCGCAGAGATTGCCTTATCCCTGTGTAAATGAGACCTAATGACCGTCCAATCAAGCAAACTAGAAAGAATGAGACGGCATCACTGACTTTAGTAAAAACTGTTCTAATCAATGGCATAGTAATGTCAGATAACTCAAGAAATAGGCTGAAGTAGTACCTCCTGCACCATTAAAAATAAAAAAAAGGCAAACAAACAAAGGTTAAAGATAAGTAAGTAATCAATGGCATAACCAAGAAGATAAAAATACTGAAGCATGCGCCAATAATTCAAAGTACTGGTGGTAATATCCTGCTTCAAAGGAAGAGACTTGATTTTGTGACCAGGTTTCGAGGTCTAAGCAGTACACCATTCTAACTAGTGATATGAATCCTGCTCTATTGCTCTAGGTACCAAGAAGCATATCTTCAACTAAAGCATGGGTTTCTAAGGTGCCGTTTGTTTTTTGGCTTTTTTGTTGAAAGCCAAATAGCTTTCAGCATTCAGCCTGTTTGCTTTTCATGACTTATTGTTAAAATTTCTAAAATAAATTCTGAATAGAAATTTTGGCTTTTTCTATTAAAAAAAAAAAAAGTCATCTTCCAAAACAGGAAACACCATCCTTTCCTAACAAAGAGGACAGCTAACAGCACTCACTATCTAATGTTAAATAACAAACAACTTAATATTTAATACTATTTAGCATTAAGTTAAAAAAAAAGTTCTATTCAGCATTAAATAAAGAAAACAAACACCACCTAAGTCCCCTAGAAAAATTTTGCCACTGACCTTCCTCCCAGCACCTATACTTTGGACAAATGCATGAAGCCACTAGCTCTTTTTCTAAATGGACGAATATAAATATGATCAAATCACTGCTCCAACTTACAACACGTTCTAAGTATACTCCAAGCATTTTCCTAATCAATCATTTCAGATAAGTTTCCTATTCTTGCCATCAGTCCATCCATCATGACCTTGTCATTCCAATATGTACCATACATAAATGTCAATATATGTTCTAAATAAACCTAAGCAGATCTTGCTGTTCTCCAAAAGTTTTGATATGCAAAGGTCACATTATTATGGGATGCCCTGAAAATATCCACTTCATCCACCTAAATTCCCACGGCATAGCCATAGATCTGTCATGGATGGTCAAATTACAAAATCAGGATCCTATGCTACCCAAACTAATCTTATCAGACAATGAAATAATTAAGAAGCACCAAAAAAAAAAAAAAAACAGAACAGAAAACAAAAAATGGTCCCTAAAATTTGGGTGATGTGCCAAGTAACATGCCCCTCCACATCCCTGACTCAATTTTCACTTCCATATGCCATACATGCAAGTAAAGAATCATGAAACAAAGAGAGATACTAACCACCCTGTGAGAGCCCTTAATTCCTTAGTCCGTTTGACAGGCATGGAGAAATGGCTGATCACAACATAACATAAAGGTGTTGACAAGGACCCAGATTGTCTCACAATAAGCTTCTTCCACCAACTAAAATTTTCAGCCTGGCTTTTTCTTGGTTCCTCAATGAGTTGGCTTTGAAGGGTGCAAAGGTCAAAGCAATCTTCATACATAGAAACAACAGCTTCCATGTTCTGATACAACCACTGCTTCAATGCCACCTTTTAACAAAAAGAAGGTTTCAAACCTCAGTAAAAGATGAGAAGATTATCCACCCTTACACACAATCCCTATATGATATATAAATGCAATAGGACACAAGTGCAAATTTTCTTAGGTAAATAAACAATTTTCATAACTAAAACAATCTTGAAGGCCTAACAACAACAAACCATACCAAACACAACTTCTGCCCACCACCATATACATACACATAAATAAACAAATAAATAATATAAGATAAAATAAGAACAAATTAACAAACAGACCAAAAGAATGAGCACGTATAATGAGATATTGCATATGTCAGGACTTGAATAAAAAAGGAACATATCCACATAAAGCCTTGTGTGCTCATGCATACCTGCATACTCACACATGAATATATGATATGATATATATGAAGAATATACTTTTATACACGCCTTATTGGTAAAGATTAATTCCTCACATCACCATTAATTGATCCCAACTGTCTACTTGCAAACTGCAGCTACAATATTGTTGATGTTCAAGGACCTCAGAGAATTCGGACCAAACATATGCTTGTATTATATTAAAATAACATTAAAATGAAAAAGCTTTGTAAATTATAACAGAACGTCATTTTCACAGGACAGAACCAGAAGGATGATATACTTAAGAGTACAATGTCACTCAGAAGGATTCTGCAAATTCTAGAATAAACAGATAAAAAAAATACAAAATAACTGAAACATGCAAGTTGAATTGTTAGTGAGATTCATATGAGCTATAAACGTGTAGGATGTTATTTAATATAAGTTGATCTGGAAGCGTGATAGTTTGTGAATGAGGCTTTGTTCATTTCCTTGAAGTGAACAAGTTGGAGGATGGAAATAATGTCTTAGAATAAATATTGCTATAACCTCTACTAAAATCAACTTTAAGAATTTTGTGTTTCACCCAACAAAAACATTGCTTTAACATTCTGAAGCTCAACTTTAACTTAAATTTGACATAATAGCATTTATATTCAAGTAGAAGCCATATAAACTTAACATTTTCTCTGTGTTTATCTGAGTTGGTAGACCTGATTGATCAAAACCCCATCTGATTCGAAAGTGTTTTGTTTTCTTCTTTTGTGAAATATCATTATCTAACTGAATTTATTTTCACTTCATTCTTTTACAGAACTAGAAGCACCCTAGTTCCATGGGAAGACAAAACCTTCAGATCTCCTTTCATGGCAAGACCTGAATAAACAATTAAGCTATGGTAACTTAATCATGTACTACGTTGGGCTCAAGTTGAACATATAAAAAACATAAATAAGCAGACAAATTGCAGGTAGAATAAATATTAATTTTAAATCAGAAAAAATGTAGGGACCTCCTCTTCTTGTAAATCATCCTTTTCCTAAATATTAGTATGAGTATAGTTTCTTATACAAAACAAAACTGAACGATAACCTGATTTCTATTCTTCCATGAAATCAAATTAGAATAAAGAACACTAGAAATTTGCAATCAATCTAGAGATTCTATAATTGTCAAATAATATTAATCAAGTTCTAAACATAAAATTTTTAAAGGGCATCAATCATGGAATTGCGCAAAAAATATGAACTTCCAAAATATACATATTAGTCAGTGGATTATCATTTATTTGTTTATGGTAAAATAAAAAATATTCCTTTTCTGGATAGAAATAACCCTTAGACCTTATTATCACATAGCTGCTGTCTTATAGTCTTTTTTTCTGTAGGGCTTTTAATAAGAAGTGATCTTGGGCTGTGGTATGCTGGAGTAGTTCCACCTGGCTAACCCAAGCCTACCAGAACAGTTTGCCAGTTTGCTGCTTCATGATTCACCAGCAAGGAACATGTGTGCGCACACATATGTGAGTGTCTTTAGGTTTGACCACATGAAGAATAAAAAAAATCCTTGAATAAAATTAGGCATAATTAACCATATATATCATATATTTCAAATATATTTCTTATGGGTATAGATACTTCAGATGTTAATAAACCTTAATTTTATTATATATTTTTGCTAAGAAGAAACCTTAGTTTTAGATACAACTCAACAAAGTTTTAATCTCACTTAAAAAATCAAACAGGGGCACGGAGTCTTCCCTTATTCATGCTAACCTAAGAAGAGAGATTAAATCATTGGTCATCCGGTTCCTTATCTTTAAAAAGTTCTTTGATTTTGTTCCCCCTCCTAATTGTCCAAAAACTGCAAAGAGGAATAGCACTGCACACCTTTTTGCTTTTCTTCCCAACAAAGGAGACTGGACAACATAAGAGCAAAACCTTCATAGAAGATAGGATCACCGAGGTCACCCTAAATAAGGAAAACTACAGGGTTCATAGAAACCTTGCTTTAGACCAATGAAGAAGCAAATTGTTAAGAGAAAAGGAATTCTTTGATTTCATTTGATAAAAAACACTAGGGAATACACATATTTATACATAATTGAAGTCTGAAGAGGATGAGAAAGGAAACAAAATTAAAATAGCATAAGGAAACTAAATGAGAATAGAAAAAGGAAAAGAATCCAAGTTCTATTAGGAAACTAATCCTCAACACTCCCCCCTCAAGCTAGAGCACACAAATCATATGCACTAAGCTTATCACATATATACTTAATCTTAGGACCTCTGAGAGACTTGGTGAAAATGTCTGCTAGTTGGTCATTTGAGTTGACAAAACTAGTAGTCACGTACCCTGATGCACTTTTCTCTCTAATGAAGGGACAGTCCACTTCAATGTGCTTGGTCCTCTCATGGAAGACTGGGTTAGATGCAATATATAGGGCTTCTTGATTATCACAAATGAGTTTCATCTGGTCATCCTTCCCAAATCTTAACTCTTGGAGGAAATGTTTTAGCCATATGATTTCTCATGCCGCTAAGACCATAACTCGATACTCAGCTTCAGCACTAGATCTGGCTACTACATGTTGTTTCTTACTCTTCCAAGATATCAAGTTACCTCTAATAAACACACAATATCCTAAAGTAAAGGATCTAACTGTGGGTGAGCCTACCTAGTTTATATCACTGTAGCCCACAATTTGGGTATGACCTCTATTCTCATACAACACATCTTGACCTAGTGTTCCTTTAACATAACAGTGAAAGGATAGAAGAAAGGAATGTTTTTCTTATTGAATGAATGGATTACACAGTATAGAGACGCCTATATATATACAAAAGAACGGAACTAAAAGGAAACAAAATAGTGTTGGTGCATGAAGAGGATAATGTACATAAAAGGTAGGAGATAAAACTAAAGAATATCTGTAGAATATTCTACGATTCTCAACACCCACTCAAGCTCTGAGCATATAGCAAACGCACTGCTTGTTACAAATGTACTTAATTCGACTTCTAAGAGATTTGGTGAACATGTCTGCTAGTTAGTCACTCGAGTTAACAAAACTAGTAGTCATACATCCTGATGCGATCTTCTCTTTGATGAAGCGACAATCCACTTCAATATGTTTGGTCCTCTAATGAAAGACTTGGTTGGATGCAATGTGAAGAACAACTTGGTTATCACATATTAGCTTCATTTGTTCATCCTTCCCAAATATTAGCTCTTGAAGATGTTTTAGCCATATGAGCTAACATGTCGCCAAAGCCATAGCTCGGTATTCTGGTTCAACACTTGATCTGGCTACAACATCCTGTTTCTTACTCTTCCAGGATACTAAGTTTCCGCCAATAAATACACAATACCTAGAAGTGGAGCATCTATCTGCAAGTGAACCTACCCAGTCCGCATCACAATATCCGACAATCTAGGTGACCTCTGTGTTCATATAACACCTGCTTCAGTGTTCCCATCATAATGGAGGATACGAAGAACAAAGAGATCCCAGCATATCACATGGTCGTAAGGCCTCGGCTAACAACACTACTCCAAAGGAAATGTCTAGTCGGGTGATGGTGAGATAGTTCAGTTTCCCCACAAGTCGTCGATATCTCCCTAGATCCATAGGTGTGTCTACAGGTTTGCAATCTAGCATACCTATTGTCTCTTCTAATATTTTCAAGGCATACTTTCTCTGATTCATAACCACACCGGATTTAGATTGAGCTATCTCAATCCCCATAAAATACTTGAGTTTCCCCAAGTCCTTAATCTAAAAGTGGCTGAAGAGATGTTGTTTCAGTCTCTGAATACCATCCTAATCATTGCCCGTGATAACAACATCATCCACATAGACAATCAAATAAATGTATTGCCCTAAACTAGCATGATGATAGAAAACGAGTGATCTACTGTACTCCGAGTCATACCAAACTCCTGAACCACGAAATTAAACCGACCAAACCAAGCTTGAGGGGACTACTTTAGGCCATATAACGAGCGGCAGCCTCGGGCATACCCAATCCAACTCCCGAGCAACAAACCTAGCAGCTGGCCCCATATACCGCTGCCCCCATGTAAGACATTACGCCCACCCATACAAAGGCCAAAATTGCATAGCAGCCATAGAGAGGAGAAGACGAACAAATGCAATCTTGGCGACAGGGGAAAAGGTATCATAGTAGTCGGAACCATAGACTTGAATGTACCCCTTTGCAACTAACCGAGCCTAAAGACGATCCACTCGACCAGCAGGACCAATCTTCACTATACCCAATGACATCCAACAGGTGTTTTGCCAGCAAGTAAGGTAACCAAGTCCCAAGTGCCACTAGAATGTAGAGCAGTCATTCCTTCAACCATAGCCTGTTTCCAACCCGGATATGATAGAGTCTCATGCATAGTTTGTGGAACAAAAACATAAGACAAAGTGGAAACAAAGGCAGAGTATGGGGAAGATAAATGATGATAAATCAGTAAGTTATAAATAGGATGAGGGTTATGAGATGAACGAGTACCTTTTAGAATGGCAATGGGAAGATCATTGGGAGACGGCAAGACCGACGTCGTGGAGGAAGGCGCCGAGGAGATGGAGCAGGTGGAGGCCTGTGTTTGCATGTTAACTATGGTGTATAAACCCCAATGGTCAAAGTGGTAAAGTAAAAGTGATTTATGATCCCGAACTGAAAAGAAAGTGGTAGAGATAGAACACTGAACTCGAAGGGGTGGTAAAGGAACATGTAAGAGTTCTCAAAAATGTGATGATCGCAGAGACAAATATCAATGTAATCTGAGATAAACTATAACCTCGTTGAAGTCGAATAACCAAGGAATGTCCCGGTTTTCTTTGGTCGAGCTTGTCTTGCCCGGGAGTAAGAATATGGAAAAAACAGACACAACTAAAGACACAAAGGGGAAGGTAAAAGAGAGTTTGGTTAGGAAAAAGGATGGAATGAGGGATTTGATCAAATAACAAGTAGCTAAGGTAGCATCCCCCTAAAAATGTTGAGGAACCTTATGATGGAGTAGGAGAGTGCGAGCAGTTTCAACCAAATGACGGTTTTTGCACTCAGCCACTCCATTCTGTAGAGGAGTATAAGCGCAAACGAACTGATGAAGAATCCCATGTGATGACAAAAAGGAAGATAATGATCCAGAAATATATTCCTTGGCATTATCACGCTAGGAGAACAACCCAACTAGGAGAAGGGTGGCTTGACAATACACACATCAAATACAAGTCGGGCAGATGCCAGAGGAAAGATCACGATGTGTGGGGCTGTGTGACTGTCACCTAATTGTTTCCTCCAGTGGATAGAACATGTCGAGGCGATTCCAATAGTGGGGTCACCGGCCGGAAACGTCACTGGAGAAGTTCATGGGAAAAATTTTCTGCAGCTAGGGTTCTCATGGCGGTAGAGGGTTCTAGAGATGAAGATGGGGTGGTCGGAGTGCGGTACGGCCACTAGATGGGCTTCGTCTAATCAGAACCGTGGCAACCCAAACTCAAGCCTTCATGCACTCGATACCATGAAAGAACAGTAAGAGGGGCGAATATGATAATGGACAATAAAGGCAGAGATAAACCAAAGAATATCTAGAAAATATTCTATGATTCTCAACAATAACAGAGAATACGGATTACAACATCCCAGTGGCTATCAAGGGTGATTGTAAGAACTGACTAACTACATTCACATGAAAGGAAATTTCTAGTCAGGTGATGGTGAGATAGTTTAGTTTACCTACAAGTTGTCTATATCTCCTTGGACCTCGTAGAGGCTCCCCTTGTCCTGGTACAAGTTTAACATTTGGATCCATAGGAGTTTCCATAGGCTTACAGTCCAACATACCTATTTCTTCCAAGATATCCAAGGTATACTTCCTCTGAAAAATAATAACACCGGAATTAGATTGAGTTACCTCAATGTCTAGAAAGTATTTAAGTTTCCCCAAGTCTTTTGTCTAAAAGCGGCTAAAGAGATGTTTTAGTTTCCGAATGTCATACCGATTACTACCTATAATAAGCCCCATAAAGGTATGATAATAGAAAACCAACTAATCTGTTGTGCTTCATATCATGCCAAACTCCTGAACCACTGAGCTAAAGCGATCAAACCAAGCTCGAGAAGATTGTTTCAATCCATATAAAGAATGGCGTAGCCTCCATACCAAACTAGACTCCCCCTAAGCAACAAAATCTGGTGGTTGCTTCATATATACCTCTTATGCAAGATCACCATGAAGGAATGCATTCTTAATATCCAACTGATAAAGAGGCCAAGAACGCGTAGCAGCCATAGAGAAAAGCAAGCAAACATAAGCAATTTTGGCCACTAGAGACATAGTTTTAAAAGGCGCACCAAGGTGCAAATTCCTCTTGGAGCCTTGAGGCACAAGGCGCATTGTTAAATGACCTACTCTCCTACAAGCTCAAGCCTATAGGATTTGGGTTTAATATGAATATCATGTCTTTAACACCCTCCCTCACATGCAACCTCATACCCGCACGTGGAGAGTTAAACAAACCAAATAGAATCCTCCATGGACATTCAAATCAACAAATGGGTAATAAATTGCAAAGAGGTGGTTTGAACCCAAGACCTCCTACCAAACTAAGCTTTGATGCCATGTTAAATGACCAACTCTCCTAAAAGCTCAAGCTAAACTCAAGCTTGTAGGATTTGGGTTTAATATGAATATCATGTCTTTAACATGCACCTAAGGCACGACTTTTGTGATGTGCAATGTGACCTTGGATGCACATCAATTTTATAAAATATGATTATATTAATAAAAATTAAAGATTCCTAATATTTAAAGAAAATTTCAATGAAAAATGTAGTGAAATTATATAAATTTCAATATATAATTAGAAATTTCAAGAATAAAAGTGTTTTAAAAATAAATTATGGTCTATAAGGCACGCCTTTTTAGTGAGGCACATGTTTTGGAAGGCGAGGCGCTTTAACCAGCGAGTGGTTGTGCCTTGAGCCTAGGCACACCTTTTAAAACTATGCTAGAGAGAAAGTATCATAATCAAAATCAGACTCCTGAAATTTCAGCCCTAATCATAAATGACCAAGGGTTAGGTAGAAGATCTAATCAATTTGTGAAACAAGTTAAATAAATTTCAGATACAAGCACATAAGGACTTGTGAGCTCTTGAGTCAAGAATCAAGACTACCTTGTTGCCAAAGCAACTACTTAAAACTTAAAAGCAAGCAAACATCCAAGTACCTCCTACCACAACTTCCTATCAGTTGCTGACTAGTAAGGCAACAAGGTGCTCCCTTTAATGGCACAAGCATACTAATTATATAAAACATACAATCACTTCAAATTTCAAAACTGTAAAGAAAATGTAATTTTTTTCCCCTGTTCCTAAATCCCAGATGCCAGTCCCTCATTGAGTAAATCTAAATCCCCAGTTAGTCAAATTTCATCATATTTCTTTCCTTTACCTGAACTTTTGTTTGGTTTACAGCCCACATCATTGTTAGAACGATTCAACCCCAAAAATAATGTTTTCCTGACAATTTTGACAGCAACTGAATTACCCACCACATTCATAAAGTTCCATATGAAATATAAAACCCTTTATCAAAGGTTTTTAGGCCACTTCATACTGAGACATAAGAGTTCAATTGCCCTGATAATACACATCACAAGTTGCCACTGTTTTATTGAAAATATTGACATTTATCTTCAAGGTTTCAACCTAATAGGAGACTAGGAAATGTAATCACTTCGTATTTTTGGTAATTAAAATTCTAAAAGTTGAAAAGGAAATATTCTTTCCAAAGAAAGGAAAAGGTAGAAGTCACAACAATGGATAACGAAATTTATCCCTGGGTATTACCATATAAGTAATAAAAAATAAATTAATAGCAAAAGCAGAGCTTTATTGTCTGAAAGGAGTTCACATGTTCATTGGAGGCTTCAAATCTTAGATATTAGATCTAAAATGACACTTGTATGCAAGTGCACCACTTCAAGCTAATGTACCAAAGGAGAGTTCAAACCTTGAACAAAAAACTCCAGATTAAAGTAACTAACATAAAATAAAACCCTTCAATGCAAGGCAAATTTTCAGATCATGAGAGAGAGAGAGAGAGAGAGAGAGAGAGAGAGAGAGGCAACGAGCAAGAAAAGAAAAAAGCAAAAAGATTAATGAACCAAGCAAACAAATATCCACAACCATAACAAGTAGTTTACTAAAGAAAAAACTCAACTACCTCATTACGTAGTCTCTGAAGTGCTCGGGTTGACAATGTACACAGACTCCAACTTAAGCCATCCATTTCATTTGACGCATTCCCATCAACAGAAATAAGCTCCAAATATGCACTTGAGATCCCATCGGCTAAAGTTATCACCAAGTCTTCTAATATCACAACCCCATGCAGGGTAAACAAGTTTTGGTCATAACAGCAACCTTCCCTGCTAAACACTAACGAATACATTATTTTTTTCAACATTAAAAGCAATATTAATTTAATTACACAAATCTTTATCATTTGAAAAAAGATAATCAACTAAATTATATAATTGAGATATACTTTTTTATTAGATATATAATTGAGGTATACTTTGATACTTATGAATAGAAAAAGAACATGCTATCAAATGAGAGAGTGGAAAATACTAATAAAAAATGAATCAGATTTCTATTCCCGTTACAATATCCTTAAAAAATTAATGTCCTGTCAAAGAGCTAATTTTGATAATGATTTAGAAAAGCCAGTGGATCACTTACTGGGTAAGGGTGGGTGAGTGTGTGTGTGTGTGTGTGAGAGAGAGAGGCACTTGCAAGCAAGGGATGAAAATATTTCCGCTTTATGGATATATCGGACATTTTTGAATTTTACGCATATAATGAGATATATCTGCGATATTTTTACATGAATATCGATATCATAAAATTAAACTGTTGTGATCAATCCATAACCGCTGATCAGTCAGATTTCAATTCAAGCATTTAAATATATTCCTGGCTATATCCTTAATATATCCCGATATATCCCGATATATCCTCGATATATGCCGATATATCTCCGATATATCCTCGATATATCCCGATATATCCCGATATATCTCCGATATTTTACCAAAAAATTAAACTAACACACACGTGTGCCACAGACCTGATATTTCCACGATATATCGATCAAAAACCGATATAGCGGCGATATATCGGTCATCGCCGATATCGTGTCAAACATCACCGATATCGGATATATCGGAGATATATCAAAGGATATATCGGATATTTTCATCCCTGTACTGAACACAATAGAAACCGTTTGATAAGCCACCAATCCATTTTACTTATACCCGAAGGAAGGGGGGCCATAAGCAAGGGAATCTCTTATATGTGTTTTTGGCTTCTTTTTTCTGTTTGGGCTAGAAGGGGTCTTTGGGAATTTTATCCTTTTTATGTTAGGTGAGTATGTTTTTAGGTAGGGGTCTGGAGCAAGGAAAATTCATTTTGTTTGAGCTAATTTTTGTTCTAGGAGAGACTAGCCTCTCAAAAGATAGTAACACTGCTTGTGTAAACACAATTCATACTTACATCAATGAAGTTTCTGCCATAAAATTGTTCAGTTCTTATCAAACCGGTATCATAGCCAAATCGATGTCAAAGAAAAATACCGAGACTAGCGTGGTGAACTGGATGGATTCCATGGAGGAGGCAGTCGACGTGATGCAAAACGAGATGGGAGAATTGAGAGGAGAAATGGCAAGTCTGAGAGAATATTTGCAACAAGCCTTGAAGATCCAACAAGAGATGACCATATCGGGGGCTCCTAAGGGAAAGGGACTAAACCCTTTAGAGTCGAGCCTAGCATCCAATTCCTCACTCATGGTGGAATCAAACATAGCGCGGGTGATGATGCGGTCGGAGTACAAGTATTGAAAACTAGAGATGCCGATATTTCAAGGGAAAATCCCGATGGATGGCTACTTAGGGCAAAATAATTTTTTGACCTCCATAAATATTCTGAAGTCGATCAACTGGAGGTTGTCGTCGTGACATTCGAAGAGGATGCATTCCTCTGGTATCCATGGGAGAGCAAGCGTATATCGATCCTCACTTATCGAATCCAAGGCGGGATTATTGAAAAACAATTCGAGCACGGAAGGAGCCTCCACGAAAGCAATCGGATGGATTCGATGTTAGGGCCTTCGCTTGTCGAATACCGCCGATGTCACCATATCTCGTGCCGCACCATTGGAGGAGGTCTTAGAGATTTGCTTTGTGAGCAAATTCATAAGTGAGCTTCGGCCTGAGATCAAAAGGAGTTGAGACTTTTACAACCCATTGGATTAGGCCAAGCCAAGGACTTGGCCCAAATGGTGGAGCACAAACTGAGTCCATCTCTCATAAGAACTAAGGCTTCGGGATCGACAGTAGGGCACTCGCAAATAAGGCAGAGGAACCTCATTGTCGAAGAAAGCCGCCTACAATCGACGCCTCTTCCTGTGGACTCTCGCGGTGTCAAGAAAACTCGGTACGGCTGTTAACTCCACGTTGAGGATTCAACGCCAGCCGAGAAAGGGCTAGGTTATCTCCGCACTTTGTGCCTCCAAGACATCGTTGCAAATGAAGGGAACTCAATGTAATGGTGGTGTAAGAAGAAAGTGAACCTTCAAGAAGAGATCGACGAAGAACTAGTTCAAACTAAAGCCACCCCGTTGGTGGAGATTTCTCTAAATTCTGTGGTAGGGCTTACAAACCCAAAAACTCTTCGGGCTCAAGGCAGTGTAGGTGAGCAACCTGTTGTGGTTTTAATTGATCCATGAGCAACTCACAATTTTATTTCAAAAAAATTGGCGGACATGTTGAAGATTCCAGTTCTAGCTACCATGGGGTTTGGGGTACAGTTGGGGAATGGGGACCAGATTCCAACAGAAGAAGTGTGTCGAGGGGTTCGTCTTCATTTGCAAGTTGTTGAAATTATTGAGGATTTCATTCCTCTCAGTTCAAGAAATATCGATGTTAGCTTGGGCATCCAATGTAACTTTGTAAATTGAAAAACACAATTACTGAAATTTCGCTTAGCTAATAGTACAATTTCTATCAAGGTGGATCCTACCTTGGGCAAGACCTTGATATCCCTAAAGGCTATGCTATGAACGATTAGGCACGAAGGGCATGGGGTCTACGTGGAGTTAAACCCTAAACCCTAAGGAAGGGGTCACAAGCATGCAATTATTATGTGAGAAAGGGTTGCACCAGTTAATGTTCGGCCATATAGATACCCTATATTTCAAAAGGATAAGATTGAAAGACTGATCAAGGAGATACTGGAGGCCAAAATCATTCGCCCAAGTGATAGCCCTTATTCCAGCCCAGTTCTCTTGGTTAAGAAGCGAGAAGGCAGCTAGCGTTTCTGTGTGGATTATAAGGATCTCAACAAAGAAATAGAACCTAATCATTTTCCAATTCCAGTTATTGAGGAGCTTTTGGACGAATTGTATGGTGCCACAGTCTTCTCCAAATTGGATCTTAAGTCTGGATATCACCAAATACTTATCAGAAATGGCAATGGGCACAAGATTGCCTTTCGAACTCATGAGGGGCATTATGAGTTCTTAGCCATGTCATTTGGGCTATCCAATGCTCCTTCAACATTTCAATCGTTGATGAAGGAGGTATTCCAACCCTATTTAAGGAAATTCGTCCTAGTTTTCTTCGATGATATACTTATATACAACCCAAACTTGACCACTCATGTAGGCCACTTGGAAACAATTTTCCACACAAGCTTTATGCTAACAGGAAGAAGTGTGAGTTTGGCAAGTCTCAATTGGCTTATTTAGGACACTTAATCTCATCGGAGGGAGTAGTTGTGGATCCTACAGAGGTGGTGCAAGCAATGCTTGAATGGCCCTCAACCCAATACCAACAGAGTTAAGAGGTTATCCCGGATTAACTAGGTATTATCGAAAATTTGTGCAAGGAAACGGGCAGATTGTTGGGCCCCTTACACAACAGCTCAAAAAGGATTGTTTCCAATGGAATGAGGCAACAAGCCAAGCCTTTCATAAACTAAAGGAGGCTTTGACCCGGGTACCTATCTTAGCCATGTCAGATTTCTCTAAACCCTTTATTATTGAGGTTGACGCGTCCGGGTTTGTGATAGGAGTTGTGTTGATGCAAAATGATCAACCAGTGGCTTATTACAGTCAAGTTCTAGGCCAACGGGCACGCTTGAAATCAACTTATGAGAAGGAGCTCATGGCTATAGTTCTGGCCATAATTAAGTGGAGGTCTTATCTCCTTGGAAGAAGGTTCATCATCCGCACTAATCAGAAAAGCCTAAAATGCCTGCTAGAACAACGCATAATCAGTCTGTAAGCTGTTGGGGTTTGATTTTGAAATTCAATACAAGGCTGGTAAGTTGAATCAAGCATCGGATGCCCTTTCTAGGAGACCTAATTTAGTTGAGTGTGCTTCCTTGGTGGTTCCTCAATGGCGAGACTAAGATAAATTAAGGGCTGAAAGGGACACTGATGAACTTCTAAACCAGATTATGTAGGACTTAACTCAATGGACAATGGCACACACTGGTTTCTCATTGAGAAATGGCCTGTTATTTTATAAGCATCGGTTGGTGGTACCTCACTCTTCTTCATTCATCCCAATGATCATCACTAAGTTCCATTCCTCACCTATAGGTGGACACTCCGGAGAAATCAAAAACGTACCAACGTATCACTTCAGATTTGTATCAAGCAGGCATGAGATATGATATTGTAAAATTTGTAGCGGAATGTGAAACGTGCCAACGTAACAAGAGTTTGACGACTACCCCTGAAGTCTCCTTCATCCTATTCCGCTGCCATTGCAAGTCTGGGATGAAATAACTATGGATATCATTGAAGGATTGCCTACGGTGGAATGATGCTCTACTATTCTAGTGGTGGTTGGCCATTTGAGCAAATATGCACACTTCCTGAGCTTCAAACACCCATATTCTGCTCAGACTATGGCAGCTATAGTGCAATAACACGGCATACCTTCTTCCATAATAACTAATCTAGACAAGATTTTTCTAAGCCACTTTTGGAAGGAAATTTTCTGGCTACAGGGTACTATACTCAAAAAGAGTATCCTATACCACCCACAAACATAAGGGCAAAGTGAAGCTACCAACCGCTATTTAGAGGCTTACCTTCGCTGCTTCTCATCTGACAAGCCTTGAAAATGGAATAAGTGGCTCTCTTGCGCTAAGTACTGATATAACACTGCCCATCACTCCGCCATCGGTTGCTCCCCTTTTAAGGCCCTTTACAACCAGGATCCTCCTCCATTACTACGAGTCGTTCCTGGTGCTACTATCGTCTCTTCAATAGAGCAACAATTATTAGACCGCGATGCAACATTGGATGATCAAAGAATGCGCCTGCTGCGTGCTCAACAAAGGATGAAAAGGTATGCAGACACTAAAAGAAGGGAGGACGAGTTCGCAGTGGAGGACAAAGTTTTCTTGAAACCGGCTTACACCGACAAATCCTGCCTCGTAAGTAAAAAACTTAAGTCAGTCGCAATGTTTTATGGTCCCTACACAGTGCTAGAGAGAATTGGAGTAGTGGCATATAAACTAGAGCTGCCTTTCACATCCACCATCCACCCAATTTTCCGCATCTCCTAGCTAAGACGTGCAAAGGGACTTAGAGTTGGTTGTAGAACCTGAATCCCTATTGAAGTTCGTTCGCAGCAGAATGGGCCCCCGAGAAAGCTAGAAGTGCTTACAAGTGGAAAAACTTGCCCACTCTTCGAAGCAACCTGGGAAGAATATGACTTGCTAAACTCCTGTTTCCCACCAGACCCCCGTGATACAGGATCGTTGGGGGAAGGAGGAAGTATTGATAGGCCACCAATCCGTTTTACTTATACCCGAAGGAAGGGGCCCATAAGCAAGGGAATCAGATGTGTTATTGGCTTCTTTTTTCTATTGAGGCTAGGAGTCTTTAGGAATTTTATTCTTGTTCTATTGAGCGACTTAGTTTTTAGGTGGGGGTCTGGAGTACGGAAAATTCATTCTGTTTGAGTCAATTTTTGTTTTGGGAAAGACTAGCCTCTCGAAAGCTAGTAACACTGCTTGTGTAAATCCAATTCATACTTACATCAATTGAGTTTTTGCCATAAAACCGTTCAATTCTTATCACCTTCCCGCCTCATTCTCTTTGCAAAACAATCTATAAAGTCTTCCATTCTCCTTCCGGTCGAAAGATCTATTTGGCCTTGCATCCTTGCAACAAACTTCAACTCCTTTCAAGAGAGATTTCAACCCCTCTTCACCAAAACGAACCCATGACACCAAACCTCTGCTCCTTTCCATGATGAATCCTTTTATATTTTTGCCGTCCACTTCCATCGATATTTTGAAAGACTTTGCGTTGATCGAAAACCATTTTCATTTCCCGAGCGCCTTCTCCCGCATCCCGAGAGAGACAGAGAGAAAGACTCAACTACTTCTCCTCTCCCTTTTGCATAAAATGCACCAATGGGGCTAAGAGATTTATAAGATCTTCTCACTTAGGGATGGCAACAAGTGGGGTTTGGGACGAAGCACCTTATCCCACAAAATATAATGATATAATTATTCTCCATACCCGTTCCAAACTCAAGGTGGGGCAAGCTATGTATTTTCCATTCTCGAAATCGAATTAGAACTAAAATCCCATTCCCGCCCCATCCCAACTCTGGTATGCGTTTCTAGGGCGAGGGGAGGGATGATAAGGCTGAAAGCAAAGTGGGAGGATGGTGATGCCTGGGCAGAGCTGGCCAGGAGACAGGGCTAACATAATACTGAGCTCAATCATTTATAGCTAACATCCTCTAAGAAATAAACATGTAAACACTATCAATGCATACTAGAAAGAAACCCTTCCAAACACAAAATATTTTCCTTAGGCGATGTATTTTGGGATAAATGCTAAAGATGTTCTACTTTCCCCTATCACTTTCTATAATCTCTTTCCTATAACTTGCTTTAGAGCATTATAAAGGAAAAGACAAAGTAACTGAAGTCTTACGAAATGCATAAACAACACCAACAAGTCAAAGACATCCATATTATATACACAAGTTTAGAGCATGAATAATACAAACATCAAAAATAGAGCTTCCAAGTTCCACCAAGCAAAAGACTTAAAAGCAACAAATGGGTGGCAGTGATTCCTCACGAAATCTTAAAAATCAATAAATGGGTTTGAAAGATTTCAAACAAGCAAATATTTTAAGGCTAAATTAAGAATCTCCACTCACATTTTTCCCTTAATTTTGGACCAAGTCTCAGTGCATTCTTTGTGAGCAAAAGCAAGATCACCCTGAGAAGAGCAGCCCAGCTCAATAGTTGGCTGCCCTTGCAAGATGCGAACACCGATTCGATTAGAGGGCTTGGACAAGACCAAGAAAAAATACATCACTGATAATGAATCAATGGAAGATATGAACCAATGGAAGAAAACAACCAAACTCTTGAGTTTGTGGTAAAAGAAGACAAGTATAATAAATTAAGTGAAGACAGAAATCTTTTAAGAAGTTCAATTTTTAAAACAGTGAGATTATGCAGAAATCAAGATTCCAAGAAGAAAGGTAGCAATTTCTAAGGATATATGAGAAGATTTTTTTTTTTTTTTGGATAAATAAGAAAGCTGAATAAATTCATAAAAAAAGCTGCCAAATTAGTGACTCAAGGGAGTATTCCAAGGACATCTAAGATGATAAGTTATCACTTAATAACTCTATAAAGGCCTACAAATTGTAAGCTCAAAGGTTGATCTCACTCCCATAAATCTTCCCACAATTGGATTCTCTCCCCATTTCCTACCATAAAAAAGATGTATGGGGAGAAGAAGTCCTACAAGACTCAAGCAATAGTGCCTTCCAAGGACATTTGTCTGACCATCTGACCATAATGTCAATGTCCCATCTATTAGCATGTATCCCGTAAATGCTTGAAATCACCTGATGCCATAGACTACAACTTTCCCTAGGGATCCTCCAAAGCCACCCCCTAAGAGAGCACAATTTCTCAAGGATGTCTTCCTCCTTCCCAACCCTCCAACTCCTTTAGTCTAAACACAACGTCCCAACTAATAAGATGATATTTCTTTCCTCCTTAGTCTCAGAGCGTTAAAATTCCCTTTATATGCTCTCAATTTTTAACTCTACTAATGTTGGGATCTTGAAAAAAGAGGAAATGGCTTGGAATTAAGACAAACAAAACTGAGTTAAGGTTATCTCCAACATACTCTCTACCCCTCCCTCCTCATCCTCCCCAGATCAAATGACAGGAAAATCTTCTTCCACCAATCCAACCTTCTCAAAATTCTATTAACTACAAGGTCCCAAAATCTTATTGTCTTTAGATTCCCTCCTAAAGCAAACCTAAATAAGACATTGGCCACTTTAAAACTTTACATTCAAGAATTGATGCCAAATTGGAAGTGGACTCTTGGTTTACATTAATACAAGACAAAGTGCTCTTCCCTAAATTTATTTCAACCCAAACAATTGACTAAAAACCAAAAGAATTAGCTCAAGATTTTGCAGAATTTTTCAAGAAGCTTTAAAGAAAAAAAATGATTTCATCTACAAATTCTAAAAGAGACCCTCATCCCGTCTCTACCAATTATGAAACCCTCAAATAGATCTCTCTCCTCTACTTAGGTCATCAAACTACAAAGACATCTTCTACAATGGTAAAAAGGAACAAAAAAAAGTCTCCTTGTCTTATTCCTCTAACAGCCTTAACCTAAACTTCAGCATTTCCATTAACTAACACTACAAAATTGTGTTGAAGACAAGCATCCCCTCATCCAAGATCTCCATTTTGTGCTAAAATCATTGCCCTAGAAAGAAAAAGAGTCACCTTGGTTTAATCCTCAAACAGCCTTAACCCAACCTTCAGCATTCCATGAACTAACGCTATAAAATTCATTCGTTGAAGACAAAGACAAGCATCTCCTCATCCAAGATCTCCATTTTGTGCTAAAAACATTTCCTTGCAAACACGTGGTCCCAAAAAATATCAATCCACATGGTTGCAGGCCTTTCCAAAGTCAATTTTGAATACCACCCTTCCTCCCCCAACCTCCATTTCTCATCCACCAGTTCATTGGCAATCAACACCACATCCAGAACTTAAGGATCTTGGTCAAATTGATGGCTTAACATTTTTTTTTTTGGTAGGCCAAATTGATGGCTTAACAAGGTATCCAAGTTCTATTTAAGTTGAGGTCAAGAGTTCATTTTTCTTTTTTTAATATGTTACAATGATCCATCAACTGTGGTATGCCTCACCTCATGCAATTATGGGGCCAATACATTTTGTTAGCTCAGTATATGAGAATTTCAGTTTTCGCCTTAATTTAGTAGCTTAATATACTGCCAGTCTATTATCTAATAATTTAAGTTTTTGCTTGGTAACTTAACATACTATAAGAACGAGGAAATACTATTCACTAAGCCCTGTTAGTCATGGGAAAGTGCAAACCATAAAACTCAAAGAAGCTAAAAGAGTGTAAAAGATGCAATAGAACAACTAAAAATTATTATGACAGCCATTGAAAACATATCAATATGCAGAGAGATACAATGGCATCTCCAAGGTTTAAATTCATTTAACTCACAAAATATTATTATGCATAGAAAGAACTCTTAATTGCTTTTTCGTATATAATTAAATACCTTTCTTGCTATTGTATTGTCTTCAAGATTTTTTTCCTTTTAGGGAACACCCTTTTCATCTTTCCTTAATACAAATGTTTTTGTCCATAAGAAGATAAGTAAGAAAGCAACATCCATTTAAAACCATCTTAAAAAGAAAAGGGAAAAAATAGCATTGCATAAAATCATACACATCCACAAGAAATATGGTGATAAAAATGTTCTCAAAACTCATCTAAAAGGTACAATGATGGGGCGTGTTCTTCCTGGAAATTCATTCAATTAAGTGTTTGATTGAGTTCTAAAATGTGTGCATGTAAGACTAGGACATTTTTAAAAGGATCCCCATTCATAAAGGTAGAAAAAAATTTTCTGGCTGTCATGATGTTTCAGACTGTTCCCTCTTGGAGTAATAAGAAAAATGCTGAAAATATTTCTCAAAAGAAATAAATTGATGAGCAAGACAACTATAGTTGAATTTACCTGGGAGACCCAAACCTAAGAAACCAGAGCAACTCTGCAAAGAGATCCTGCTTGCCTGAATTTCTAATTTTCTGTAAAATGGAGGTGTCTCCTTCTAACTTCTCAAACATTAAAGTATGAAGTGCCTGACAAGGGGAAAAAATTTACATCTCAGCAAGTTAGGTACAGCAATATTCATAATGCAATATATTAAGCAAGTTTTCCAAGGCACCTTATCAGCCTTTCTATTTTCAGCGCACTCCTTTTCTAGCCAAGCCATACATATAGGCTGGCACAACTTCTGAATAATTTCAGAAAAAAGCATTATCCAATCATCCATTGTAATAGTTTCAGAGTTTTCTGAGATATTCTCCACCTGCAAACCATTAACAATTTAATTAGAAAATAGCCTTGACAAAATAACTTTAAGGGCCAAAGTAGGGTTTTTTTCTTTTTTTTATAAGTAATAAAGCATAAATTGATTAAAGAAAGAGGTTGGAATATGTCTCAAATTCCTAATTAGTATTAATTCCTATTTGTAAAGAATATTTTATAGGATAATTCTTAAGTCATTATATTATTGTAAAATTACATTTCATTATAGAATAAGGAAAGTTGTTAGAAATATTAGTATAAATATTCTGGATTATAAGGGGAAAAAGTTATGATGAGAGATGAGCTTGTAAAAGCTATACAGGGTGTGTAGATATGTGAGGAAGAACCGGGATACCCAATGGAGGGAGGGATTTCGCAATTCAAGGTATGGATACAAGAAATTGGGAAACATGGGATGTTTTGGGAACCCAATTGTATGTTGTTCTACCTCTGTAATATTTTCTATCGTGTAGTGGAAAGATTATCTCTCATCCGTGGATATATAATAAGGGTTATCAACCATTTAAAATCCTCATTCAAGTACAGCTATTCTTTTTATTTTTTGTTCTTGAATTATTATCATTTACATCAAAGCTTCCACTGGCACAACAAATAAGCTAAGCAAACAACCCCCCAAGGAATACAGGAAGTATACAATGACCAAAATAGGTCACAACAGAAAAAACAACACTCACCCTAGCCCAAAACAAGCAGAGCCCCTCAACCCAATCCATACAAATCCACAAAAACTACAACAGAGGATAGACCCTGAGACATAAAAACAAAGGACCAAGCCCAAAGATTACACAAAAAATTCAATTTAATCCTATGAACGGAATTTTCCCCAAATTCAATTTAAATATATGTTGCTTATGATGTTGGACCATGGGATCAATATTCCCAAATAAAAAGGAGAAGAATAAGAAAGAAGGAAGGGCAAGAAAAGATAAGTTATCATTATGATATGAAGAAGCCATTAACCATAAGGAAAACCAAGGAACTTATACTATGTCCTTTACTATATTCTTAGTTGCCCAAAAAATAAGTATGTAGCCAAGATTTCTGCTTTTCCATTGAAGTTGCAAGCCTTGAGAGGGACAATAAATCAATCAAATCTCATAATTAAACATCAGAAAAACCTCACAGACTATATAGGAAAGAAACTCCTTTTTTTTCAATTTTAATAGGTAAAGTGACTCCCTATTTGTCAATGACAGACAATCATATGCTAAACAAACTTTTCAAAAAATGGTTGGTATTAGTGCGAGGCATTAGACTATTCTTCATAGTTCATTACTTTAACCTAACACTCTTTACAATGCCAAATAAATAAAAAATGTAACTTACGGATGCATAGTTATGATGAAACTCTACGATGGTTTATTTAGTGATAAATTTAAGGATATAAAGTAGTTTTTTTTTCTTTATTGATATGTAAGAAAAAGTGCATGTACTAAAAAGCACCCAAAGCATACAAGAACTATACAAAGAGTGCCAACAGTACCAAAAAGAAAGGGACCAACCAAAAAATGCACACACCACCCCTTAAGGAGCTCCCATTCAATTCACAAAATCTGCATTAGTGTGAACTCTCGAAACTATAAACAAATTTGATAATCCCAAAGGTTACTGAAAAAGCCTGCTTTAGTCCTTGATCAGATTGCTCTTAGCATCAAAAGTCCTACAATTTCTTTCTTTCCAAATTGTTAAAAAAAGACACAAAGGAACAACTTGCCAAATCTTTTTCCTCTTCTTACCCACAAAGGCCCCACGCCTACATGATAACAAATCCCTAACCAAGGAGAGCAAAAAACAAGACACCTCAAACAGGAAGAAGACAAGACACCATATAACCTGATTCTTGCCACAGCGTAAGAGAATGTCGTCAGCTAACTCTTCCTCCTTAAGATACAAAAAATACCTATTTGCCACTAACCACCCTCTTCCCTTTAACTAATCCAAAGCTAGAACCTTTCCCCAAATTGCCTCCCAAGCAAAGAAGCTTATCTTAGGTGACACTAAGAATTCCAAATGACTTCAACAGGTAAAGACAAGTCACCTCCCTGCTCTAAAGCTTGTTATAGAAACTTAATAAAAAATGCTTCATTGTCCTCCCACAAAACCCCTTCCTGCCACACTAACTTGTCCTCTCATCACTCCTCACCCTCCATCCTTGCAATCTCCTTTGGAGTCTCTCAACTGCATCCACCTACAAAACATTGAGCCTTCTACAGAAACCTTTTGGGACATAACATTATAATATATATTTTATGAGGATCTGGCACATATTCCTGCAATGCTGGAAGAAAACAATGTGCTACAGCTATTTCGTGAATTGCTTAAAACAGTATCAAGTGCTAAATAGAAGTTTTTTTGACAGAAAGGAAGGTCTTGTTTGAAACTAGGTAAAGTTTTAATTTCAACCACACTACAAGTAGAAAGAATATGACAAAGAACAACCATCTCACTCTATACTTTTCTACATTTTAGCACAAGTGGCATATAATTAAGCTAGAGCCCCTTAAGAAAGAAATAAAGAAAAAAAACATATTTCTTGTACAAAGTTATTTTCTTATCCAAGTAATTCTACATACGAAAAGATTTCTTCAAGATCATTGTCAGAGACAGCATAACCCATCTTCTAACCATAAAAGAATTTACTCCTTTTTACCATTTTTTTTCCTAAATTGTCAATCTTTTAAAAACCAGTATGAGCTCATAAGTAAAATTTCTTTACAGAACAAATACATGAAAAAGTAACCAGAAAAGAAGGAGATGGCAGAGACAGTGCCTGCCTCTTTCTCAAGTTGCTGAAAAGAAGCCCAAAGCAACCGCAACCTTGGACCATCAGCAATAGCATGCAGACTCAAAGGTTGCTTAGCATGTTGTTTGGATTCAACAATTCCATTTCCCAGACTACCAGTTCTCTCAATAGCATTAAGAGAATCAAGAAGTTTCCCTTTCACCGCATCCCAAGCATACTTTAGGTTATCTTTGTCATCATTCCTCAAGGAACTGCAATTGGAGAAAATATCTCAAGCAATTAAGGGAAGAAAAATGACCAAATGACAGAATTACCAACTTGTGTTCAAACAACCCACAAAATTCATCAATTATGTACAGGAAAACATACGTCCACCTTGAAGTCTTTGATATGCTTACCCTTACCTACCAAAAAAGGTAGAGCTTTCATGGAAAGCATTGTCATTTGAGACATTCCTTTGAGAACTGATATAAGACTTCTCAGTTGGGATTACTCCAGCCATATATGTAAGAAATATGCTGGCCATTAGAAGCAGTTGGTCAAAAACAGGTACCCAATCAGATGCGGTCACACCATCAGCAAGACAACTACACTTCAAGGAACTTTCCTTGAAAAGTGAGTTACTTTCATATTTGAGACGACAGGTGCAGTGAATACGCATATGTTCCAGGAAGACAGACGGGCAAGTTTATAGCTTCCATATGAACTCTTTCTACAACCAGAAAACCGAAGTCTAAGACCATTTATATTTTTAAGGCTTCAAATCCCAGTGATATACGCAAGCACACAAAATCAATGACAAATTTATTTTTAACGCACAGATATGTCCTTCAAATTCAATGGTATTAGTCTTGTTAACTCATATCAATCATAAAAACCACTCCCTAATTTCAAATACATGCATAGCACATGACTTTGATAGCAAAACTAACAATACCAAGAACTTCATACAAAAATAGGGTGATCAAAATTCATAATCCATAGGAATATGTTTACTCATATTCCTCAAGCCAACTGAGAAATCACAAATTATGACCTTATGGAAACCCAGAAAGTATGATAGGTATACCTTTGAACCACTTTGAAGAATGAATCCTGAGGAATCAAGCCTCTCTCTTTAATGCAAATTCTTAGCATATCCAGCTTCAAGCCTGATGGTACAGCTGCATATACTGCCATCTGAAGAATCCTCTCTCAATAGCCCATGGGCTTCGTATGGCAATTAGCACATGATCTTGCTCAAAAATACATTTAAAAAAAATTGAACATGGTAACCAGCAAATCATACACTGCAGGAGAGCATAAGACTCAATGAGCAAAACAAAGAACAAGTCAAAACCTAAAGAATGCAATATACAATTGACCAAAAGGCAGTACTTTGTAGTACTGAGGGAGTGTTATCTAAAGGTTATAAGTCAGTAAACCGCATTTAGCTTGATTCCCTTGTTACTTGAGAAGCGAAAAAGGGAAAGAAAAAATGACAAAAATTCAAAGCAACTACTAAAAATGCTTTCCCGTTTGGTTCTTACACAGAATGAGAGATTGTGAAAAAATGCACAAAAATTATCAAGAACTGCAACTTTTAAGCACTTTCGTTCTTCTCTAATTCATTGAACGCAACAACAACTCAGTTCATGTTTGGTTGGACCTCAGAAAAATAAAATAATTCTTCAAAAATATACTACAAATTAATCAGTAAAAAGAAAATCGCATTTTGAACATGTGTAATATAAAAGTTAAGCAAGTTCCCATGATTTTGGAAGAATGTACTGCAAATTGGACAATCATCAAAGTAGCCTGTAGAAATGTAGCCAGCCGCTTTACATAGAAGTCAATAAGCAGTCAATGATATGAAATTCCACCACCAAATGAGTAAAAACCCTAAATCACATTGTTAATCTCTTTTTTCGTAAGAAAACAAAAATGCACCGATTATTAACACCGAAAAGAAAGAAAGGCACTTCAAGTTTATAAGGTTCAAGATTAAAAACCAGACTGCAATTACCATGGAAGGAAGAATGCTTGCTTTTACTGAAGAGAGTAGAATCACATTAAGGAAAAGGGAGGAAGGGCGTAGGGTTAGGGTTTCAAGAAGAAGATGATGGAGATTAGAAGCAAATGGTCGTGATGAGGATTGAATATGTGCGTACCTAATTTTTTTTTAGTCAAATTGTCTCTTTCTAGTTTTCTCGGAAACGAACTCAAAATTGGTCGAGAGAGGTTACCGACTCCTCTGGTAAAGCTCTTACTCCTTCGTATAAAGGTAATGGGAGGCCTTTTTTAAATAATACCATTAGAAAATATATTTTTTTAAATATATAACAAAAATAAATATTTTTAAATCTATGACATTTATTTCCAACTAAACGCTATATAAATATCGTATTTGAAAAACACGATTTTAGTGTAGAAATGTGAAATTATGTTTCAGAAACACGCATTTTGTAATCGTTAAATGCGAAATCTGCCAAGATAATGATTTAAACAGAATTATAAAATCGCCAATACATTAATATACGATTTTAATCAGAGACCATGTAAATCGCGCTTTCAAGACACGATTTGTAATTTAAAATTGTTTTGAAAACACGACAACGTAAAATCGTGAAAGTCACATGCCAAACACATTTCACAGAAAATTACGAAATATCATTAAAACACAATTTCAACGTAAATCAGAACACTCCTAAATATACCAAATGCTTTTTACAATGTTAGTAAGATTTTTGGTAGCATAAATTGAATTTTTCAGAACAAAATGTGAAACAGTAAAATTTAGAAACCCGAAAATTTTACAAGACATAGCGACAAAATCACTTGTCAAAAAGTGGCATAAAAGCAGGAGTTGATAAGATTAGAAAGCAAGCGAAATAACATAAAATATTAATGCAAATAATGAAATGAGGAGGACTAAAAGGCAATTAGAGAGACTTAAACCAAAAATGGTTTTATTTGTCTCACTAAACATACTTTAAGTCAGTAATCCTGATAAGAAGAATGTGTATTCTCATTTTGAGAGACTAAACGCAAAAGAGAGTAAAGCAAGAGGGAAGAGTAAGAGAAAAAGAAACCACTAGTCTGTTTAGCGACGATTTCATGCATTTTTGTACTGATTCTAATACTTCGATATTCGATTTTCGTATTTTAACCTCAGATGATTCATTTATATATGTTTAGCGGGTCAGGCTGTGGGTTGTGTATCAGAAGAAACCCAACCCTAAAAATAAATTTTATGGGATCAAGAAAGATTTAACCTCATTTCGGAGGCCGATTCACTGCTAAACTGGCAAAGAATCGAGTTAGGTTTAGAACAAACCCTAACAAATTGCTTAGTTGTGTATGGTTAAGACCCATTTTAGAGTCAAGCTGGAGAGTAATCCAGCGAGTGCCGCCAAGAAAAACAAGATTGAAAGAATATCTGAGTAGGTGCATTATGCATTTAATACTGGTTTCTGCTGTCGCAGACGATTATTGAGCTGGATTGCAGCAAATGTGGAAAATTGGAGAAACCACCTTCGACAATAATTTTCGAAGGGTGAATTCTAAGATCGACTGTGAAGTAAGACTTGTGATTTGCATCTATCGTCTATTTTGTTCACTCTTCATATTTCTACTATAACTCATCATTTCTCATCCGATTTTGGAAACGATTCAAGTTGGGTTGGTTAAACTAGATTTCATTATGAATCCAAACATCCTCAAATAGTGACTTCGACCTCGAATTTATGTGGCCTAAAAATTCACCCAAGAGGGCCACCCACAAAATTTCTCGTCAGCTTTTGATCATAGAATAGTCTGAGTCGTTTAGGACATAACCCAGGCTCTTGTTCGATTTGAGTGATTCAAAATTGGAGAAGCTGAACTCCTTAGCACCTTAACTTCAAACGAATACAAAGAACCAAATGTCGCATGGAGTTGAGACTTTCGGAAAAAATGAGTATTACAAACTGTCCCTATGTAATACTCCAGAATTGACTAATTTGACATGAAAATGTCATAACTTTAGTTTAGATGATCTCAATTGGAATGATTCCAATTTCGGTAAAATAGATTCATGGTATAGGGACAATAATATATGAATGATGTGAATACATAGGCATCATACTGTACAAGCATATGAATGTCATATGTAATAGTAAATGTAGGAAAAATATAGAAATGCAATATGTATAAATTGTTCATGAAACATTTATCATGATATGAAATACTTAAAAACGAATCAATAAATACTTAACACGAATACGGTGCTTAATATGTCATGAACACGTAACGTGATAAAAGATAGGTTATGAGTTCCGGAAGACATATGATAGTATGACTACCTAGGACCTGGGGAAACGAATGAGTGGACATTCGACGGCATTTCCCCGTGACCCGCTAGTGCTACAACACTCTTGCCACGCAGCAGCACGCTCGCTTAGTACTTCGGTGATCTCCCGACAGTGCCACTAAGACTCCTGCTCAGCACTTCTAGACTCCCCGATTAGTGCGCGCGACACTCCTCGCTCGCATTTCTGTGACTCGACAAGGTTACTAAGACTCGTCAGCTGGGCTTAAACACCTCGCTTGCGTGCATCGACACCCAAGATCGTATCAGACCTTCCGTACTTATTGTGTCACATCCTACCTCGCTTCTTATGTTTGGTCCGTAGTCAAATAGTTAAGTATGATAAGACCTCGAATAAATAATAAGAGTAAAGAATGAATATGGTAAAGATGTGAATGTACCTACTACCCCCTCAGATCTCGTTCTCGTAGTACCTACTGCACTTTCAGACAAGCAAAATCTCCGTAGTACCCACGTACTTCCGTGATCTGCACATAAGAAAAAGTTACATAAGACCCACTGCATTTCCATACTCCAAGCAATATAAGTATAAGTTCAGCACCTACAGTACTCGTATAAGGATATGCTCTCAGAGTACCCACGTACCCCAAACAAGTGTGACTCTGAATATGATTATGATATAAACCGATAAATCTATTTGTTTGGATATGTTTTGAATCTGTATGAATATGGTATATGTATCTGTTGTGATTTGTACCTGCTATGGACTAATGTCCGTATATGATATGTATTCTCAGATAAGTCTCGATATGCACCAGAAGCATATGATTCCGACCGTTCGACTTATCTACCTACGTACTAGACAAAAATAAGATCCGAAATATAAAGAATCCGGCCTCAGAACACAAGTATAAGATCCGTAAGACAAGTACATGTTCAGAATACAAGTATAAGATCCAATATGTTAACAAGATAAGAAAATACAAGAATAAGCTTTCAGAACAAAGTATAAGATCCGTAAGACAAGTATATATACTCCATGAGACAAGTATACATCCAAATACATGTATAAGTTCTATAATACAAGATAAGATCCGAAATACAATAATAAGTTCAAGAATACAAGTATATAAGTTTCAGAAGACCGTGATATGCTTCGTGAGTACAAAGTATATAAGATACGGCATCACATAAGCTTCTCAGAAGCACTTGGCCAGATTTCGTATAAGGATAAGTTCCGCAATACTAATATATCGCTCAAGAATATCTCCAGAGTACTCCACGTACCTCCAAACAAATGTAGTCTCCGCAGTATAAGTATAAGCCCTATGGTATAAGATAAACCTTGGTAAAGCATCTAGGTACCTCCAGATAAGCATGTTATGTAATCACTGAGATAGTATAAGAGAGATAGTAATATGAGTATGTGGATAAGTATCTCCGTCTAAGTATATGTATAAGTTCAATACCGGATACGAGAGATCTGAATAAGCATAAGTTTGTTACAAAGATAATATATGTAAATGTAAGCAGGCGAATTCATGAAATTTTGATATCTCAAGTATCGCGATATGTTTATTATGATTCAATATAAATGCATGTGTATCAGTATAAGTTATAAGATATGTTTCCCACTAAGCGTAAAGCTTAGCACGGGTTTTTAATCCGTGAGACGTCCGAAAACTTCCGCATGCTGCTGGGCCAACATACTAGTAGGGGTTCACTACATGTAGGTTTCGCGCTCTGATTTGTAAATGTGAAAAGGCGCTTGTATTTGTAAATGGACTCCTGTATATGTGTATAGATTTTGATTTTTTAACACCTCACTCAAAGGTAGTTCTTATATGTATATGATATTTGATTCTTCATATAAAAATAAAAAAAAATCGTAAAGAGTCCTAAAGAATTTTACTACGCCTCTAAACTTCGCATTTTATCCGCCAATCTGCCTAATTTAATCTGGGTGTGACATAAATTGTAAAACTATAAAGTGGTATTTTTGAAGATACGATTTTAGTATAAAAATATGAAATCTTGTTTTGAAGACACGATTTCAGTGTAAATTTTTAAAATTGTGAAGTCGTGTTTTGAAGACATGATTTTCGTGTAAAATTGTGAAGTTCTATTTTGAAAACATGGTTTCAATGTAAAAATGTGAAGTTTTATTTTGAAGACACGATTTCAATGTAAAATTTTAAAGTTTTGTGTTTTGAAGACATGGTTTCAATGTAAAATTATAAAGTCGAGTTTTGAAGACACGATTTCATTGTAAGAAAATTTCCACCTCAATGCTTATGTGTCAAAAATAGAATTGGAATAATTTTCCAATCTAAAATATTTTGACAAATATTTATTTAATTAGCTATAAATTTATCAAAATTCCCAGTTGTAGGCCCCGATCCGACTCTTAAAAGTTTACAACTACGGTCTCTTTGGTCTTTTTTAAGATTTACCATCATTAGAAAAAAAGATTAAATATAAAACAAAAATAAATATTTTCAAATCTATGACAGTTATTGCCAACTAAGCATCACATCGATGTTGTATCTTCAAAACATCGATTTCAGTGTAAAAATCTAAAATCGTGTTTAAAAGGCACAATTTATGTGCTAAAATGTGAAATCGTGTTTTGAAGACACGATTTCATTATAAAATTGTAAAATTGTAAAATTGTGAAGTCATATTTTAAAGACACGATGTCAATGTAAAATTTTGAAGTCGTGTTTTGAAAATGTGATTTCAATGTAAACATTTGAAATTGTGTTTTGAGGATACGACTTAGGGTAAAATTGTGAAGTCATGTTTTGAAAACATGATTTCAGTGTATGAATTGTGAAGTCGTGTTTTGAAAACACGACTTCAATGTAAAATTGTGAAATCATGTTTTGAAAACACAACTTCGGTGTAAAAATTGTGAAGTCGTATTTTGAAAACACGATTTCGATGTAAAAATATGAAGTTGTGTTTTGAAAACACTATTATTGTGTAAATTGTAAAGTCTTGTTTGGAAAACACCTACTCTGTAAAATCAGAAATTGTGTTTTTGAAACATGATTACAAGTAAATAGAAGTCAGGTTTTAAAAACACGACTCGCGGTAAAATTACGGGTCATGCTTTGAAAAACACGACTTCTGCTTGTAATTATGAAGTCGCAGCTGAAGACACGATTTTAGAGTGAAATTCAGAAATCAGAGCTAGTCACGTATTCCAGCAAATACACGAATCATGGCTTAAAAATACGAAAATAAATCAACAAATTTTCATGATCAACATTTCATAGATACCAAAATAAAAAGTGTCTTCCAAACATCAATCTATATACTATTAGTTCAACATCAATAAGATACCTAATGATGGAAAGTTTGATATTAAAATAACCTCATAAATAATTACAGTAAAACATGTCATGTATGATAATATACAAAATAGATCCAAGTAGAAACTATCCAAAATATGATGAGTTAATACATGTCATGTATGATAATATTCAAAACATATCCATGTAGAAAATGTACAAAATATGAAGAATATAAGTACAAAGGTTATCCAACTCATATATAAAAAACCACTACTGTGTGCCACATGAAGGAACCTTCTTCTTTCGTTGTGGCCGCCTATCATATACTTGCATCTGTGATATATCATAAAGATCATCACGTGCTACTTGACATCCTTAACCTTGTTCTCGTCCTCATCCACCGCTTCATCCTTTTCCGGCTTGTCCTTGATCTAATGGTTGTGGTGATGGCATAATCAAAGGTGTTAGTAATGGAATGGGTGGATCTGGATCCTCAATATTTGATGGTAACTCTGAAGATTTATGTGCACTCTGAGGTACTTCATTAGGCATGGTGAACTCTGTATGAGGTGGAGGGTTGACATATAACTGTGTCACCCTCTCATTAGAAAATCAAGGATGTGATTGTCATGGTCTTGATGATGATATGTCCACATTACAACCCCCATGAGAGACTTCACCTCTTTGCATACATACCCTGGCTAACCATGTCTTATTCCTCCATTGTTTCCTTCATTCCTTCATAATTCGAGGGGGTAATTGTGTTACATCAATGCTAGAGGATCCTTGAAGTCGATCCAATTCTTGCACAACTGCTAATGAAGAGATGCATAACTGACGAATGTCATGGTCATCTGAATGTGCTAGATGATATATCTGCTGCAAGGTGTTATTCTACACATTCAAAGGAAAATAAAGTTAATTTTTATTGAAATTATATAAAATGGTGTTATAAAAAGTCAAATTTGTTTTTATTATCAATATGTGATGAAATGACTCATGAGGAGTAAGAAATAAACGTGTGATTGAACGATACCAAACCGGATTATGATATGTCATCACTTATGAGGATGCTTTAGTACTAGCAACCCAAATACTTGAGGAGTAAGAAATTTTCATATATTCATCTAAAAGGAACAACCCAAATACTTGGCAAACAAAAGAGGGCACAAGCCAACCCTGTCCTAGCCATCGATTCCAATAACCTTTTGATGTAGGATGATAGTTATACCTCTTTTTTACACGACTTTTACATGTTATATTTTTCTATGTTGAATAATATGAAAAAAAGAAGAAGCATATGTTCACTTCTTGTTCCACCTAATGTATATAGGCGTGCTTTGGGTGTGTCTGGTATAGTTAAAACTGTGTACAATGCCTCAAAGAGCTACACATATGGTTTATGTAAAGACATTAGTTTACCGTAAATTGTACGGTTCAAAACTAGGGAGCTTCCATGTAGTAGATTCTATTTTTGAGGTCTCCTTGTTAACTCCAACCAATTAAACTGTAGTCCCTATCCTATCTCAGCTCTACTTATGTTAGGCATTAATCCATATCATACTATCCTTCTGCTTGTTGAAAATCTTTGGATGATCAGTAACGCTCTGGGAAATATTTTATCTACAAGATGAGTACTATATACGTGTTTTTGTACACATACATGCACATGTTGGAAATATTTTTCAACATGTTGGATTAGAATTAGTAGCAAAAGGAAAAATTATATTTGGGCAGGTGGAAAGCATTCGAATCAATAGTTAATTCGTGTGCAGACACGGAGGGTGGTCCGGAATCAACAAAATTTATAAACATAATTCCTCCTACTGTCGTAGCATGGCTACTACAGTATAGTGGCTCTAGGGTCGAACATAGGGATGAGTTTTCTTCACACAAATGACTTGCAGTTAAGTCCAAATTGGTGAATTTGTTTTGGATTTTAAGGTTTGGTAAAAACAGTGGGTTTTGGTGGTGGAAAATTGAAAACAAAGTGAAGTAAAATATGAACGAAAAACTCCTCAAGTACCGCCAATGGATTCGGGGGTTCTAAAGCCACCGAGGGGTCTGTGTCCATTTCCTCAAGGCCGGAGGATGACCGACGTCATTTCTCGACCTGATCTTCATTTAGCTATAAAACTTAAACCCTAATAATGTTCCTTTTGAGAGATGACATTTATTAAGCATTAACGCTCTCAGACAATGAAAACCTAACTCCTTGACCCATCTTACAGTGACTAATAAATGACAACTAACGAATCTCAGTGGATCTAGCAATAAGCATCCACTGAACCTAAAGACGCTATGTAATCGATCATTCAAGGTGCATCAAAGGGGCTCAACTCAGAAAACAGAGACATAACATCAATAAATGCATGCTTAAAAAACATGAGAAACCTCAATTACCTTTGTGTCTCGTAGCCTAGCAAACTCTCCCTCTCTGGCTGACAAGGAGGGGTTTAACCAACCATCCTTTAGTTGTCATCCTCGCAGGGTGTTCAAGGTGCAAGAAATGAGAGTAAGGTAAAAATTCCTGCCCAACAAATGTATTAATGATTAAGATGTTTTCTGTACAAGGTAGCAAGAGCTTATATACTGCCCCAACCATGAGAAGTTACAAAAATATATTAACCACCTACTATTACATTAAGGGCAATTTAGGAAAATTACAAAAATTGGTCAAAAAGGAATTAAACAGGTCAACAAGTATGGTGAACAAATTTCATAAAAAGTCATAAAATTGTAACCCGCGTGAATTCGCAGGTTATGGTAAAATTTCGCACTCGTTCCTTTCTTCCGCTGTTCCATTTCTTCTTGGTTTATGCTTTCTTTTCTTCTAGTTTCCGACCTGCAGCTATGAATTCAATTTGGATTCTTCATGATCGAGCTGACTCAATAATTTTGGCAAGGTTAGCTTGCAAAAACTACAAAATTTGCCACAAAATGCGATCAATAGTATAGCAAGGACCTTAATGTGCCAATCGTTAATTAAGTTGATTAGCACACAAAAGTGCTCAAACCTACACTCGACCGTGGTTCTAAAAATAGCATTATTTTGGTACTAATCACTCCCCCTAACCGACAAATTGTTAGTCCCTTAGCAATGAAAGAAAGAGAAAACAAACAAAACAATATCAAAATTATGTTCACAAAAATGGCATTTCAAAAAGAATGTGAATGAGTAATGCCTAATCTTCAATAAGAATACCAAAACCCTGCCCAAAACCATCCATCTCGGAGAGTGAATGCCATACAGAATCAAGCGTCAAAAGAGTTTACTTCTCTAGAGAATCAACCTGGAACTTACACCAAAACCTAAGTGTTTATATGATTAGTTTTCAACAATAAATCACAACCTGTTTCCCAACCCAGCTACGACAACTTAGTACACTAATCGACCTAAATAGATCAGGACCCACTATAATTCCACAATTTTTTTGCCTTGTAGGGGTGCAATGCTGAGGAATCAACTTCACCAAGGTCCATGTAACGGGGATCTACCGATGACTCCTAACCAATTAAGGCATAGGTCACCAAGTCATAAAGATCTTTCAACCACAAACTCTTCAAGTTTTCACCCCGGACTTTGAATGATTTCGAGACTCCAGCACCTATAACTTGCTAAACTTCACCTATTCACCCATGTAACGAGCGACAAAGTCTATGACTCTAAGGCAACAGGCCACATAAATTTCTGACCATGCCTCTCGTTTCAAGGCAAAGTGTTGTAAATTTTCTTTCTTTTCTTTTCACTTCTTTTATTTTGGAAGACTCATCGCCTTCTTTCATGGGGTCCTAACCTATTAAAGCACAATGTCATTTTGCACAAAGCTTTTGCAAGGTTTAGAGGCTAGGCAGCTTTTCAAATCTTATTGTCAAACCAATGGTTATAGTGTGGTTAGTTAGATAAGGGAAGAAAAGGTTGAAAGCAACAATAATTCAACTGATCATCCACTCACATGGAACCAATCTAACATCAACATAATTGGACAATGTTTCAATTTTCAAACTGCAATCTAGGCAAAACACAAAAAGAAAAAAAAAAAAAGGGTGCAATTTTGAAACTGTAAGCTTGAGCTATATGGTATGTATAAAAAGATATATGGCTCTATTTTCAGCTTTACAAAAGGAAACTAACAGCTAGCCACCGAACAACACAAAATGGGCTTGCTCAAAATAGCAACAAAAGCATAAATGTAAAAGCCCACTTCTTCTCGCATCCTCCCAACCAATTGCCATCGTCTCGCAATGGGGCCTGGATTGGAAAGTTAGAGAAGTAAAGTGCTACCTCCTCAGCCGTGTAGCTGTGGAATGTCATCCTCATCCCAAGCAGCCGAGGGGCCAAGAAACTCGGAGGAGATTCGCATCGTCGGCTACAAGCAAGGATCAAAATATTTCAGAAACACTCTGATATACTTCCAGTAATTGGATTTTACAACATCGAACACTCCAGAATATCTGGGTGGATATTTTTACAAAATATCTGCTCGATTAAAATTTTTCATATTTTTAATTAGATGATGAGAAATGATTCATATCTTAATTAAGGTATATTAAAATAAAATGGATTAGTAATTAAATTAAATATGTTATATTTAATATATTATTATGATATTATTATGAAGAAGAGAGATTATTTGTTTTTGTTATTATTATAATATTATGTAGATAATGAGGAGATTCAAAATATTATATATTATAATTTTAAATTTTTTAAATAATATTATTTTACTTCTTTTTCATTTTCAAATTAATATTTGATTTAAAAATATTATAAGCTGTAAGTTTTAAATAAAATAAATAAAATATTATAATCAGACGGTGTAGGGATATGAACAAAATAAATACAAGAGAATATAAAAGTTTGCACTATATATAATAAGTGCAATCACCATTGTGGTCGCACACTTCCGCATTTTTGGGTGGTTCAAACCCACCGTAAGCAATTTTTTCGAGATTTCAAGTCAAATAACAAAGGAAAACAAAGAAAAGCTCAAAATTTCTGGGAATTATCTTCCGAAAAAGTCTAAATTATCAGAAAATCTGACAACGAAATTTGGTGGAGATATCTTATCGATCTCCACCGATTTCCGATATTTCACCGATATTTATGCCGAAATATCGGAAATTTTGTTCCCAACAAGTAAGTAGGTCCACAAGGTCAGCTGGGAGCAGGATGGGTAAGGCCGCCGGCTCGCCGGAGGATGAACTAAAGAGGCCTCGAGTAGCACCGGTGGAGAGATCTGAGGCAGCCTAAGTGACTTTCAATCCACAAGGACGGGGTGGTTCTACGCAAGGCGTGGTCCGAAGCGACGACGCGCCTATGCGTGTCATCCTCTCAACTAATGCTATATGGGCAGCTGCAAAAGATGCGTGTCATCCTCTCAACTAAGGCTATATGGGCACCGCGAAAAGATGCTAATGAATGAGAATGCGCGACACATCCATAAATTAAAATCCTAAGGGATACAGATATGCCGCAGCGTGGAGCTAACGATCGGTCCAAATGAGTTTGAAGAAGATGGAGGCGCTGAGGAGGATGCGGTGTGATGTAGGTAATCGTAGCAGTTGATCACGTGAGCCGTACATATCAATCTCAGGGCTCCCTCTATATGCACATAGAGGTGGTCGATCCACTGTAGATGGTCCTCCACTGGTCGATCCTTAGCAGTCCAGGTGGAGGTGGATGCGCACGCATACAAGCCGCCCCGTTAACAAAGGAAATGGCCGTAGTCTGACTGCTCTGGGGCTTCTGGGGCCGCAGAAAACTAAGATGTTCCAACACCTGACAGAGTAGTCTCAGAATAGGAGGGAATGGACTCACCGAGTCAAAATCCCGGTGGGACCTCGTCCCTCAAAGCGGGAACAAGGTGTCATGATGAGCTCCTGGGCAGTGGTCAGAACTGAAAAAGCCCTGAGATGCGATATGTAGCTCCATAATGGCCATTCCTCAGACTAGATGTCGGAGGGGGCCACAATCATAGTGACGGGTCAATAAGGAGCAAACCTCGTAGAAAGCTACTTTCTGGCACAGGATGTGACTTCGCCGTCAGATCCTCGATAAGAGTCGAACCATCTCCTGAGGCGAGGGGTAGGGCCATTATCTATACCGTACCGAGTCGGGCGAGGACAACCGAGATTGAATGTAGCCAATGTCAGGTCTGGCATTCCCTCGCGCCATCAATAGAGAAGTGGATGGCAGTAAGATGGGGGACTTGCTTGGATGTCATAGTGTGGTAGAACTCAATGACCACTTGGGGGTAGAAAAACCGGCGTGGGGTCATGAAAGGCTCCAAAGAGTACCGTTGCACAAGCCGTGTGGAATCTTTGAACTCGTGAAGTGGCGATCGCAAAGCAGCTATGTCATAAAAATCCTCGTCATGTTAGCCTCCTTGGCACTCCGCAATATGAATTTCCGAAATGCAGTCACTGAAGATAAGCAGTCTTGATAATCGGCTAGGACAATTCCGTAGGATGTCAGAGTCGCCCTCGAATGTGGGACAAAGGCTCCCGGCCCGGACCAGATGACTCACCCGGCCAAGTCTCCGGCCCTCGAGGTAAAGGACTCTAAGAAGGCTGCACTAAAGAGGAGGAGACGGAGGAGCAGCCTAACTCAAGGTGACTACACCGCACAAAGGAGCAAAGCAGGAATGTGGCCGAGCCTCATCGGGCAAAACAAGCAATAGCAGAATAGGTGGTGACCGACCAGGACTGGCTGATCGCGTGTATGACTGGGCCGCAGCGGCGGCCGGCAAGCGGCAGAGGGGAGGGGAAGAAGGCCACACACTCAGCTCAGAGGTCGTATTCTCCGCGGTCTTAGCCATGTTTGGATTAAGGAAGAGATGGAGAGGGTTGAGAGATTCTCTTTTTCAGGAAAGGAAATGAAATGAATTAACAAGAAAGTGGGTCGGTTTATATGTATGAGTAGTGGAAGGTGAATGTCACGCCCGATTCCCTTGGCCCCCGACCCGATCGTGATCCTCGAACCTAAGCTGTGCTAAACCATATACTCGGGACTCTTTATTATTATTTTTCCGTAGAGCTTAACTTATAATTGCGTATATAAATAATTTTTGTAATAACCAAAAGTCATTCATTATTATACAAAGGAGCTACCACCTGAGAGTGGTATCTATTAAAATCTCTACACATATGCTAAGTCCCAATTACTTATACCATTTATACATGTACATATCTAATACAAACATCAAAGATTGCGAAAGTGGCCTGTGAGCACCTATCTCCGAGATGGAACTGCATCACCGGTGTGGAACGTCCCGTCCTCTTTATCTCCTCTCAAGACTCACGGATCGAATTGTGCTGCTTTACGCTACATGGGAACACAAGAATTCGCCTAACAACACACCCACGCCGATCTTTTTGTATTTACTTATGCATATAACGGCCTATTCTTATGTGACTTCTAACTCAATCTCATATTATACATGCATTTTATTCTTTCGCATTCCTTATCATTATCTCGCCTCATACATTTTCGTGTCATGTATTTTAAGGCGCTGTAACTCATATCTACTACATGTATGATAGATCAAATCATATTCAAAGTAAACTTATACGTATACAATGGTAATTCTGCATCAAATCAAATCAAATCAATTTCCATATTGTGTTCAAATCGACTAATACCAATACATATTAGACTCTTTATCACTATCACGACTGGGTCATTAATCAACTCCCTTTTAGAAATTACATTTCATGATCTGGGATGCCCGCAATCCTTTTAGTTTCGCTTTATTAATTTTATTTTCAAAAGTGTCGCGACCGAACTCTCACTGACCGGCCATGATCCAAGCCGGAGTCCTACTTACTTCCTTCGATTTCGCTTCTAATCAAATCATTTATTTCGTCTTATTAAATTTTCTTCAAAGTGTCGCGACCGAATCCCCGACTGACCTGGTCATGCATCCAAGTCGGAGCCCGCTGACATTTTCAATTATCTTTCCAACATTTGTTTATGCTATATTCATTTTGCACTTTTAATTACGCTAAAGCACTTCTTTCGGCAATCCCATAAACACTTATAATTTCAAAAGACCCTTAACATTTACATTCAACAAATGCATTTACAAAACGATGCCTTTTTACTTCATGTCCGTAATGTGTGATACTTAAACAATACAATTTTTAATGTCATTTTCGCTATCTGGTCATGATTTCACTTATACTATAGAAGTCGACATTCACGATGCAGATCTACTTCGGGGAATCTTGCCCCGCTTGTCATTCAAGAGCAATGTGATTTCACATTTAACATGATTCACTTTGACTATGCACTGACATTCATGACGTATCTGGGCTTGTCGAACTTATCCGTTTTATCATCTCAAGAAGAATGCGATCTCACATTCATTATCACCGTCTCACATATGACTATGTGACTCGATTATCTTACGACAGCAGATTCAGTTGTCGAATCCCGTCTCTGCTTCACATTCGCAGCAATGTGATTTCAGATTTATCAAAGATGATTCTAATTTCACCATAGAACTGACATTCATGACGACGGGTCATGAATCCTCGTCTGGTTTATCATCTCGCAGCCTACGACCACATTCAATATCACCGCTTCACATATAGCTATAGTAATTCGACATTCACTACGATTCGGGCTGTTGAATCCTCGTCCGCTTTGTCATTCAAGAGTACGTGATTTCAAGATTTAACAATTATTTACACTTTCTACGACGACCTCACTGGGTGAATCTCACATGTCGGGTCATTCAATGATACATTTCAAATCAATTTACTTTTATGCGCACTTTGCTTTTATCGTTCAAAATACATGCACACATGCATACGTGCGCGTATATTTCGAATAACAATCATTCAATCAATATATATATATATATATATATATATATATATATATATATATATATATATATATATATATATATATATATATATATATATTTCATAATTAGCATTCATAATCGATCACAATCAGATTTTGTCTTCATATCATTTATGTATGACAAACATTTCAAATAATAATCATTCAAATCAATATATATATACTTATATATATGCTATATATATATATATATATATATATATATGTATATATATATATATATATATATATATTTCACAATTAGCATTCATAACCGATCATAATCACATTTCAATTCCACTTTCAGACATCTTTCAAAGATATACTCAATCTATGTACACATTTCATATACTCATTTACGTATACTCGTTTATATACTCATTCACGTATACTCATTTATGTATACTCGTTTCATTTGTTATCATTTTCTGGTTATATGATAATAATAATATATCACTTAACCACATTATGTGTTCATGACATATTGCCTCGCATGTTCACAATCATGTTTCAATTGCTTTCAATTTCATTTCCATAATCATTTTCATGTTTCATGAACACATCTTTACATTTTTCATTTTCTATATTTTCTTGTTTGCGCCTATTACATATGGCACTTCATATTCTTGTGAAGTATGATGTATGTGTAATCACACCTCATTCATATATTCTTATTCTCTATGAATTTATTTTTACTTAGGAAGTGGAATCAATCCAATCGGATCATCCAAATCTAAAGTTATGGCATTTTCATGCCAACTAGCCTGCCACCGATTCACTCCCTTGACTGTTGCATTACTTCCATTTCTCTTTCCGGGGTCTTAACTCTATATTTTGACACTAGGTCCTCGTAATCATTTAAAGTTAAGGGGTGATATGGTTCTATTCAACTGGAATCACCCAATTGGAGCACCGAACTCCAAGTTATGTCCAAACAACCCGGACTTCTATGTTCAACACTAAAACTGTAATTTATTACATTACCATTCCACTTTGAGGATTTGGGCCACTTAGAGTCATAATTTGACGATGTCTATTTCTTATATGGATGGTTTTCCCTTGAAGTCTATTTTAATCACTTGAATCACTCAAATCGGATAAGAAATGAGGTTACGCCAAAATACAAAACTCGGGTCAAACCTGAAACAGTATCGTTACCAGATAAGAATGCCTAACTTGCACTTCCGCATGCTCTGGCCAAAAACGACAAGAACCGAAATTGTACCGGTACATGTTCAAGTTGTACCAGTACATGTCACCCGAAATGCCCAAAATGTGTGTTTTTCTCTCCTTTTTCCATATTTTTGATCCCCAATTCAACTATATACCTCAAATACACATCAAAACCATTTCAAATTCACTTTGGAATCTCTTTTCTATTCAATTCATCTCTCAATTACATCTTCTTCCAAAACATATCAAGATTCCTTCCAAACAATTCTAATATGGGTTAAGACCCATACACAAACCTTATTATGATGATTAGTTAGGGTTTGTTCTAACCCTAACTCAATCTACTCATGATTAAACCATGAATCCATCCACAGTCAAGGATCTCACTCATCTTAGCCATGTCTTTTTACCCACCTTACTTGGATATAAATTCTCGGGTTAAGATGAAACCCTAGCAAAAACCCTAGATTTGGGCAAGATTATAACCATCAAAGCATGGAAATTCATACATAATCTCATAGAATCCATACAAAATTTCAGTTTCCATACTAAAACCCAAAGTTCCATACTCAAGGTTAGTAGTTCCATACCTTTTTGCTTGAGCTCCTCCTTTTCTCTTCTTCCTCTCTTCCTCTTCCTCTTCTTCTCCTTCTCCCCTTCTCCTCTTTCATTCCCTGCTGTTCTCCAAAATGAGACCAATTGGTCTTAAGGCTGCTGTTCGCCAAGTCAAAACTCATTTTTTGCTTTAAGTTTTCAATGCATCTCGTCCCCCATTTCTCTGGCTTCTATTCCAACTTTCTCAAATCTAATAACGGCATACAAACTTTGATTTATACTTATGTCCTCAAGTGAAAATTCCATATTTACCCTTGACTTTACATATTAATTCCGGGGTTCTCGCTTTATTTCCGAAAATTCCATTTACTATAATATAACTAATAAGTCCGAAAATCATAGGTATATTTTGATGTTACATGGAAGGTTTACCCTATTTAGCGTCCATAGATGGATACTAAAAACTAGGTTAAAAATCGTATTACAAGAAACGAAAAGTCGCTGTGACGACAGTAAGAGAGGATTCTAAGAGATGCAGAAAGGTGTGGCGAAATTTTCATAGTCAGGAAATTTTCGCATTAATCGCTAAATTTCAAGAAAGCTGTAAATTTTTCGCACCTTGTGAAATTTCACCTACAGACTTCGATTTTGGCCAACCAAACTAGCAACTCCTGCAAAACAGAATCACAAAAAAAAAAAAGCATAGGAAAGTTAAAAACTTTAAATAAAGCTAAGCTACAACTAAAAAAAAAACAATTAATATTCAAATAAATAAAATAAAAGAAGAGTACTGGGCCTCACTGAGACCAAGCCAACCAGAGCAGCCATATAAACTTATGGAGGTCAAGAGGATCTCCTCCTCGTATGATGTGAACCGCACCGCATAGGCTTTAACCTTGCCCATTCACTACAAAGCCAAATAGCTGTGTGGAAATTTCCCTAGCTATTTGAAGAAATTTCGTCGCTAAAATAGAATAACGACGGATTTACGAAGGAAATATTCCCTAGCTAAAGTGCTTGTCGCAAAAAATTAACGAGAAAATTTTGTCCCTAGCTATTTTTTAACGACGGAAATTCCTTAGCTAATTATATATTTTCCCTTGCTAATTTTGGTCATAATTCAGATGACCAATTAATATTTTTCGACTGAATAGTGACGGAATTGTCCCTAGCTAAATTAGTTAGGGAAAAGTCCGTCACTATTTTTGTCTAATTTTAGAGAAATAGCTAGAGTTTAATTGTCCCTGGGGCCTAATTTAGCTGGGGTGACAATTCCACTACTATACTTGTCTAATTTTAAAGAAATAGCTACGGAATTGTCCTTAGCTAACAACAATTGTAAGAAAATAACTACAACAATAGCTAGGGATCATTCCATAGCTATTTTCACTATTTTATTTAAAAAAAAAAATTAAAATACATACTTTTTTTAAATTTTTATATTAATACGAATAAAAACATATACTAAAAGCAATTTTAAAATTAACCATAAGTCAAAGCAAGCATTTAAATTAATCGATACAATAGTGTCAATAGTAAAATAAAAATACAATATAGGTCTCTAATCATCTAAAACTCTAACCGCCATCCTCATCCTCATCATTATCGTGGACTGTGCAGTCAACCGGCCATGGTGTTACTGAACTCTAGTCCCATCCGTCGCATCAAGGCCGCTCAATCGTGGATCAAAGATATTGGTCATTTGTCAGTTGCATTGCATTCTTCATTTCTTTCATCTCATTATTCACTTCTTTTATTTGTTGCATTTCATCCTTCAAAAGAGTAATCACGATCCTTCTCTTTAGCTTCGTTCCATAATCGCAATACCCGCATTTGTTTCCATTACTCATCGCCGACCGCCATCCATCACTGCTGGTGACAGAACCAGCACGATCGCTAGAACAAAAGCCACTCCTTCGAGTCGATGCGGCGCACACTCACGCTTTCATCCGACCTCCTCCTATGGTTTCCAAATAGATAGATCATACCAATTGGTCAAGATCCATGTAACCCTCAACCGGCCGAGAAGCAAACATTACATGTTCCTCCACGAGGTCTTGTGATAAAATATAAAATAAATTACAGTGCTAGATATAAATAAATTAAGTATTCTAATATTTTTCATTCCACACTTAACTTTCAACATTTATTGCAGTAGTTAAATAGTTTATTAATATAAAGTAGATACTTACAAATAATCATCCGAGACTTCATGGTCAACAACCGTCATCTCGCTTTTCTTCACATGCATCTTCCTCAAGATCTCATAAAATCGATCTCACCCAATTCTCTAGCCAAAAATATGAATTTATTAAGTTAAAAATAACATATGTTACAAATTGTAGGGAATACATTATTTGTAATCTAGATACTTAATAATTGTTAAAAATGTGTTTTCTAAAATTTTAAGTCATTTAAAAAAATGACAAGGAAAGAAAATTTTAGCCAAAATTGTAAAACCACAAAGGTTTGAATTTTTGGACTATTGTAGCCAATCGCTAAATATTTAAATGTTTTAAAGTTAAAATGTTATCAAATCTCGAGCGTGCTCAATGGTCGACTGACCTCCCGTGTGGTGAGACATGTTCCCAGACTCGGTCCACCACTTTCACCATTACTACTGTTATCTCGATTTTTTCTTCTACTGCCCTCCAAGACCGGGGCTTCACTCGCCACTCATCCTCGTATAAAATCAGGCCTATCTCTTACAATCTTCAATTTATGACTAAGTCTGAGCACCGTTCGACAGCTTTGCTCTCCCACAATGACTTTATCTCTGTCCATTAAATCGGGTTCCTGTATGAACATTGATTCTGTGATATAAAAACACAAAAAAAGTGCATTAATAACAAGGACATCATACTTTTATGCTTGAATAAGACTAACTTAATAGTCAACAAATTAGATAATTAATTTGCAATGTTTTTATGTTTCTTTGTTTATACCGAAAGTCGCCAAAAGTAAGTCTTAGTTTCCATTTAGAAACTTTCTTCCACGAATGCTTTGAATCAACCATTTTCGAAGACTTTGTATTAATAGCCGAACACTTCGTGAGATGGAAAGAAATCAAAAATAAAACATACAACATCAAAACAAGCAATTCATAACTATATATAAAAACAAAACCACTAACAGGGACATCATATTTTTTTATTAAAGTAATATGTACGTATATGTTACACCTCCCATCCACAATCTCTATTACTAACTTAGCACTGCTTGCAGAGGAACCAACAACAGATGATGATGTCAATGGTGTTGTAAAAGGGGGAACAACATCTGATGATGTAGAATGTGGTGTAGATGATGGTGATGGATCAAAAGTGTGTGGAGGAGGGATAATGGGTGGTGGCCTTATATCTGATAGCGTAATGGTGCGTGTCAATGATGGTGATGGTGATGTCCGGATGAGCGGGCAGGAGATGGTACCGACCGCATAATAGACGAAATACTAGATGAATCTCGTCCATGTCCGCGTCCACGTCCACCATCTCGTCCACCTCCACCTCCACCACGCCCACGCCCTTTATGGGCCATCTACTGTACACAAAGTAAATACATAGAACATATAATAGAGATATAATGAAAACATAAATTGATATTGTATGATGAACAACCATGCATATTAGAATAACACACACCAATGGATTGCAACAAAATATAGAAAGTCTTTGAAACTATAATATTCTAATACAATTATAAAAGTTTAATTTTATCTAGATCACTATCATCCTCTAATGGATCTTCTAACATTTCATCTGATTCTGAATCTGATGGATGACACATCACCTCATGCTCACCATGCCTGTAATGCCACCTCATATCACGTGGTCGTAGCATTTGATGCATATAGTTCCCGTAATCGAGGAATTAAAGTGGAAGTAATACATATTCTTTTCTTTAACTTCTTGCTTTTCTATATTCCTATATAGACAACTTTTCCAATCAGACTATTTTATCGCTTTCATTTTTCTAACCTTCATTTCATAATATTATAAAATCTGGTTTTTAGGTCTTACTCAAATGATAAAAAAAGATAGATGTACTGGAGATCCAAAAAATGATTATTTATAAGAATATAGTATTATAATGTTATAATGTAAAATTAATAAATGCTTAGAAATATTGTAAAATGTTTTTATTTAAAAAAATATTAAATATTTGATGAAATTTATGAATCACTTTTTAAAATATTAAAAATCACTTATAATATTTCCAAATCACTTATATTCACTTACTTTTAATTTTTCAAATTTATTTGTATTCATCATGATTGAGATGTGTGAAGTTGTATCATAGAATTCTCATACTTTATATTAAATTTTATTTTATCTTTTCATTCGTACCATAACATAACATATTGCATTACAATTAAAATCAAAGGCAACTGATTTGACTCTCATCGATTTCACATAAGAGTATGATATAGTATTTAAGTTTGAGAAGTTTTCCTATCTATTAAGCCGATCTTTGGATTGAGTTCTTTCATCAGCTTCGAGACCTTGTCATCAGGTTTTTATCGAGAGTTGGTACATAGCAGAGAAGGCTATCCCGATGCCCCAAAATTGCCCGGAGGAATGTTATCTACCCATAATGAATGCTTCATTCGTGGACGTTCTGCTTCTGCCGGGTGCGAATGATATGATCTCACATTGGTTCCACATAAAAGGGCTATTCAATTTCTTACATAATTTACAAGAAATTTCTTCTCATCCAATCAATGATTCACAACAACACCAGCTTCCCCTCTTCTTTTATTATTATTATTTATATTTATTTTTTATTTCCTATATTCATATATTCATATGTAAATTATTTCCATTACAATAAGGGATCATGTCAGTTTGTCACTATGTCGCATCATATATTTGAGAACAAGTTTTCCCCACACATCTACTATCTCTGTCTTTACTATTAAATTTCAATTAAATGATGACTTCAAATAATTTATAAATGGACGACAAGATTCTTCTTGCTTTGAATTGAACCTATTTTGTGCCCATTTTGGTGCATCCTTATTATTTTTATTTATTTTATTTTGCTTGGGACGTAACAAAAGATTAAAGATGGTTTTTTTTTATTATCATGTTCAGTTTTTTAAACCTATGTACTCATAATTTTTTATTTTTTATTTTAATAAAAAATTATATCAATTTTTGTTTCATTCTCATCATCATACATTCTATTACTCATTACCATAACCGCCAATTCTCATTGTTTTATTGTCATATACCATGAATTCTATAACACATAAGAACTCAACAAAAAAGCACCATTTTGGCCTCAACAATATGACCATTGGGGTTCAAATTCAAGAGAATGGAATCTTGAGTACGAATAACAAAAAAAAATCTGAAAATCCCAAAGAATAACCAAACAGTGCAATACCCGTGATTTTCAGATTCAAATCACAAACAACAATGTATATACACCCAATCATAAACCAGAAAATGCAAAAGAGAGGTTGGATTTGAGATTTTTTGGTGCTAAGAAAACCGCTTCTAAAAAAGAGGTTGGATCATAAATCGGCGCCGAGTGCCGAGGTTAAATCTGAGATTTTTTTACCTCCTCTCAAGCTTCGCAATGCGCAAGACGAGCCAATTTAAATCGCACAATAACATCGCTTCCAACATAACAATCTCGATATTTAAGATGGACAAAAATGACGATAAGATAATCGATCCAAATGGATAAATAGAAATCAATGTATCTTCTCTCTTCAGGTGGCCTAAACCACAATAAATTTTCTAGACATAGAATCAAAGTTCACTTCCCAACAGGTTTCTAAAAAGAAAAATATATATATCAGAAAGAACTAACTTTTCTACCATAAAAACTACTAGAAAAGGAGATGTGGATTGGAACTTTTTCGCCATTCCTCGAAAACCTTAATCCATCTCACACCATCAAGCATCAAACTCAAAATAAATCTAATTTCATGATTTATTACGTATGTCAAGACGAAGATAAAAACAAATAAACATAAACAAATAAACAACTCAACAATCATCGGAAAATATAACATAGAAACAATAAAAAGAACGAAATAAATACTTACATCCTTTCACGTGATGCAAACGACTACAAAATCAAGATGAAAGAAAACCCTAGCTTCAGAACAAATCACCACAGCATCAATTAAAAACGAGTAAAAAAGAAAAGAAAATCTTTGATCCGAACAAACAAATCGAAACCCTAGATTAGCACAACTGGTAATAGGTCAAATTTGGAGATTAGGAGTACCTAATCGGTATCGGCGGCGAAGAATGCAGGGAGGAAAGAGGAAGAAGCGAAGCCTACTGTGACGGAGATTAGGTTTCGGGACTCGGGAATTCCCGAGTCCGAATGAAATGATGGACAATAAAAACCCTAGAAGAGTGAAGGCCCACATGGCAAAAATGGAGCAGCGCTTTATGAAGGGTCTGTGTTTGACACGTGTGATAGATAAACATGCTCACACTGCAATTTCTCAAAGCCACGAAAATCAAAAAGTTTCTTTTGTATATTTTTTCATTATAAATTATTTTTAAAATAATAATTACTTTTTAGAAAAAATGAGAGAGATTCTATTTTTTTAAGCCTGCAAAACGACGTCGTTTCGTCGCTGCCCGAACAAGAAAATGGCGTCGTTTTTTTTTTTTTAAACCACATGTTAAAACACGCCGTTTGCCGCAGAGTTCAGGTCAAAGATCGCTTTTGAATAAGTGATCATTATTATCTGAAAACGACGTGTTTGATTTTTGGCACTAAACGACAGGCTCTTTTTGATATATGCAGATTTAAAAAAAGGGAATTGAAAAACGACGCTGCTTTTGGTTGCTTCAAAGGCCAAACGACTGCTTTTGGCCTCGTAAACTCGTATTTACTCATTCTACCCTCCAAACCCCAATTCTCCATGTGTTTCTAACTTATAAATATATTTAGTAACTTCTAAAATTTTCAACTACTAAAAATTATTAATTAAATATTTATATTTATTTTTATTTTTAATTAATTAATTATTTTTATCTTTATTTTTAATTAAATATTTATTTTTATTTTAAATTTTAATTAAATATTTATTTATATTTATATTTTTAAATAAAATTTATAGTGTATGGAGTGAGATATAGATGAATGAAGGGTATATGATGTAATTATTAAAGAAGAGAAAGGCAAATTAAACAGATTTAGATAGATAAAACTTTGGGGATGCTTCACCGTCGAGACGTCTAGCTAAAACTTTAGCTAAATCTCAAAAAATGACTTTTTAAAGCAAAAAAAAAAGCTTTAGATGCTCCAATTTTGCTAACTCCGCTGATACGTTTGTTAAACCAAACTTTGCTGGAAATCAAATTGAGAGAGAGAGATATGTAAGTAGTATTTTAAAGGAGTAAGAGTGAAATAGAATCTACTCCTGTAATAAGAAGAGTTAGAACTCGAGGGTTCTGGTAGTGGTAAAGAAAGAACTGAGAGAGAGAGAGAGAGATGTTGTTTGTTTGGTTTGGTGTCATAAATGATCGCACGACGCCGTGTCTGAGAGACGAATCTGCAAAGTGTGTACTGGAAACTGAGTAAGAGACGAACGGTGAGAGAAGGGAACAAACCTAATTAGGTCAGAGACGGGTGAGAGAAGGGAATGGTTTCTTTGTTTTTGGTGAGACAGGGTGAGAGAAGAGAAGATTAACTGTAAGCTTTCTAAGTATAACAGAGAAGGAAACGATGTCGTTTCTATTTAAGAACCTAATGACGAACACAATCCCAATAAATCACAGTGGATAAATCCTCGCTAGACATATAGAGCCAAAAAAAAAAAAATTTAAGGCATACTTTACGACGGATACCATCCGAAATTACCCCTTGCTAACAAGAATTTGAAAATAATTTGAGAGTAAATTATAGTGACTGATTATTTCCTGTTATTTAGCTAGGAAAAATCCTCAGCTAAATACAAAGAGTAAAAATGTATATTTCTAAAAGCCTTAACGACTTTAAGTATCCCTAGCTAAATAGCTAGGGACATATCCCTAGCTAAATACATAATTTCCTAGATGAGAAGAATTTTGAGGGTAAGAATAGCGACGGATTAAATCCCTATCTATTTAGCTAGGGACAAATCCCTAGCTAAATGCATACATTTTGTGAAATACAAATTTAAGGGCACCAATAGCGATGGATATTTTCCCTAGCTATTTTAGCTAGGGACCAATCCCTAGCTAAATATATAAAATAAAGCAAAAAATTATTAGCTATAGAATTAACGACGGACACTATCCCTAGCTAAATAGCTAGGGAAAAATCTCAAGCTAAATGCATACAATTGGGCATAAATAGCGACGAATTGGTCCCTAGCTATTTTATCCCTAGCTAAATATATAAAACAAAACAAAAAATTATTAGCTACAGAATTAACGACGGACACTATCCCTAGCTAAATAGTTAGGGAAAAATCTCTAGCTAAATGCATGCATAATAGCAATTTAAGGGCACCAATAGCGACGGATATGGTCTCTAGCTAAATATATAAAACAAAACAAAACAAAAAATAATTCGGTATAGACTTAACGACGGAAACAGTCCTTAGCTAAATAGCTTAGGAAAAAATCTCTATTAAATGCATATATTTTGTGAAAATAACAATTTAAGGGCACCAATAGCTTAATTTTCCGATTTTTTCCCCTAAATTTATTTTGTATAGGACTAATCCCTAGCTAAATACATAAATCAAAACAAAAAAATATTTCGGTATAGACTTAACGACGGACGCTATCCCTAGCTAAATAGCTAGGGAAAAATCCTTAGCTAAATGCATACATTTTGTGAAACAACAATTTAAGGGCAATATTAGCGATGGATTTTTTCCCTAGCTATTGTAGCTAGGGAAAAATCCCTAGCTATACATATAAAATTGTAAAAAAATATTTCCAGATTATGATTTAGCGACGGATTTGTTCTCTAGCTAATTAGCTAGGGAAAATCCGTCTCTAAAGTTGTTGCTAAATTTGCCGCCAATCTTTTGCACCAAAATCAACGACAATATTAGCTAGGGACTTTGTCCGTCGCAAATTTCCATCTCTAATCCGTCATAAATCCATCGTAAAATTGTCATTAATTCCATAATAAAAAATCTCTTGCTATTTCGTCGCCAATCCCTCACAAATTAGCTAGGGATTATTTCCCTAGCTAATTTTCGTAGCTAATCCGATAATTTCTTGTAGTGTTGACTTTGAATATCCTGCTATCCTTGGAGTTTAGTAGGTCCACTGATCCATAAGGATGAACTTGATGGATGATGAATGGACCAGTCCATCTTGAATTGAGCTTGCCCGGGAAGAGGTGAAGCTTGGAGTCATAAAGTAGCACTTGATCTCCTTGCTTGAAATGCGGACTATTAGCTAATCATGCCATTTCTTTAATCTTTCTTTTGCAATCTTCGAGTTCAAGTAGGCATCATTTCTCAGCTCTTCTAGCTCATTGATGTCAAGGAACCTTTTGAGGCCAACTCTTCCCAAGTCCAGGTTCAGCTTTTTGATTGCCCACCATGCCTTATATTCAATCTCCATAGGTAGATGGCATGCCTTGCCATAGACTAGGCGATAGGGAGACATGCCAAGAATGGTCTTAAAGGCTGTTCTGTATGCCCACAAGGAGTCCAAGAAATTGGAGACCAAATTTTTCCGTTGAAGTTCACCAGTTTCATCAATATGGTCTTGATTTCCCTGTTGGTGAGCTCAACTTGACCACTACCAAGGGATGGTGGGTGGTAGCTACGCCAGGCTTTATACCTTATTTGGCTAGGAGGTTCTCAAAAGGTTTGTTGCAAAAGTGTGAACCTCCATCATTGATTATGGCCTTGGGGACCCTAAATCTTGAAAATATGTTTTCCTTCAAGAATTTCAATACCACCTTGTGGTCTGCTGCTCTACATGGAACTGCTTCAACCCACTTAGACACATAGTCAACCCCCACCAATATGTATATGTATCCAAAAGAAATCGGAAATGGCCCCATAAAGTCGATGCCCCAAACATCGAATAAATCAACTACTAAAATTGGGTTTAGAGGCATCATATGATGACGAGAGATCTTTCCTAATCTTTGGCATCTGTTGCATTCTTGGCATATGTTGTGGGCGTCCTTGAAGAGAGAAGGCCAATAGAACCCAGATTGGAGTACTTTCATGGAAGTCTTCGAAGCAAATGACCCCATTACGTACTCATGGCGCGGATCGAGCATTCTCAGTTGTTCTTCCTCAAGCACACATCTTCTAATTATCTGTCAACACAATATTTGAACAAGAATGGCTCTTCTCAATAGAATGAAGGCAAAGAAGAACTTCATTCCGTGCCTTCTAGTTAATCGAATTTCAAGGTTGCCAAGAAATTGGCAAATGTGAGCATACACCATGGGCATTTTCCACTAGTGGCAAGTGGACTCCTCAGAAACCTTACCACACTGAGGGCCAGGGTGTTGTGTGCTATGGTTAGTCTTGAAAGATGATCCACCACAACATTCTCCACTCCCTTTTGATCTTTGATTTGCAGGTTAAATTCTTGGAGCAGGAGGACCCATCTAATGAGTCTAACCTTGACATCTTTCTTGGTAAGGAGGTACTTCAAAGCTAAATGATCTGTGAAAATTATGATGTCCAACCCCACCAAGTATGCACAAAATTTATCCAAGGCATAAACCATTGCTAGTAGCTCTTTCTCTGTGGTAGTGTAATTCCTTTGTGCCTCATTTAAAGTTTTGCTTGCATAGTAGACCACATAAGGTTTCCCTTCTTCTCTTTGCCCGAGAACTGCTCCGATGGCAAGATCACTTGCATCACACATGACTTCAAAAGGTAATTTCCAATTGGGGGCCCTCATTATTGGTGCAATGGTCAAGTAAGCTTTGAGCTCCTTAAAGCTCCTTTGGCAGTCTTCATCCCATGCAAATTTGGCATCCTTTTCCAGCAACTTGTAAAGAGGTTTGGCAATTTTTGAGAAGTCCTTGATGAACCTCCTATAGAAGCCTGCATGCCCAAGAAATTGTCTCACAGCTTTCACATTTGTGGGAGAAGGGAGTTCGGAAATTAGCCCAATTTTTGCCTTGTCAACCTCAATTCCCCTATTGGATATGATATGTCCTAGCACAATCCCTTGGTTGACCATAAAATGACATTTTTCCCAGTTCAGCACCAAATTTTTCTCATCGCACCTCACAGGCAGATTCAAGCCAAGGTTGATCAAGCATTCTTCAAAACCACCCCCATATACTGTGATGTCATCCATGTAGACCTCCATAATGCACTCCACTAAATCACTGAAAATACTGAGCATGTGTAGCGACCCCCGAGCTCGGTCCGACCCGAATGCATGCAGTCCGACTGAAACCTCAGACGCCGCTTAATTCTTTTTATTTTCTCGTGTTATTAAATTTTCTTTTCGTGTGCGTCGCGATCTAACTCTCGCCCGACCGAATGGCGGATCCGAACCGGAGCCCGGTTTACTCTGACGTTTTCATTTATCTTATCAAAACATTTTATTATGTCATTTCGCTAGGAAGCGGTTTCAGTTTCGGGGCAAAGCCAACAACTTTTTACAAATTCAATGCAATTCTAAGAGCCCATAAACATTTAACAAAAATACATTTACAAAGAAGGCATTCATGCTTTTTCAAAATGATATGCAAAATCAAGGTTCAAAGTTTAACCCTTTTTGTTTACAAAATACCACTTGTTCAAAAGAGATGATATGCAAATGACGGAGTATATACTTATACGCCGTACTCTTTCTATGACTCTGCGCTTCACGATCTTGTCTTCCTTCTTGTCTACTCGAAACCTGCGCATAGATAAAAACTATACGCTAAGCATTTTCATGCTAGCCGGCCTTTGATACGCCTATTTCAATATTCAATTTAACTCGACATGCATTTAACATTAAACCATGCCTATTATATCAACATATACTCATGCTATTCCTTTTCGCATGCTTTCGATTTCCAAATCATTTACTATATCACTAGTCACAACATGCATCTTCAATGCAACAATTCAATTCACAATTCAATTTATGAGATTTAAGCATATACATAAGAATCCCATTTACAATCGTCAATGTTGGTTCTTTCACCTTGACTATTCAATTTATATTTTCGACGGATTCCGTTTGATGAATTCCGCTCTTATTATCATTCGGTAATGTGCTTACACATTTAACAATTCGGTCTCCCATCATGACGGATGCTGTTTGGTGCACCCCGAAATGTGGTATCAATTAAATGCCATACGCCATCATGATGGATGCCGATTGGTGCATCCCCCTAAGTGGGAACATTTCTTTAATGCCATACGCCATCATGACGGATGCCGATTTGTGCATCCCGCCAAGTGAGACATTGGACAATTTCACTCGCGTTCGTGACGATGCCGATTTGTGCATCCCGCCGCGCTCATTCGATATATCAATCAATTCACATTTATATCGATTCCGCTTAATGAATCCCGCTCTTTATCATCATTCACATTCATCTGGGTTTTCAAATATCACATTTCAATTCCATATTCACTTTCTATTTTATCTTTTCAAAGATAAGTTACTAATCTATGTACTTATTTCATATACTCATTTATGTACTGCTTTCATATAGTCATTCATGTACTCATTTCAGTTACTTGCAAAACTACCAGAATACTTGAAATAAGAATAGAGTCGTGAGAACAAACCGAAGTCACAAATCTAGCCTCTTCTTCGATCTCTGGCCCTAGGTTGGGCGATCATCACCCGGGCCCCTAGTCAATAACATTCACGCCACTCTTAGTGGATAAACAATTGTTAAACAATTTTAGTGAATTACAAATTTATTTTTGTTAACAGTCTTGGGTTAAGACACTAAGTCTGCCCGAAGACGAACTCGCCGAGGCGGCGAGGTACAATACGTTTTTCACTTAATTCTACCCTTATTTGAACCCCCATTAATCATTTCTTAGGTCCCTAAACATTCGAGGTACGAATACGGACTTAATCTGCAAAAAACATGTCAAAACAGGTGCCGAGTAGTGGTACCCATTCACTTTGACCTACTGTGTACTGGCTTCACTCCATTGCCACCGACACGGTGACGCTTGAGCTGGCACTCTGCATCGATTGCCCACTCGTGATCCTTGTAACGCTCAAAATACCTCCTGTAATTTTATAATAATTTTATTATATATTCCGGGTATGAATCGAGTCAACTTGGTTTTTTCGTAATTTGATAAATTGATAAATTGAAAATGGGAATTGAAAGAGTGAGCATATGATTGAATATTATATGCTAACTTGAGAAATGTATTGAACCCTAAATAAACCTAAAGTGAAAAAGGGAAAATGTGGAAATTTGTAAATGAGGACCTAAGGGTCACCTGTTATAAAGAATAGATGTTTAAGTGAAATTGTGATAAAGTCTGAATGGCCAAAAGTATACAGAGACCTCAAAAATGGAGAATTGATTTATCAGGGTGGCCAAACAAGGCCTTATGAGAATTAAGTGACTTAGTAATAAAAAGGGAAAAAATGAAAATTTAGGAGTAAGGTGGAAGGCCAAACATGGCCTTACACTAAATGAGGAGTTTTAAAGGCCAAATGTGGGTCTTGTGTGGCTCATTTTAAAGAGCAACCTGTTTTTGTGAGAGAAGTGAGGAGAAAAGAGAGAAAAAGCTGTGGCCTGAAGTACAAGAGATCAAACTTTGGTTGGGTTGGTTCCCATTTCTTCCTCCTAAAAGACCAAACATCATTCAAGGTAATAGATCAAACCCTAACCTCATCTTCTATGATTTGGATTTTTGAGAGAAAAGTCCTAACTTGAGGAAAATGGATTTTCATTGATTCTAAACCACTTTTGGAGTTTTTCATGATTCCATGGTGATTTTGATATGGGATATCGAGAAGATCACAGATGAAAATGTGAAAATTGCAAAATCCCTAACATCCCGAGTAGAAAACTGAAGACTGTGACGGCAGACAGTCTGCCGCACCCAGACACCTTCTCGCAAAATGGGCACCAGACAGACAAAGTTGAACTCCGCACGGCACACCCCAAATGCTGAGCAACCTATACCGTACAGTCAAGGTCAGACCGGGTATAGGGGTTGTTCCAGCAAATTCACTTTTGTGTATTTTCGTTAATCGCGAAGTCTCGTGATTTGTATCTCCGATTGTTTAGTGGGACCTCAGAAACGATTAATGGGGTTCAAATAAGAATAAGACAAAGTGAAAACGTATCGCATTGCACTCTACAAAGTCATTGCCTCTCGCTTATATTCGCTTAGTACGACATTTGCATAACCACTAAGAGTGAAGAATTTGTATTTGACTAGGTGCGGGTGAAGACGACAACCTGAACTAGGATTGATATCGAAAAGGAAAAAGGAATTGATAATTGGTTTGTTCTATACTTGTTCTTTATTCTAGTTTGTTCTCTACACGTTCTTTATTCTCATATTATTGTTTCTATTTCCATGAATATACATATATATTCAGATTCGAATGATTAGTATTTGAAATGTTTGACAACATCTCGCATGTGTATGCGTGTATTTGAGCTACAAGCGAATTTATTGCATAAAGTAAAATTGATTCAAACGTGATATCGAATTTAATTCAACATGACTCGGATTCACTAACCTAATTCGCGCGAGGGTAAACCGTAATTGTTGAATGGAAACCACATTGCTAATGACGATTAACAGATGATTCACCAATCAATCTGGTCAGGAATGTTTAATTCTATAGCCATATGTAAATCGTGAATTGTTAAATGGAAACCACATTGTATCACGACAAATGTGACGTAATTCACCAATCAACTGGCTGCAATGTCGAATTCTATAGCCATATGTGAAAATCGTAATTGTTAAATGGAAACCATGTATTGTTAATAGAATGACATACGTGATGTGATTCACCAACCGACCTGCCGTGGAATGTCGAATTCTATAGTCATATGTGAAATGGTAATATTGAGAGTGAAACCACATTGCTACTGAATGACAAACAGGACATGATTCACCAACTGAATATGTCGTGGATGTGGAATTCTATAGCCATATGTGAAATCACAAACCGAAAAGTGAAACAACGGTATTGAAAAGTGTATTTGTATAAGTATCTTTTACATTGCACAGATATTGTATAAAGACATTATTTTGATAAATGCATGATTTATATGGAACGAAAATGGAATACGTGAATCAGATAGGAACCACTAAGCATGAAAATGCTTAATGCGATTGTTTTATCATGCGCAGTACCGAAAGTGATAGACATCAAGCAAGACCCAAGATCGAGGAGCTCAGAGTCATAGAGAGGGAATTGCGGAGTATGCTCCGTCATAAGCATTACTCCATTTCTTTCGAACATTGACATTTTGTAAAACAATTTGAACTCTGAATCATTATTTTTGTAAAAATGCATTTTACTAAATGTAAGTGGTATGAGTCTTAATGTAAATGTTTGCTGGTCATTTTAAAATGAAATGTGCTTCACAGAATTACAAAATCTAAATGAATAACACAAGCCAAATGTTTTGATAAGATAATTGAAAATGCCTGAGTAAAACAGCTATGGCTTGATCCGCCAACCGGGTCGAGTCGGGGATTCGGGTCGCGACACTTTTGAAAACTAAAATTTAATAAAACGATAACTAAAGGGATTTGATTAATGGCTTTAAACGAGCGTCCCCGAGGCTTCGGTTCAGATCCGCCAACCGGGTCGGGCCACCGGCTGGGGGAGCCGCTGAGTGATCCCGGTACCTGCATTCACTCAACCTATCTGGCATTCCTTACTGCTTTTGCCCAAAAATACGGGATTTTGGCATTTTCACTCATTTTTCTTCCACAAATCTTCTCCAATTCATCCCATATCAAAAATCCACCATGGAATCTACCCAAAACAACTCCAAAAGTGGTTTAGACTCAATAAAAATCCATTTCCCTCTAGTTAGGGCTTTTCACCCAAATCCAAGTCAAAAAAGAACAGGTTAGGGTTTTGATTTTACCTTACTCTTCAAATCTCCTCTGTATGTTGCTTGGTCTCATAGGAGCAAGAAATGGAAGCAAAGCCCACCAAAGCCAATTCCTCCTGCAAACCCTAGATTTTCACCATTTTCTCCTTTCTTTCTCCCCTCAAAAACGTGATTTCCACTAATGAGCATCTAAGACCAAGTTCGATCTTTAAATCTCTAAGTGTAAGTCATGTTTGGCCTACACCCATTTCTCATTTCTCATTTTGTCTTAAGTCACTTAATCTTCATAAGGCCTTGTCTGGGCCACCCAATTAACCCATCTCCATTTTCATATCAGGTCTTTATTTCACTTTCCTTATCATTTATCATTTATTTCACATTTAATATTTATGCTATTATTTGACCCTTAGGTCTTCATTTTACAAATTTCCACAATTGCCCTTTTTCACTTGGGTTTATTTTCGGGTTCAATCACTTTCTTATTTTAGCATATAATATTCAATCATATGCTCACACTTTCAATTTACATTTCTCAATTTATCAGTTTATCAAATTTCTCGGAAAAGCCCAAGTTTGACTCAATTCATACCCGGAATATATAATAAAATTATTATAAAAATTACAGGGTATTTTTGGGGCGTTACAACATGTATCTCTGGAATGTGGCAGGGGCATTGCATAAACCGAAGGGCATTCTTCTGTAAGCATAAGTCCCAAATGGACAGGTGAAGGTAGTATTTTCGTCCCTCTCACGATATCTCGACCGAAGTAAATGAATAGCCATCCAAAACACAAGAGAAGGCATGCCTTAAATTCTCTCACATGAGCCGATCCCATAAAAGGTAATGGAAGTGATATTTTGTCACTTAATTCAGCCTCCTCAGAATTAATACACCCTCCAACCCGGCAAAAGCGCGGGCACCTCTTCCTTTCTCATCAAGCAACACGTTGGTCACCCCAGATTTTTTTGGCACAACCTGAGTTGGACTTACCCAGGTGCTATAGGATATGGAGTATATGATGCCTGGCCAGAGTAGTTTAAGAAACCCAGACGCATTCACTTCCTACATATGAGGATTTAGTCTCCTCTGCGGCTGTCTCACTGGTTTTGCCTCTTCTTCCAGATAGATATGATGGGTGCAAACTAAAGGGCTGATTCCCTTTAAATCAGAAAATTTTCACCTAATAGCTTGTTTGTTCTTCTTGAGGACTTATAGCAGACTACTCTCCTATGAGGCATTGAGCAATGAAGAGATAACAACTGGGCATTGGTTATTTTCTTCTAAATATGCATACTTTAATTCCACAGGTAGAGGCTTGAGGTCAAAATCTTGAGGCTCATCGTTCCTCTTTCTTTTTCCTTCTTCCTCGCAGGCAGAAAGGTGGATTTCTTCCTTTTTTCTCCATGGTCCATATACAACACACATTTCCCTGGGTTTCCTGTGACTCTTCGCACAACCGATACTCTCCTCCTCGACAAGACATCATGTTGTTGCTACACCGTTTTTCAAATAATGTTAATTAAGCAAACCTCCTCTGGACCCTCTTCCACTACATGCATATGCTTTTTTCTCAAATGGAAAATGTTGAGCTCCAAAGTCATATTTTCAAATGTAAGTTGCATAACTCCATTTCGACAATTGATGATCACATTGGAGGTGGCTAAGAATGGTCTTCCAAGAATATAGGCACATAATTAGCTCCCACGCAATCGGGTTCTGTGATCAAGCATAAAATCTGTGAGGATAGTAGAATTTGTCCACTTGTATCAACACATCCTCCACAAGAAGTTCTTCGAAATTTTTATGGATTCACCGGCTAGGGATAATGTAATGGTGGTAGCTTAAGCCTCCCAAACCTAGCTACTGTGATATCGAATAAGGCAAAGAGTTGACACTAGCTCCCAAGTCTAGCAAAGGCCTTCTCTACACAGTCTCGATGTTCATCGAGATGGCAGATGCCCCCGGCCCATTTCACTCGGGTCTTCATACGAATAATGGCACTGACTTGTTCTGTCAGGAAGGCCTTTTTATCAACATTTAACCCTCTTTTCACTGTACACAAGTCCTTTAAAATTTTTGCGTAAGTTGGAACTTGCTTGGTTATATCTAAGATGGGGATGTTGACTTTCACTTGCCTCAGTACTTCTAGGATTTTAGCCTAGTTTATAGCCTTATTCTTGCCTTTTAGTGCTTGAGGAAAAGGTGGGGGTGTGCTCTTTCTCTTCACGTATCTTCTTGATCATAATTCTTCTCTGTCTCGCCTTCCTTTTCCTAAGTGCCTTTTTCGCTTCGGCTCGGGACCGGGCCGGTTCAACCTCCTTACCACTCCCAGTGATTACCCGCCACTTCATCTATCCCGGGAGGTGGTTCAACGGAAGAGCTCTAACTCCCTGCACCCTCAGGACACTGTGCCTGGAGTGTGAATTTTCCTTTTCTCGCACTTAGCCGGTAAGTCAACCTTAGAAATCGAATACTCCAGTCACAACTCTAGGCAATATCGCATCGTTGCGTTCTCAATCTTTCAGCATGTGTTTTCTAACGTATCGATCCTCTCGATTAGCATGAGCATCGATCGCTTTTTGTTCCTCTGTTAAACTACCCACCACTTTGCTCAAGTTCATTATAGTCATTAACTCCGAGACAGGATGGTGGTGGTCGTGGGTTGATGAGGAACCATACTGTTGCCGCACCAGGGGGTACGATGCCGAGGCTTTGGTTTCCGTGGAGAAGTTGTATGTTCCTCCAATTGGGATTATATGTGTTTCTCAGATAAAGTAATAGTCGTGGCTGGATTCTCGGGGCTCCACAACATCAAGCTTTGTTCAAATCATCATATCCCTTATCAAGGAATAGTCATGTTATTCTCCTCGTGTTCACAATAGACTAGAAAATGAAGCACTACCGGTCGGGCAATGGTGTGTTTCTCAAGCACGCGCACCTCATGTTGATTACTTAGCTCCTCCAACTTTCTAGCCAAGGTGGATAGCTTCGCTCTTTACTTCATGTCCTCCGGAGTGAGTACATGCCCCCTCTTGAGTTGGTTTTTGCAGTCTCATTTCCTGCCCCTGGGTCATTCATCCCATGCTTTAGAGGTTTTTGCCACATAATTCATTTATATTTTATTCGATTTTTACTCAGAAGTCCCTCTACACATAGTTCCAAGAATCGTCTATAGCAAGGGACATTCCATCATAAAAATGGTTGACTAGCAACCATGTGTCCAACCTATGGTGAGGATAAGCATTGATGGTTTCCAAGTACCTTTCCCAGCACTGGTAGAATTTCTCATTTTCATGGGCTGTAAAGGTGTAAATTTGTCTCTTTAGACAATTGGTTCTATGTGTGGAGAAAATTTTCTTCAAGAACTCAGCTTGCATTTCTGTCTAATTCTGAATGGTCCTTGGTCTTAGAGAATTGAGCTAAATCTTGGCTTTATCCTTCAAAGTCAGTGGAAAAAATTTTATTCATCAAATCCAGATTGGTAGCATCCTCCTTGAAGGTATTGCATACTTCCACAAAGTCCCGGATATGCGAATATGGGTTCTCACTCTCCATACCATGGAAGGTTGGAAGTAGAGGCAGAATGTAGGGCTTGACAATCATGTCCTCTACTGGGGGCACAATACATGAGGGTGCACTCACCCTTGGGGAATGTATGTGGTCCCTCATGGACCTATATGCATTGGGATCCCTTGGTATCTCCTGTTGGCTCTGTTGTTCCTCATGTGGAGGCTCCATCTAATCACTGTTCAAGCTCACTTCACAGCCTTGTTCCTATGGGGCACTAATTCTTTCTAATCTGCCTACTCTATTCCTATCCCAGTGGTGCATAAACTCCTAAATGAACAACACAGAACACCAACAAGAAACAAAAACAAAGCTACCAAAAAGATTATTGTTAGCTAAAAAAATTTGTGTATGGACAATAAAATAATCGAATTAACCCAGTAGTGAACTCCTAGGAAAATTGAAAGAGATAAAAGTTCGCCAATACTTGTGATAAGGATCATAAGTTCAACATGTCATCACTTGCACTAAGGCACCATCCCAGGCAATGGTGCCATTTGATTCAAGTGCAAACACAGAGGGTGGTCTGGAATCAACAAAATTTATAAACCTAATTCCTCCTACTACCGTAGCATGGCTGCTACAGTATAATGGCTCTAATTTCGAACACAGTTTTCTTCACACAAATGACTTGCAGTTAAGTCCAAATTGGTGAATTTGTTTTGGATTTTAAGGTTTGGTAAAAATAGTGGGTTTTGGTGGTGGAAAATTGAAAACAAAGTAAAGTAAAATATGAAAGAAAACGCCTTAAAGTGTTAGGCTACTGGATTTGGGTTCTAAAGGTTACTGAGGGGTTCACGGGTCCATTTTCTCGCATTGGGGAGGATGACCTTTAGTCATTTCCTGAATCGGATCTTCATTTAGCTATAAAACTTAAACCCTAATAATGTTCCTTTTGAGAGATGGCATTTATTAAGCATTAACTCTCTTAGACAATGAAAACCTAACTCCCTGACCCATCTTATAGTGACTAATAAATGGCAACTAACGAATCTCAGTGGATCTAGCAATAAGCATCCACTGAACCCTAAAAGATTGCCATGTACTGATCATTCAAGGTGCATAAAAGGGGTTTGAACCTAGTGTGAAAAACAGAGACATAAATGTCAATAAATGCATGCGTTAAAAACATGAGAAACCTCAATTACCTCAGGTCCGTAGCCCAGTAGCCCTCCTCTTGAAGGATAAAGGAGGTTTTGCAAGAAAATGAGAGAAAAGGTGAGAAAAGAGGAGAAAATAAGAGAAGTGGGAAAAATTCCCGCCCAGCAAATGTATTAATGATCAAGATGTTTTCTGTACAGTGTAGTAGTAGCTTATATACTACCCCAGCCATGAGAAATTACAAAAATATATTAACCACCTACTATTACATTAAGGGTAATTTAGGAAAATTACAAAAATTGGTAAAAAAGGAATCAAACAGGTTATTAAGTATAGTGAACAAATTTCTCAGGTTGCGAAAATTTCGCAGCCCTACTCCTTTCTTCCGCTGCTTCATTTCTTCTTGGTTTCTGCTTTCTTTTCTTCTTGTTTCCGACCTGCAGCTATGGATTCAATTTGGATTCTTCATGATTGAGCCGACTCAACAATTTTGGCGAGGTTAGCTTGCAAAAACTACAAAATTTGCCACAAAATGCGATCAGTAGTATAGCAAGGACCATAATGTGCCAATCAGGTTAATTAAGTTGATTAGTACACAAAAAGTGCTCAAAACCAACATTGAACAGGGTTCAAAATAGCATTATTTGGGTACTAATCAATAGCAACTAAGAAAAATCTTTGCATGAATATCTTATGATATCCATTAACAATTCAATAGTTTTTCCCTTTGTTGAGTGTTGAAGATGCACCCTGCAGAAGGTTGGAAGAAGACGATGACAACAGCAACAAATGAGAGCAGGAACAGGAACCCGAAGATCGTTGGATGGAAGGTTTGGGGCTAATGTTGTGCCTGTAAAATCAACAGTAGGTTGGGGAGAACAAAACAGACTAAGGCATATCTAAAAACATCGTTCTTAGGAATTTGATTTCCCAGGATACAACAGTTCTTCAGAGCAGAAGATGAGCTCTGGAACAGGAACAACAGAGTGAGAAGAAGAACGAGATTCAAAGTTGCAGAAGAAAGGAGGTTGAAAAAGTATTTCACAAACTTACAACCTATTTGAATTTATAGGCAAAATTATGGTCGTTGGCCATTAAGAGGATTTAATTAAAAAACGTTACAAATTAAATACAAGCTTAATTGTAAGAATTAAAGCAAAACATTATGAATTAAATGCAAACTTAATTGTAATAATCAAAGCGAAACGTTACGAATTAAATGCAAACTTAATGGTTAGAATTTGAATTCAAAATAAACCTGTTGTGAATTTATTGCCATTTTATGACTTGAATCTTTTTGATTTTAAATACACAAAAATCAAGGTTTTTATTTAAGCAAGCAAAACCAAATTAATTGGGACCAAAACCAAATGTGTCCCAAGTCTATTCATGTGCGGGGGGCAAATCCACCGATTTGCACTGAATTAGGGTTTTCGGCCCATTTCTTGTGCACGCGAGGGCTCCCATTTTTTCAAGTCATGTACAAGTCCATAATTAGGTTTTAGTATATGAACCCATAAAAGACTCTTGTCTTTTTTCCATGTATGCCAACACCTTTTTGAAAACTATTGTTTACTAACAATCCCTCACAATTTTCAAAAAGATTTTTGTATTCAACAAAATTTTGTATTTAAACACTTTGTTTGGAATATGGAAGAATGTGTAAGTTCCTTAAATTTGGTGTTCAATGAACTATGAACCAAACATAGATGAATAATATTTAATTTACAGAGTATTGGTGAAGATTATTGCTTCTATGAACCAGAGTACTCTTGATCGTAAATTAGGGACCTTATCATTCGCACTACACATCACTATTCTTTTTGTTCAACGTTGTTGTGCGCGTTTAGGTCATGCGCATGCCTGATTATTTCATAAGTGCTCTAGAAAATTTTCCATATCACTTCATGGGAGCGGCCCCACTCCACACTTATATAGGTGATTTAATTAAGTACACATTACATTTATATGTACCACCCATAAGGGAAATGAAATCATTAAGAATATTACTCATCCTCTCAAATTATGCATTCTAGCACCATAACTACACTACAAGAAGGGACAATTTTGTTGGTGCTAGCAGGGTTTAGCAAGTGACTTGTTATTACCCATATGAACCTTCTTCATGGGATCTCCAATTACAAAGGTTAGGTTCCTATCATTGCTAATCTCATATTGGCTTAAGTCCCATTCCACTCAATGTCTCTATTGACTGATTTTTACATAGACTAAAAACTGACTAATAGTTGAAGACCAAATAAACTAAATATGATGAAGTCAGTATGTGCCAAACTTATGGTACCACCACCAAAAACTAACCAGTTCCTGACAGCGGCGCCAATAACTTGTTGACTAGTGACCAAAATTATGAAAATATGTTGTTTGCCTTGGATGAGAAGGTTTCAATTGAAAAATGTGTTTTGCGTTTAGATGACTGCAAGTGCACAGGTCATTCAAGTAATAAAAGTAGATTTAAGTCCGAAATCGTTCCCATGAGGATTTAATTAAAAAATCTAAACATCAATTACCCCATCTACTAAAGATCCTTGCTATTTGAACTCCAAATATAAAAGTGATTTGGTATTAAACTTAGGAAATGTAAAATTTAAATAAAATTCTATAACTATATATAAGGAATTCTAAATTGTTGGATTGGAAAGTTCACTGGGTAAGTTAACATTGGGAAGTAGATCAGTGTACAATTATTAATTTTTGCTTCCTTTTATAACATAGTTTAGTCATTAGTTTGAGATATGAACTTGTCAAAGATGCAAGGTAGTATAGTTTGGATCTGTCCACACACCATACATTTCACTAATTAGAGATTCATGTTCCTTTTGAATACATGAGTCTAACTAGTTATTTGTATAATAGAAACCTCTTTCTAAGATCTAGGTATTTTTCCTTTTCAGTACTTCACACCTATTTCTTAGGACTGGGGAATTCTTGCCCCTATAGACAGGATTATGCAAGCCTTCTCCAATCTAAATGGTATCTCATCCTTCAAATCTAATAAAATTTTATATCTCCTTGATTAGATCTTTTCTGACACGGGATCAAGATTAAGGAGAACCCTCTTATCAACTAAATTGATACATCATCTAACTATCATTACACCATGATTAAGTTAGTGATCTATCAAAGTTATATTTAAGAGTTCATTAGTTCAATAATATTAGTGTACCATACCCCCAAGTAACTACTTTGTACTCTTAGGAAATTCCATCTCTGTGTCACTTAGAGGGCTTCCTGGAAATTAGAGCAAGATATAGTCATTTTCTGGGTACAAGCTATTAATATTCTGAACGAGTAGCTTCAAGAACAATACCAATCAAATAAATTCAAGGTTTTGAACTATGAATTTTTTTTAGATTGAGCTGAAAACAATAATGAACATTTGATCTAATCCCAAAGGGAGCTTAGTCTTTCAAAATTGGTTTACAACAATGGGCTGACTAATCGATCAAAAATTCACCAAATTGGGTGTTTAATGAAATAAATGAACTCTAGAAAATTTCAAAATTCATTAAAGTCAGACAATAATGAAAACTAAAATTTTTACAGTGAACCCAACTCAAAAATTCACTCCAAATCACTGTTCAATACCAAAAAGAACTAACTAAAATACTAATTTAAAACAACTTGAAAGAAAAGAAAAATGAAAGAAAAATAAAAGAAAAATAAAATATAAAGGAGTTCCAGCTACCCAAAAGTTCTTGGTTTTGTAGAAGCTAAGCACAGTGCCCTAGATGCGTCTATTTATAGATTTTCAAATGATGGGCCACACTTCTAAGCTGAAATTGTGGATCCCCAAAAATTTTGGCCCAATTGACTACTTTGTCGTGACATAGAAAGTTATGTTGCGACATAGTTCTTATCTTTGTCCCCTAGCTCTTGTCATGACTTATAGTTTCTGTCGCGACATATTTTCATGCTTTCTTCTTGAATTATGTCACGATATAATTTGGCAATGTCGCAACATAGTTCTACTGAAGTTGTCTAGTCTTTGTTGCGACATGAGTGTCTTGGGTCGCGACATAAAAACTTTGTTGCAACACAACTTGTCATTTTTTGCTGCTTCTGAATTCTGTCACGACATAAATTTATTTGTTGCGATAAAACTTCTTGTCTTTCAACCTTGCTCTATGTTGCGACATAAGTTTGAAATGTCGCACCATAAAATACATTGTCATGATAGTCTTCTGTTCTCTCATCTTCATCTTTTGTCGCGACATAGTTTTCTTTTATCACGACAAAATTCTTTACCTCTAGCTCTTCAACTTTGTTGCAACATTCTTTGCTATGTTGCAACATACTTTTGTGGTTCTTCTCAATGTCTGTCATGATAATAATATCTTTTATCATGACAGAGTTTCTTACTGCTGCATGGGTCTGTTGTTGCGATAGACTTTTTCTTTATCGCGACATAGTCCTGTTGTCTTTCACTACTGAGATTGAACTTTGTGTCGCAACAGAATTTTTCTTTGTCACGACAATATTTTCTTCTATGATCCTTGTCGTTGGCTAGACTGTTTATTGTAACATTGAAATCCTTGTCGCAAGAAACTTGTCTTAGCTAGTTTCATTTTTCTTCCATTTTCATTCGTGACATAGTTTTCTTTTGTCGTAACAGAACTTCTTACTCTGTAACGTTTATTATTGTGACATAAATTTGATTATTGAGACAAAATTCTATTGCAACTACTTGATAATTGTCGTGATAGAGATCTCTGCCTTTAGTTATTCATTGTGTCGCGACATACTTTTCTACGTCGCAACATTCATCTTGCAATTCTTCTCATCTTTTGTTGCGACAATAGATTCCTTTGTCGTAGCATACTTCACTTTAACCTTATGTTGTGTTTGTCATGACATAAAACTTCTCTGTCATGACAAAGTTGTCTTGCCTTCTATTGCTAACTCTGAATTTTGTGTCACGACAAAGTTGTCTTTTGTCATGATAAAGCTTTTTTGCCATCTTTAGTTCTTTATGTCGCGACAAAATTGTGACATGTCACGAAAAAGTTTTGTGTTATGGCTTGAGTTTAGCTTGATCTTTGTTGCAACATAGCGCTTCTTGTTGTGACATAGCTTCTACTGGCTCTATTGAGATCCTATTGTGACATAACATTTCTCTATCGCAACAAAGATTTATGCCTTAACCATTTTTTCTGCTTTTCTTGCTTGAATTGTCTACTTTTCATTTAAAACCTGCAAAACACAAAGTTGGTAAATATTCTATAATCCAACGTTAAAATTGCTTATAAACTTCTAGAAACATGCTAGAAAAATGGATTCAAACTAGATGAGTTTAGGACTCATCAAATTCCCCCAAACTTAAAGTTTTACTTGTCCTCAAGCAAAAAAAAAAAAGATTTTGTTTGTCCTAAATCAATTTAGCTTTTATTTTTTTATGACATTTTTCCGTTGAATCCACAATTTGGAAAGATACCTAGGTTAGTTGTAAAATTATTTCTAAACATGTTTCCAATCTAGAATCAGGAAGATTTTCAATTAAGTTCACTAAATAGCCAAATAATTCCTATCGTGTAAACAATTCAATTATTCAATCCTGATTTGTGAGTATGTGATGGTCTTCTCTCTTCTTCCTTAGCAGATTAGTTAATCTTCTGGGATAATACTCAGATAGCAGATTTCTCTTCTATTATTTTAAAGTCCCATATGCTTGTTTGTCAAATTAATCTCCACTAATGTAAGCATATACCACCTTCAGAATCAATTTGGTCTTTTAGGCTTATAATGTGTGGCTTGGTTAAATGGGTAGATAATTGGACAAATTAGGCTCAATTTTACCCAGATTTCACTTACAACTTGACATATTTTCCTTTATTATGCATCCTAGATTTTTCCATTGATGTCAACTCTCTAACCTCCTCATTTGGTTTGGTGTATCTTTCTGCATATTCTTTATTGTGGTATTTTTCTTAATCGCATTCAGATTGTAAATTCTCCTCCTCTTAGAAGCTTTTTCACTTTTCATCTTTTATCAAGGTTTATGAAATAGTGCAATGTTTTACCCTTTTAAGCTTTCTACCACCCTTAACAAACTTTGGGTCAGCAACTCCCATACTAGTTGGCATTAGGGTACTAGGTTTTGAACACCCCTAAGAACTTAATTGTTCAACGGAGGAAGGCTACAAGACCAAACTTATTCCACCTTGATACTTTTCATTTCACAGCTTCTTTTCCTTATTCTTTTTATCTTTTCTCATCTCAATTGATTTTCATGTCTCAACCCTTCTTATCATTCTTTGTACTTTGAAAAAACATTCCCCTAAACTTGTCCTCTTATATCATTGATGTATTTGTCATGTAATCTGGGCAAATAAGGGTTCTTTATTGTAGGATTATTTTTAAGGGAGGATCTAGGATTTTCATTTGCTAGTTAATGATGAATTTGGCTATTGGCTAAAATAAGGAACTAAGGTGTATGCTTATGCATATTATAAGGATAGGCTTTGAAAGGCTTAATCTTCCAAGAATGGCCTATATCATTTCCTGTTAGTGGTACTACTTTGGATTTCGCCTTGACTAATAATCTAACAAGTTCTAGGACACTTGAAGATTTAACTGTGATAGATCTTAGAAGATGTCCCTAACCTTAGCACAATCTATTTCAGAGATACTTTTGACAATGTGCAGTGTTTATCAGGATTCATAATAACTAAACTGTTCACAAAAACAGAATTATAAGTCTTATTTGTTCCATCAATTGGTTGCAATCTTCCTTATTCTTTAAGTTCAACACATTCATTAATAACCTTACAACTTTCCTTTTTCAGTTCATTTATTCTTACCTCAATTCATCTATCAAATTCTTGTTTGGTTCTTGGATATGTTGCTATGCTATTTTACAAGTTAAAAGCTTATTTAAATCAACCATTCAAGTAAGAGAAATTTAACACAACAACTAATCAATTCCATCAATATTCCAATTCCTCCAAACAATTCACAGCCATTAAGTAATTCAACCTAGGAATGTAGCACCCTTCTCCGATCCGACTCGATTGGCGAGTCCGAACCGATCCGGGTCTCATTATGTTGTAACTAATACTTACCAACCTCGAATGGCGATTCAAACTGAGCTTGGTTTACTCCGATCAAGCTTATTTATCTTATCAAAAACATTTATTTATGTCATTTTGTTTTAGAGTTTTCACACGTTACATTTCATTTACCATAGGCACAAGGCCTTTTAAATATTTCGAAACTAAGCAAATCCAGGCCCATAAACATTTACATTTATACAAAACACAATTACATTAAAGGCATTCTATGCCTGTTCAAAAGGAGTACAAAAACAATGTTTCTAAGTTTAACTCATTTGATTACAAAACATCAATGTTCAAGAATGCGATGTATGCTCATGTCGGGGTATATACTTATACGCCGCAGGCGTTTCTCTATGACTTTGTGCTTCTTGTTCTTGGCCTTCTTTCCTGTTCACTCGATACCTGCGCATAGTTAAAAACTACACGCTAAGCATTTTCATGCTTAGTGGTTTTATACAGTTCTCTATCTAATAAAACATGCCTTAATCCAATCATGCTTGTTACTCTATTTCAATGATCCATGCATAAACAATACATATACTTATACATTTGTACATACTTTCATTTAAAAACATGCATTTTCACGCAAATACCCCTTCATTAATTCAATTCATGAGATTTAAGCATATACTCATAAAGATGTATTTATTTCATAATCTCATTTTCACTGGCCAAGTTTGTTATGACACCTTGACTATTCAATTTTATTTTCAATACGATTCGGCTCAGAATCTTCAGAGTTTCATTCTGTAATGTGCTTACACATTTAGCAATTTCGGTTCATCATCATGATGGATGCCGATTGGTGCATCCCGCCAAGTGAGACATTTAGCAATATGATTCTTCCATCATGGCGGATGGCGATTAGTGCATCCCGCCAAGTGGGTCATTAATAATTCACTTTGATTCGTTATGTCACAATATGACAATATCATTTTCAATTCAAATAAATGCACACAAGCAAATATTTGACAATTTACCCCAATTTCTCTATTTCAACACTTTATGCGATTTCAGATTTTCTTTCAATTGAAGTATGCATATTCTATACAATCATTTCACATTTACTTAGTAAACTATCAATACACTTGAAGTAAGGATAGAGGTTCAGTGAACAAACCAAATTATCGATCCCTTGTCTCTTTCGATTGTAATCCTAGGTCAGGTTGTTGTCTTCACCCGTACCTAGGCAATTACAAATTCTCCATTCTTAGTGGTTAAACAAATAATCATACTAAACCAATATGAAGCTTCGCCTTGGTGGCGAGGTACGGTACGTTTCTCACTTGGTTTCATTCTTATTTGAACCACCATTAGTCATTTATTAGGGTCACTAAACAATCGGTGTACGAATACGAGACTTAAAAAGTGCGCAAGGATACGAAAACAAGAAGCTGTTGAGCATCGTACCTGCATCTACCGATCCAGATCCAGATCAAAGCTCTTCACATCGGGTACCTGACCACTTGTCCTCTGCACAGTGGGTACTGGTACCACTTTTCCTCTGCATAATGGGTATCGGTACCAACTTTTGGTACCGGTACCACTTGCGGGTTCTGCCCAGAAAATGACAAATTTCGCCATTCTCATCCATTTTTCTTCACTATACCCCCCCAAATCCTTCCTACATCAAAACCCACCATGGAATCCACTTAAAACAACTCCAAAAGTGATTTAGAATCAATAAAAACCCTTTTTCCCTTCAAATCTCCACTTCTAAGTTGCTTGATCACAAAGGAGCAAGAAAGTGGGAAGAGACCCAACCAAAACTTGATCCTTCTCTTGCCTTAGCTCTTTTCTCCCTTTTCTCTCATCTCCTTCTTCAAAAACAGGATTTGCTCAAATGAGCACCCTTAGACCACTTTTGGTCTTTAAATCCCACTTAAGTGTAAGGCCATGTTTGGCCTACACACTTATCCTCATTTCTCATTTTTCTCCTTTTTGGTCTTAAGTCACTTATTCTTCATAAGGCCTTGTTTGGCCACAAAAATGCATTCTTTTGGCTTAAGTTTCTCCCAAAATGCTTTATAGACCATATACTTCCTCTATTTGCACTACAACTCTCATTAATCACACTTAGACATTTATTCTTTATAACTTATGACCCTTAGGTCCTCTTTTTCACAAATTCCAAATTTGCCATTTTTTCACTTGGGTTAATTTCCGGGTTCAATCAATTCTCATTTAGCATATAATATTTGCATTTGGATTTTAGCCATATAATCATTTAATCAATATTCATTTATCAATTCCTGGAAAATACCCAAGTTGGCTCAATCTATTCCCGGAATATATAATAAATTTTATTATAAAAATTTTAGGGTATTGGGGCGTTACACACTTCCCCACTTCTAAAATTTCGCCCCCAAATTTACCTTAGTTAAATGGGGGCTATGCATACTACATCACAAGATCGTTTTCACTTTCCCTAATGGCTTCTTACTTTCGCTGGCTTTCTCTCCACAACACTTTGACTAACATAATCTTCTTGTTCTGTAGTTCTTTCACTTCACGAGTGAAAATCTCCCCTAGCTCTTCTTCATACGATAAATCCAGTCTAAGCTCAATTGTCTCTGAAGAGACTACATGTGACAGGTCTAAATGGTACCTTCGTAGCATGAACACATGAAATACATTATGGATCTTTTCCAAGTTCGGAGGTAATGCTAATATGTATGCCATTGGACCCACTTTTTCGATTACTTCATAAGGCCCAATAAGCCTAGGGCTCAACTTGTGCTTTTTCCCGAATCTCATTACCTTCTTCTAAGGTGATACTTTCAAAAACACTTTGTCACCTAACTCATATTGAATATCTTTTCTTTTCAAGTCGACGTATGACTTTTGTCTATTGTTGGCCACCTTCAATCTTTCTTTAATCATTTTCACTTTTTCTTCAGTCTCTTATATCAAGTCGAGGCCAATCACTTTCTTTTCACTCAATTCCGTCCAACACAACGGTGTTCTACATTTTCTTCCATATAAAGCCTCGTAAGGCGCCACCTACTTGATTGGAAATTGTTGTTGTACACAAATTCAACTAAAGGGATGTGTCGATCCCAACTACCCTCATAGTCGATCACATAACTCCTTAACATATCTTCCAGTATCTAGATCACTCTCTCTGATTGTCCATCCGTCTGTGGGTGGAACGCTATACTGAAATTTGGTCGAGTGCCCAAGGCCTCTTGTAATTTTCCCTAAAATCTCGAGGTAAGCCTTAGATCTCGGCCTAAAATAATGGATATTGGAATCTCATGCAACTGAACTATTTCTCGATGTACAAATGCCGTAGCTTATCGCTTAATAGTCTATTCATCGGGTAGGAAGTGAGTTGACTTGGTCAATCGGTCCACTACGACCCAAACCGAGTCATGCTTTCTCCTTGTCAATGGTAACCCAACCACAAAATCCATGGTAATTCGGTCCCATTTCCACTCCGGTATTCTGATAGGCTGCAATAATCCCGAAGGAACTTGATGCTCTGCCTTTACTTTTTGACACACTAAACACTCGGGCTACAACTCGACATCTTCTTTCATTCCGCATCAATTTAATGACATTTTCAAATCTTGATACATCTTTGTGCTACCGGGATGGATAGCAAAAGATATGTTGTGTGCCTCTTCAAGTATGGCTTTCCTCAAATCATTATCATCGGGTACATAAACCCGATCTTTATAATACAAAACTCCATTTTCGTTCTCTATAAACTCGGTTTCTTTACTATCTCCAATTTGACTCAAATGCTTGGAAGGTAAAATGACTTAACAGAGGAAATAAAACCATACTTTGCTTGTTCAATTAGTGAACCTCTCACAATGGACTCACGTGGGTTATTCCTGGTGGCATTCCACTTCCTTTTATCATCAGTCAACAAATCAACGATTTTCTAAAAGTTTGGTTCTTTTACTAATTTCTTGAACTTCGAACCATTCTTCCTCTCGTTCAGATTGTAAGTTTTGTCAATCTCTTCCCTGCTGAACGATATCCATTTGTTCTGACATATACTATCTTGTCTTTCATTCCCACCATGTTTGCGTAGAATTATTTCACCACATCTACGAAACCAGGAGCCTTATGCTCATAGAAAAGGTGCCATCCTTTGCTGTCAACTATTTCTAAGAATAGAGAGATCAACTTGCTGAAGCCTCTTTCGCCAATAAAGTCTCTGTGCTTCAATTTGTCCCTCCAGGCAAAATAAGCACACTATGAGACTAAATCTCTTGCCTTTTCTTCTCTGCGCTCAGCTCTAGCTTCTTCAGCTCCTTCCATCCTCTTTCTAGTTTCTTCCACTGGTTGCTCAGTCTTTGCTCTAGCTTCTTTAGTTCTTTCTCCTTCCTGTTTTGTTTCTTCCTAAGTCGCTTGGACTGTTTCTTCCTCCCTCTCGGCATACTCTTCCATCATTTCATTCATATTAGGAACTAGGGGCGAGGGCTCAGACATGGTAAGAGTCAAGTTTTTGGAAATCTAGGGTTTTCGAAAGGAGAGAAAAAGATTTGGTGAAGAAAGCTGAGTGGGTTGATGGTTTATGAGGCAGGTGGCCTTTCAGGTTTCAAAATTTATCTATTTATAGGCCTAATGTTTGTTGTGCCTTCGTTAAATGTCGCAACAAAAACTAATCTAGGGTTTGTTCCCTTTTTAATTTTATGTCGTGACATAGAGAATTATGTCGCGACATATATATTTTTTTATTCACTTAAAAGCTAGGTTAGTCCTTTATCGCGACAGAGCAAGAATGTCGCGACATAAAAATATGATGTTCAAGTGTATTTGTGTCGCGACAAAGAGAAATATGACGTGAAAGACAATTTCTTGAAAAAACAGAGTTTAGAGCAAATTTGGTTATGACATAGAGAAATATTATCGCGACCTAGTTTATTCGTTCCACTTGACATTTCTGTCGTGACATAAACATACATGTCACGACATACTCCTCTCCCTCCCCGTGACTTCAAACAAAGCAAGTGCACTTTGTCGTGACCAAAAGAGCCAAGCACATAACAGAGACTACTTTAAATGCGAACAAAAGATTGTTTGCGGCAACACCCTTTGGCTTCCTTAGAATTACACACTAATCGTTTTCGAATCAACACACAAATAACAAGTATGCACATCTTCCTCCCACTCAACCATACTGTGAAAATACATTTAATCATCAAAGAATCTCAATTCAAGTATGAACAATCATATTTCATTTCTTCACCTAATATAACTTAGCATGATCATTAAGATATTCAAGGAATGAGGACAACAATGCTATTTAAAATTTTATGTTCAAAACAAAATTACATTCCCCCAAACTTTAACTATGCATTCTTATTAAGAATAGTTAGGGAAAAAGAAAACTCCCCCTTGTAGCATTGTCTGCCTTATAAGTCTGAGAAGGAATGATTCCAAATAAAATCCATCTCTAATACAACTTCATTGTTCTGAAAAATTAACAAAATTCACGAAATAAAATTTCAAACAAAATTACAATCCAAACTTCAAATATACAAAGCAAAAGCAAGCCAACTCGTTAAATTGTACTCGTTTGCCGCTTCCCAAGAAGTTGCTCTGTTTAATGTCTCTAGCTAGACATTTGCTACAAAATGTTTTCCTTTAAGCAAAATTCTCCTCTCTCTTCAAAATCTAGCACTAATATTCATTTATGTTTCCTCCAAGATAATGCTTCAATCTTTGACCATTCACTTTAAATTCACTGCTAGATTCAATTTTTAGTGTCACTGCTCTAAAGGGTGTACTTGATACTACTATGTAAGGACCACTCCATCTTGACTTCGGTTTTCCTGGAAACAGTTTGAGCCTGAAATTGTATAATATGACTTGTTCTCCTTCTTTGAATTTCTTCCTTAAAATCTTCCGATCATGCCACTTCTTTGCCTTATCTTTGTAGATTCTGGCAGTATCATAAGCTTAATTTCTCAACTCTTCTAGTTCATTCATTTGGAGTAATCTTTCTTCTTTAGCAGCTTGAAAGTCACAATTTAGTTTCTTAATGGCCCACGTAGCTTTGTATTCTATTTCCAGAGGGAGATGACAAGGTTTTCTAAATACAATTATGTATAGGGACATTCCAATAGGACTTTTGTAAGCAGTTCTATAAGCCCATAATACATCATCTAGCTTTACAGACCAGTCTTTTCTGCTTGTATTAACTGTTTTCTCTAGAATTTTCTTTATCCCCCTTTTGGAAATTTCTGCTTGCCCATTTGACTGAGGGTGATAAGCCAATTCCATTACATGTCTGATTCCATATATGCTCATGAGTTTTGCAAAGACTTTATTTGTAACACGGCTTCTCTCATCACTAATGATTGTTCTGGGTGCTCCAAACCTGCTCAAAATATTTCTTTATATAAACCCAACAACTGTATTAGCATCATTTCTGGGACAAAATATTGCTTCCACCCATTTGGATACATAATCCACAACTAGGAGAATGTATAGATTTCCAAATGATGATAGGAAAGGTCCCATAAAGTCTAGCCCCCAAACATAAAAAATATGCACCACCAGGATTCCTTGTAGGGGCATCTCATTTCTTTTGCTTATGTTGCCCATTCTCTGACATTTATCATAATGTTTTACCCATTCAAAACAGTCTTTGAATAGAGTAGGCCAATAAAAACCCGATTGGAGAATTTTGGGCTGTTCTATCTCTTGCAAAATGTCTTCCATATGGTGATGCATGACATTTATCAATAATTTTTACTGTTCGCTTGCACACATATCTTGATAATCATATTCGTCATCTTTTGAAAAGTAGTGATCATCCCAAATATAAAATTCACGGCTCAACTTTCTTTTTCTGCTGGTTGCCGACCATACGGCATAAGTCCATAAAGGCAATTCACAATATCGCACACTGTGGGGTTTAGTTGGATACCAAAACAACTCCGCTCATTAGAAAGTTGTCTCATTTCACCTCCTTTTCTTCTTCGAAAAGAGTTTTCCATTTCAGACAAGTGATCAACTATCACATTGTCACTACCCTTCTTGTCTTTAATTTCTAGATCAAAATCTTGCAGCAATAATACCTATCTGATTAGTCTTGGTTTGACATTTTTCTTTGCCATAAGATATCTAATTGCAGCATGATCAGTGTGTATTGTAACATGGGACCCCAATATGTAAGGCCTGAATTTTTCACAAACAAACACCATTGCCAACATCTCTTTTTCAATTGTAGAGTAGTTCTCTGGTGCTTCATTAAAGATTTTTCTGGCATAGTATATGGCCTTGAACATTTTCTTAGTTCTTTGTCCTAATACAGCTCCCATAGCATAGTCACTGACATCACACAATTTCGAAATCCTTGTTCCAATAAGGTGTTACCATGATAATGAACTAACTGGATTTAATTTCATTAAAGTACTTTGTAATATTCATTAAAATCAAACTTGCATCTTTTTCCAACAACCAGCAGATGACGGGTCCAGAGATTTTTGAGAAGTCCCCTGCGACCCTCAGAAAACTAGCATATCCTAGGAAACTTCTTACCCCTTTGACTGTTGTAAGTGGCAGGAGAGTTTTTATGATAGAAACCTTTGCTTGGTCTACTTCTAATCCAGCTGCAGAAATCTTATGCCCTAAGACAATACCTTTTGTTACCATGAAATGACATTTTTCCCAATTCAGAGCTAGATTTTTGTCTTAGCACCTTTGAAGTACTGTTTCCAAAATTTTCAAACATTTCTCAAAACTAGATCCATATACTGAGAAGTCATCCATGAAGATTTCCTTAGCCTCTTCCACCAAATCTAAAAACATAGACATCATACATCTTTGAAAGGTGACAGGAGCATTACATAGTACAAATGACATCCTTTTGAAAGCAAAAGTGCCATAAGGACATGTAAATGTAATCTTCTCCTAATCTTAAGGGGCTATAGAAATATGGTTATAACTAGAATACCCATCTAGAAAACAGTAATGGGGGTGTCCTAATAATCTGTCCAACATTAGGTCAATGAAAGGTAGAGGATAATGATATTTCCTAGAAGTTGTTTAGTTTTTATACTATACACTCCTCCATCCTATCACGCTTCAGAAAGGAATCAATTCATTCTTCTCATTTCTAATCATAGTGAATCCACCCTTTTTGGGAACCACATGAATTGGGCTCACCTAAGGGCTGTATGAGATTGCATATATGAAGCTTGCATTCAACCATTTCAATACTTCTTTTCTGACAACTTCTTTGATTACTAGATTCAATCTTCTTTGATGTTCTATAGAGGTCTTTGCACTGTCTTCCAAAAGGATCTTGTGCATGCAAATAGAAGGACTGATTCCTTTCAAATTTTCTATAGACCATGCAATTGCTTCCTTGTATTTTCTCAGGATCTCCAATAGTTTTTGTTCTTCATGCTCAGTTAATGCAGCCGAAATAATAACAGGTTTTGCCTTTTCTTATTCTAAGAAAGCATACTTTAGATTACTGGGTAATTCCTTCAAGGTTAACCCTTCTGAACTTGTTTCTGTTTCTTCCGCCTTCTGTTCATTGCTGCATTTTTTTGTGCTGTTTTCAACAATACCGAGAACTGCCTCTTTTGATTCAAAATTAGTGTTTAGAAATTCAACATCAAGAACATCAAGATATTGGAAATTCATCTCATTTTCTTTCATTGAACTCTGAATCTTACAATCATTTATCAATTCAGAATTGATGGGTACTTTTGTTTCTACAATCCTACAATCAATATTATCAAATTTTGCCTGTTTCAAACTGTGATTAAGATTGAAATGCACTGCCTCATCTCCTACCCTTAGAGTAAGCTCTCATTTTTTCACATCTATCAAAGTTACTCCTATAGCAAGGAAAGGCCTTCCTAGCAGTAGTGGGACTTGTTTGTCTTCTTCAATATCAATAACCACAATGTCCACTGGAAAAATGAACTTTCCCACTTTGATAAGCACATCTTCAAGTATACCCTTAGGTTGAGCTAAGGTTCCGTCCGCCATCTGCAGGGTCATGGCTGTGGGAGTAAGCTCCCCCAAACTTAGTCTCTTAACTACAGATAAGGGTATCGGGTTAATGCTGGCTTCGAAATCACACAATGCTTTTCCCATTTCAGAATTCCCTATTGTGCAAGGAATAGTGAAGCTGTCTGGATCCTGCATTTTCTTTGGTAAAGATCTCTGGATAACTGCATTGCAGGTTGCAGTTAGGCTCACTACTCCTATAACGCCCTGAAAATACCCTAATAGTTTTATAACATGTTCAGGGTGTAAAATATATTAAATTATATTTTTTTTGGCGTTTAAATGGCTAAAAACGAAAAATGATAAATACCTAGAAATTTTACAATAGTAAAATAAATTTGGTAAAAATGTCAAATGAGGACCTAAGGGTCATAAATGAGTAATGTAATTGCCAAAAAATAAATAAAATGAAATGAAGTGGAAATGAAAGTGAAATGAGGCTTTAAAATGAGAAAAATGAGAAAAATCCAATTAATGAGCTAGCTAAACATGACATTACATATGATATGAGAATATCATGGAATGCCCATTTGGGCATTCACGCTTGAGAGGAGCAAGGAGGGCTTCGGGAGAAGAAGGTATATTTGTGTGTCACGCTTCTATTCTTGGTCTATCTTTGTTCAAGCAACGTAAGGAAGAGAAGATTCAAGAGAGCTATGTAAAGGAAACTAACTCGTAACTTCCTTTCGATGATTTTTGATTTGAGGAAAACCCTAACTTTTATGTAAAGGTGATTTTGATTGTTTAGATCACTTGAGTTGTTTTGTTAAGTTTCAAAGTGCTTTTGGGTTAGGATTGGTTTTGAATAATTTTTGTATAAAGGAAATGATGAAGTTTCAAAGGAGTTGTTGTCAATTTTTTTTCAAAATCCTTGTTTTTGTTTTGGCTATAAGTTAAGTTATAATTATCGAAATTGAGTGATTCCAATTGGTAAAGAACCATAAGATCTATAGATACAAATGTATAGAAGGACTAGGGAGCACCAGATCTAAGGTCTAGGCTTAGAGGTGAGTTTCGGGTAGCTAATAGGTATGCTCTATTTTGGGTGTAGTTGTGGTGTTTTGGCCGTAAGTTGAGTTTCACTCATCCAAATTGAGTGATTAAAAATTATGGTAAAATAGACTTCTATGGAAATAATTTACTTGAAGAAAGTGCATGCAATTTGTAACCCTAAAGAGCCCAAAAATCCGTCAAAGTGGAGTTATGTGTAAGAACAATCTGATTATGCTTCGCAAATTAGAGTAGTTTGGATGTAAAATGCAATAACTTGAGTTTTGGTCATCCAAATTGGATGAGTCCAATCGGAGAAGAAACCTTAGAACCATAGATTCAAATGAATAGTAGGAACCATTTCCAATTTAAGGAGTTAAGACCCCTGAAATCGAGAATAACAGTAGGTAACCGAGTGAGTTGGCATACTGACTCGGGCCATTAAAATGTCGCACTTGAGTTTGGGTGATTCAAATGAGATGATTCCAATTCCTACTAAAAATATACTCATAGAGATATCATTTTATTGAAGGAAGAATTATAAAAATATGGCTCATGTGTCCCTAGAAAATTCTGCAAGTGAAGGTGTATTGGGTAGACATCAACCCTAACAAAAAATCTTAGAATGCACAACTGATTTTTTTTCTTGGGATGTTCTTTGATAGTGACATATTTGTGATGGATTAGGGGATGGTGACAAGGAGGCTTGACCCAAGAACGAGATTCTGAGAATAGGAATCGAAGAAATGACAACCTTTTGGCTCGTTTCACACTTCCTTCCTGTTTCCGCTTTATGTTTTATTGACAAAATAAGTCTAAAAAGGTTTTATATGAATATGCATGTGTGCTCGTTGGAGTCATAAATGAATTATTTTGTTCTCCACTTCTCTCTCTCTATTTCTAAAATGTTTGAAGATTATGAAATACATGGATTTATTGAAATGAATTGCGATAAATTGCATATTGATTTGTTTTAAATTAATTTGATACAACTGATTGTGAAATGAATTGCATATGAAAAATTGCATGAGTATTGGAAACCAAGTATTTGGATATAAATGTATTTACACTATTGTAAATTTCTATATGCCCTTAATAGAATGTTAACCGTTAAATTCGAGTTAAGGATAGATTGGTATACCAATAAGGGTCAAATGAGTAATGATGTGTCATCCGACCAGACTCAACGGGACAAGATCTAGAGTGGTTCAATAAATGATTTTAATAACTAGTTTATTGTACCCAGCGGGACCATATTGTTTTATAAATTTTTTTTATATTGGCCTGCAGCCCAGCGGGACCATGCCGGTGATTCGTTATCCTATGCACCGAAAGCATAGGTTCAATTCGCTTAAGGGCAAAATTAAAAGAAAATTATGAAATGCATGATTTGTGTTTGAATGATTTATTGCATATGAAACTGCATGATTGAAATGACCAATGAATTGTAATTTGAATGTATACGAAATGAAAATATATATGTATTGTACCACATTGGTCATTGAAAAAATTATATAAAGACATCGATTTAGAAAAATGCATGATTTACTTAAATTGAAATGACGAGATAATTGTATAGAACCACTAAGCATGAAAATCCTAAGCGCTAAGAGCCTTATTATCGCATAGGAATGAGTGAACATGTACGGCTGAAAAGACCACAAATGATTTGTAGTCAACGTGGGCCAAGGCCTCACTCTGAGTCAAGTAAAGTCTGACCGTGCATTCATGAAATATATTTGATAATTCAGACAAACTTTGGATTTTGGCTTTGTAAATATTTTATATTGAAAACGACTTGTACGTCGTAATGTATAAAGGTGGTAAATGGATCAAATGGGCATGTAATGCCATATTTAATGGAAAAATGTGTATTGAAACAAAATGATGGGCCCTTAACTTGAATTATTATATACAAATATATTCATAAAGATAAATATCCTTACAAACGAAACATTTGAAATGCTCTCACCTCAATAAAGTTATGAATTAGATTAAAAAGGGATTCAGATCTTATCCTGCTGCCTCCACGTCGTACGGCGCGAGCCACAACTCCTTCTTCACCTTCGCTACCAACATATCCTCCAGCACTGCGAGGCATTTGAGTCAATGCCTCTCGAAAAAGGGATATTAACTCTATCATCTAACATGTTTAAGAATCTAGAGAATGTTTTCAACTTAGCCTTCGTCGCTTTCGAGGGAATGAGACTTGAGGCTTGTGTTTGAACCTCTTCCTTCTTCCTTAGATTTCCTTCAAATTATCGCCTTTGCCGCATTTTGTCGTTTCATCTTTTCAATAATCTCTAAACTGTAGTGCTTCATTTCTCCTCTAATTTATTCTTTCTCTTTCTTAGTTTTCTTCTTCTCTTTTTTGCCTTCTATCTCTTTTCCACTTCTCAGAGTTACACCATACAATCCTTTGGATTCTTCCTTATGTCACTTGGGAAGGCATCCTTGGATTGATTCTACATTGCTAGGGCTAGCTACCCTACTTGTGTCTCTAGATTCTTCAGAGAGGCATTTGTGTTGGCTTGAAACACAATCGTGTTTGCCTGAAATGCTGCTAGATCAGCAAATTTCTACTCATGAATGTTCAAAGAACCTCTTATTTTATCCCATGAAAGTCAGCATCCTCTTATTTTCTCCCATGAAAGTCAAGATCTGTTCTTCAAAGGAAGGAGATCTCCTTTATCCCTGATTTTCTGCTCTATGACTCTTGTTGTCATGGTTGTTGTTGGAACCTGTAGCTTACAATTTTGTTGAAAATTCTACCCAGGTCTTTGGCCTTGTTGTGCTCCTCCCATATGAGAAATTCTCTACGTCCTGAAAGTCGTGTGTAATGAGTCAAGGGTGTTAAGGTTGGGCTTAAATTTGTAACTTCTATTAGCATTGAGATACTATGCCTCCTCAACTTGGTAGGGACCCTCATGGGCTAGTCCCTTTTCATCACTATTCCTCTTCTCATTTTCATCAATTGTTCCCACTTCATTTGTTGGCTGCATTCTTCTCTCATGGTTTCCCATCTTGTTCATCAATGCATCTAGTTTTGCTTCTATGGCAATCATTTGATTAAGCTCTATCACACCACTTCCCTTCAGTTTGTTGCTGCTCCCTGAAGTTTCAGATGGAGCTTTATCATTGAATTTGGCAAGGTCTTCTATAAATTGCTTTGCCTCTTTAGTACCCTTTTCTTTGAAAGCTCCATTAAAGAAATGCGCATCAATTATACCTGGGAGGTATAATTCATAGAATGACAAAAATATCCATCTGAAAGGCTAGATCTATTCCATTCATCGGGGCACCTTTCAATAACTTGTATCTTTCCCCGCATTATAGAGACTTCATCATCTCCTGCTTGAACACTATGATTTCCTTTGTAGCTGAGGGCAGGAGGGAAGAATTCTACTCATGTAGCCTCCACCAACTCTTCCCAATTGTTCATCGATCCAACAGCAAAGTGATCAAACCAGTTATGCCACATATCTCATGAAATGGAAATAGTTGCAGCCTTAATCACTTCAGTCTAATCGTGAAGAGATTAATATATATATATATATATATATATATATATATATATATATATATATATATATATATATATATATATATATATCAATTCTAAATCTTTCAACACAGCTTAGAAGTTATATGATCTCACAATCAATGTTAAAAACTTGTTGACCATTTTTTTGTATAGACCAAATTTGCCAAGTAATTAGCTCTACAACCAAAGACTAAATAAAGTCTTCGACAATGGCACCAAAAACTTGTTAATTGACCAAACTGTGCATATAAAGTTATGACTTTGCCACCAAAGGAATATTATCTAATCCCCGACAACGACGCCAAAAACTTGTTGACAGATTTTGATGAAAATAGGTGTTTGTCATTTTAAACTTTACCTTAAAATTGTGTTTGGCTCACCATTGCAAGTGCACAAGTCGTAAGCACAAGTGGATTTATTATCCGATATCGTTACCACGAGGATTGATGATAAATTACAAGACTAACTACCCCAACTACTCAAGATCCTTACTATTTGAACTCCAATTTTAAGATGATTAGAGAACGAATAAAATAATACTAAAGTAATTTCACTAGTAGACATAAAAAATATTAATAAGAATGAACTTGAGAGTTCACTAAGTGAGACAACACTGGGAAATAGACTAATGAATAATTGTCAATTTCTGCATCATTTTAAATCATAGCTAAGCCATAAGTTGGAAAGATGAATTTTCAAAGATGCATTGTGGTATAGTTTGGATTTCTCCCTTAATCATACCTTTCACTAATTAGAGATTCATGTTCATTTCTGACTCATGGATCTAATCAGTTACTTGTAAGATATAACTTTCTTCTAAGAATCGAGTATTTTCCTTTCAAGATTTACACTCCAAATCTTAGGACTGAATAATTCCCGCCCCATGTATTGTGATAATAAAGCCTCCAATTTAGATGGCACCTCATCCTTCAATACTAATGACATTCTCAATCTCCTTGATTAGAATTTTGCTAACACGGGATCATAATCCTTTCATCAGAAAGAGGAGAAACCTCTGAGTGATTAAATTGATACTTCATCAAACTATCCTCAAACCATGAATAAGTTAGTGCTCTATACCCTCAGGATTCTTCATCTTTGTGTCATGCAGAGGGCTTCTTGGAAATCAGAGCAAGATACAATACTTTGTTTGGGTACACGGTACTAGTACTTGGTACAATTAAGTTAAAAAATAATACCAATCAAATAAATTCAATAATTCTAACGAAGGCATTCTTCCATTTTGTGCAGAAAAATAACAATCATCATCGACCCATTCCCAGAGGGAGCTCAACCTTTCAAAACAGGTTCACTTATATTAGTGACTAATTGATTAGGAAAATTCATTGAAATTGTAAACGAACTGAAATAAATAAACTCCAGAAAATTTCCAAACTCCATTTTATTGAAAATAGTTATGAAAGAAAATTTAACAAGAGATCTAACCTAAACTCCGCACACGCTCACACTCAACTCTAGAAAATAAAAAGAAAACTAACTACAAACTAAACTCAAACTAAATCTACTAAAAAGGAAATAAAAGATAAAAATAAAAGAAAAATAAAAGGTATATATCCAACCACAGGTTCCGGACCAGCCTGCCTGATGTATATTTATAGACTTCAAAATTGCGTTGTGGATCCCCAAATATTCTGGCCCAAATTGGTCGCTTGTCGTGACATAGAAAATTTTATCGCGACAGAGCTTTTAGTCTTTGTCGTTGGCTTCTATCGTAGCATGCAAGCCAATACAACCTGCTTCTTCGAAGCTTTTTCGATTTTGTCGCACGTATTTTAACAATGCTCGATTACGCTTTACGCAGTTATTTGTTCTTATCGTGACAGGGATGTCTTGTGTCGCGACATAGAATTTATTGCAACCAACTTCTAATGCTTTTATACTTCTAGAAATTTTCGCATTTTCACCTTCAACAATTATACTTTGTTGCCACAAAATTTTCTTATGTTGTGATAAACTTCTTTGGTTACTCAACAATCTCTTTCATGACGTAGTTTTCGCTGCGACAAGACTTTTCTTCTTCGTCCTTATCACCGGCCGAGCTTTTTGCGACATAGAATCTTGTTATGACAGACTTGACTCGTTGGCTAGTTCTCTCTTTCACTTCTATCATGATCAATTTTCTTCTCATTACGAAAAAAATCTATCACTCTATTGCACTTCTTTATCGTCGCGATAGAAAACTTCTTCGGCCGCTACAGAGATTCGCCTTAAATTCTTCATTATTGCCGCAACATGAATTTCTTTGTCACATTCCTCTTGATGCTCTTCAACTGTCAAGGAGAGATTTGCTTGTCGCAACAGTATTCACTCCCAACATCATGTTTCGGTTTGCCGTCGCTGACTTGCGGTTTATACTCACTGGTGTCGCGATGTGAGCCGCTTTTGTCGTGATATTCATCTCATAATCTTAGCCTTATGCTGCGAGAGTAAGGATTGTCATGACAAAGTTCCACTGCCATTTACCTTGCTCAATGTCACGACAAAGTAAAGAGTGTTGTGACAGTCTTCTTCACACTCTTCTTTAGCAATGTCGCGATAGAAAAACTCTTTGTCGCCACAAAGTTCTTCTTCCTCCTTGAATTCTACCTAGACTTTGTTGCGACAAACTACTTCTTGCTGCGACATAGCTCTTCTAGTGTCCTTGAAATTTTGTTGTGACAGACAAAAACTATGTCGCGATAAAGAATCTTGCATTTGCTAATTTTTTTCTTCTTTTCCTATTGGAATAATCTTTTTCTCAATGAAACTCAGAACACAAATTTACATTATTCCATAATTTAGCATTAAAATATATCTCAATTAAGCAAAAATATGCTAGAAAATGGATTAAAATAGATGAGTTTAGGACTCATCAAATTTCAAACTTAAAGCTATTGTCCCTAAGCAAAGAAAAGAAAATTTTTGCTTGCTTCTCAAATAATTTAGTCTTATTTCAAGGACATTTTTCGTTTAAACTCTCACTGGGCAAGTCATGAAATTATTTCTAAACATGTTTCCAATTTAGAATCAGGAAGATTTTCAATTAAGTTCACTTTACAACCAAATAATTCATATAGTGTAAACACTTCGATCATTCAACCCTGATTTGTGAGTGTGTGATGGTCATCTCTCTTTTTCCTTAGCAGATTAGTTAATATTCTAGGATAATACTCAGTTAACACACTTCTCCTTCGTTCTTATAGTCCCATATGCTTGTTTGTCATATTAATCTTTACAAAATGTGCTATTATCACCAATCTTCTCGGATCAAATAGGCCTTTAGGTCAGAATGTGTGGCCTGGTAATAGGTAGATAGTCGACAATTCTAGCTCACCTTACCTAGACTTCACACAACTTAGTGCTCCCGCTTCATCAGGTATCCTTGATTTCTTTTGGATTTCAAGTTTCTAACCTTCCATCGTGTTTTGTGCATATTTCGCATATCTATCAGGTATCTTTTTCTTTCACAACTACACTCGCACATAACTTCTCTTCCTTTATCTTAGAATCTTTTTTCACTTTTCATCCCTCACCAAGGTGTATGGAATGGTGCAATGTTTTGTCTTTTTAAGCTTTCTACCTCCCTTAACGAACTTTGGGTCAATAACTTCCATACCAGTTGGCATTAGGGTACTAGGTGTTGAACACCCCTAAGAATTTAATTGTTCAAGGGAGGAAGGCTACAAGGCCGAACTCATTCTTCCTTGATGTTTTTCTTTTCACAGCTTCTTTTCTTAATTCTCTTCATATCTTCTCATCTCAATGAATTTTTTCTTTCTCAACCCTTTTTATCCTTCTCTACAACTTGTCCTTTTCTGTCATTTATGTATTTTGTCTTGTAATTTGGGCAAATAAGGGTTCTTTATTGTAGGATTATGTTTAAGGAAAGAATTGGGCTTCTCATTTGCTAGTTGATGGTAAGATTGGCTATTGGCTCAAATAAGGAACTAATGTGTATGCTTATGCATATCATAAAGGTAGGCTTTGAAAGGCTCAAACTACCAAGGATGACCTATATCATTTTCTATTAGTGATATTGCATAGGATTTCGCCTTGACTAATAATCTAACAAGTTCTAGGACATTTCGAGATTTAACCGCATGGATCCTTAAGATGTCTCTAACCTGAGCACAATTTGTTTCAGAGTTACATTTGACCATGTGCAAGGCTTATCAGAATTTTTACAACCAAACTGTTTACAAAAAATAGAATTATAGGTCTTATCTTGTTCCATCAATTTGTTGCAATCTTCCATATTCTTGAAGTTCAACACATTTATTAATATCCTTACAACTTTTCCTTTCAATCAATCTCATCCTACCCTAATGCATTTATCAAATTGCTTATTTGGTTCCTAGATATGTTGCTGTGTTGTTTAACAAGTAAGAAAGTTCATTTAAATTAAAAATTAAGTTATGAGAAATTTAAGACAACCACAATTTCATCCCTTTAGCAATTCAATTCAACCAAATAAGTCACAGCAATTAGATAATTAATTCTAGGTAAACTGGTTTCTCCCTTATTCAGTCTAGCTATTTACCAAAACGTCCTCAAATTCAATAATTCAAAGTAAAAGAAAGAAAATAAAAATAAGACAGACAAGAAATACAACATGAGAGTGAACAACAAGCTTTGGAAAGAATTTTTATTTTATTTTATTGAATTTTTTAAGGATGGGATATTAGGTATAGAGAGAGAAAAAGGGAAGGAAGAGCAGGGTGAGCTATTTTCTTCTTATTTCCTGCCTATGGGAGAAAGGTGATCTACCGGTCTCAACTTGTAACCACGCGTAAGGTGAGAACTCGTGAATCGACATGGCTACCTTGATCTACGCTCTCCACTTCTCATATGCGCACTCACCCATGGATAGGGCCATTTTCTCACGCTCATTTTGTCTATGCCCAATAGAGCTGTGCTCACTCAAGTAGTACATCTTAATCGGGTTGTTGTTGATCATATCCAAGCTTTCAATCCAATACTTTTCCTGGTAGTTCAGGGTGCCCTCCATTTCCTTGTTTCTTTTCTCTATCATTGTTCTTATTTCCTTTTGATGTTCCTTGTACAGATACCCAAAAGCATATGCCTTATGCAGCAAGTTCTTTTCCATGGCATCTTCCTTTTCCTTCATGATTTTTATTAGCTCACTATCTCTCCTAAGCTGATATGAGATGAAGGCATCTTCTCTTGCCTTGAGTTCTTCACTGTACCTCTTATTCCCCCGCTCCCATCCGCCTTCTACTCTTCATCTCGTTTAGGGCTTCTTCTAGATTTTGGTCCATCTTAAGTCTCCGTGATCCATATATCGGATCTCGCTTAGAGTTGGATTTATAGCTATTTGTCCATTTCTTGCATTTCTTGCCTCATTGTTTTCAGCATTTCCATCAATGCAACATTGTTACCTTGAGGCTTTGAGCTTTCAGCATGCTCATGATGGGCTTGTCTCACATCTGGAGATAGGGTTAGAATTGGGATTAAGCTTCTCTGCCTCTGTTGGAGCTCTGGAGCTTCACTCAGCCAGGGCTTCAGATTTCTATTTGTTCTTCTTCTTCTCTCACACCTTCTACCTCTTTCCCCTCGCTCTATTCTAGCCCCTGTGATTCTTGTCACGTCAAGGGTGAGGTCCAGACGCTTCCTCTTCCTCTCAGTCTCCTTGTACACCACCCAAGATACAGAGCCTTGAGATTAGTGCTGGGTGTGGAATCAGATCCTTATAGCCTCCTTTGTAATAACTCAGAATTGAGTTTTCTATAATTTTACAAACATTGAATTGTAGCCCTTCAGGATGGCATACAACAACATCAGTTTCCTTCTCCTAATCAGACACTGTGTGTTTTGAGTTGCAGAATGACCTAACATAAAATAAACCATACCTTCTCGTTCATCAATGCTCCTCTAGCGACGGACTCGTGTGGGGGCTCTACCATCCTCGTCATTAGTCAACAGTCTACAATCTTCCGAAGTCGTTCTTCACCCGCTTTCTAAACTTTGACCCATTCTTCCTCTCTTAAAGATTGTACATTTGGTCTATCTGCTCTTTGCCGAAGGATATCCATTCCCCTCTAACATACATTGCCTTATCCTTCATTCCCACCATATTGGCATAGAACTCCTTCACCATATCTACAAACCTAAAAGTCTTGTGCTCGGCAAAGCATCCTGCTCTCAATCTCTCTGAACAGAAATCCATTTGTCAAGCCCCCTCTCCCCGATGAAGTCTATGTACCGTGAATTTATCCTCCAGCGACATACGGCATATCGAAACTGGCCACTCGCTTTCTCCACTACTCTTGTTCTCACTTCATCTCCTCTCTCTTTCTCGATTCTTCCAATCGGGTCGCCAGTTGCCCTTTCTTCACCTTGCCCCTGCTTCTTCGAGTGACTCAACTGCTTCCTCCTCGCATATTCTTCCATGATTTTGTTTAGGTTTGGAACTGTGTCTAGCTCATTCAGAGAGGAAGCTTTAGGGGGGGATCTAGGGTTTTGAAAGGGAGTGAGAGAGATTTGGTAAGGAAGATTGAGTGGGTTGAAGGTTATGAGGCAGATGACCTTTTATTTTTCAAAAATTTTCTATTTATAGGCCAAAGGTTTGTTGTGTTGTTATTAATTGTCACAACAAAAATTGACCTAAGTTGTGTTCCCTTTTTTTAATATTGTGTCGCGACATAGAGAAATAATGTCACGACAGAAATTTGCAATCAATTGTAAACTAGGGCAAATTCTTTGTCGTGACATAAATTTTTGACGCTCCACTTGATTTATGTCGCTACATAGAGAAATCATGTCGTGACAAAATGGAATTATGTCGCGATAGATTTTTTCTTTTAAAATCAAAGGTTAGAACTAACCTTGTCGCTAATTCTCAAAGCAATTATGTCAAAACTTTCGCGATCGAGATATGTTTGATTCAAACTCTATCGCTGGGCGTAAAGAAAAACAATGTTGCATGTAATTTGGCAAGAATTTCACGACAGAGAAAGTACACCCGACATGGAACTAAAATTTTCCGTATCTGCATCATCTATATTAATAAGCCACATTCAAAGCAAGGTTTATTCACTCATACCTATCAAAACATACTTGTGAAAACCCATCTAATCATTAAAGAACCTCAATTCAAGTATGAACAACAAATCTCATTCTTCACTAAATATAATTCATCAAGATATTCAATAATGCATTGAAGTCATGAGCATAATAAAGTTGTTTACAATTTTCTGCTCTAAATAAAATTCACATTCCCCCAAACTTCAACTATGCATTATCATTAGCACTATAGATCACGATTCTTATTGTTTAACGTCATTGTGCGTGTTTAGGTCATGCGCATGCCTGATTTTTTCATACGTGCTCTAGAAATTTTGCCATATTACTTCATGGGAGCGGCCCCACTCCACACTTATATAGGTGATTTAATCAAGTACACACTGCATTTATATGTACCACCCATAAGGGATATGAAATCATTAAGAATATTACTCATCCTCTCAAATTATGCATTATAGCACCATAACTACACTATAGGAAGGGACAATTTTGTTGGTTCTAGCAGGGTTTAGCCAGTGACTTGTTATTACCCATATGAACCTTCTTCATGGGATCTCCAATCACAAAGGTTGGGTTCCTATCACTGTTAATCTCATATTGGCTTAAGTCCCATCCAACTCGATGTCTATGTTGACTAATTCTTACATAGACCAAAAAATGACTAATAGTCGAAGACCAAATTAACTAAATATGATGAAGTCGCAAGATGTGCCAAACTCGTACCACCAATTAAAAACTAATCGCTTCGTAGCGACACCAAAAACTTGTTGACTACTGGACCAAAATTATATACTATGTTTTTTGCCTTGGATGAGAAGGCTTCAATTGAAAAATGTGTTTTGGGTTTAGATTTATGCAAGTGCACAGGTCATTCAAGTAATAAAAGTGGATTTAAGTATGAATTCGTTCCCATGAGGATTTAATTAAAAAATCTAAACATCAATTACCTCATCTACTAAAGATCATTTCTATTTGAACTCCAAATTTAAAAGTGATTTGGTATTAAACTTAGGAAATGTAAAATTTAAATAAAATTCTATAACTATATATAAAAAATTCTAAATTGTTGGATTGGAAAGTTCACTGGGTAAGTTAAAATTAGGAAGTAGATCAGTGTACAATTATTAATTTTTTCTTTCTTTTATAACATAGTTTAGTCAATAGTTTGAGATCTGAACTTGTCAAAGATGCAAGGTAGTATAGTTTGAATCTCTCCACACACCATACATTTCCCTAATTAGAGATTCATGTTCCTGACACGAGTCTAAACTAACATTTGTTTAATGTAAACCTCTTCAAGATCTAGGTATTTTTCCTTCAGTACTTCACACCATTTCTTAGACTGTAATTTTACTCTATAATGTGATTACGTGCTCCAATATAAATGGTATCTCATCCTTCAAATCTAATAAAATTTTATATCTCCTTGATTAGATCTTTGATAACACGGGATCAAGATCCTTTCATCATATTAAGGAGAACCCTCTGATCAACTAAATTGATACATCATCCAACTATCCTCACACCATGATTGCTAGACCTATCAAAGTAATATTTCGCAGTTCATTAGTCCAATAATATTAGTCTACCATACCTCAAATAAGTACTTCAGACTTTAGGAAACTCCATCCTCTCGTGTCACTCGTGAGGGTCAAAACGAGCAAGATATCTATTTTCTGGGTACAAGATACTAATATTCTGAACGAGTAGCTTCAAGAACAATACCAATAAAATAAATTCAAGATTTTGAACTATGAATTTTTTTTAGATTGAGCTGAAAACAATAATGAACATTTGATCTAATCCCAGAGGGAGATTAGTCTTTCAAAACTGGTTTACAAATAACATTGATTAACTGATTAGGAAAATTTACTGAAATTGCAAGCGAATTGAAATAAATGAACTCCAGAAAATTTCAAAATTCATTCAAGTCAAGACAGTAATGAAAACTGAAATTTTTATAGCGAATTGATGAGTCCTAAACTCATCTATTTTTAATAAATTTTTCTGGCATATTTTTTGCAGTTTCAGATCTATTTTAATGTCAAATTATTATATATAAACCAACTTTGTGTTTTGCAGGTTTTAATTGAAAAAGGAGATAATTCCAGTAGAAAAGAAGAAAAAAAAAGTGGCAAATGCAGCATTCTCTATCGCACATAGTATAGCGTCGCGACATAATTTCGCCGTCCGTAAGAACTATGTCGCAAATAGCGTGATGGCGTTTAACAAAGTCCACCGATCTCAAGGCGTAAATAGAATCTCCGCTATGACAAACAGCTGGTCACGACATTGTCAAGAAGAGTAAGAAGATTGTCGCGACACTCTTAACTCTATCACGACAATGATCAAGGCAAATGGAAAAGGAACTTTGTCACGACAATCCTAACGTTGTTAGAATATAAAAGTATGAAGATTAACATATAAACTCTTTCGCGACAAAAGACAGCTATGTCGTGATAGAAAATGGCAAGGATATAACACAAGTTAGCTACGACAAGTGTTGTTTTGTTAGGACAAAGTTTTCAACATAGACTGTACTTAAGGAAGCATTTTTGTCAGCTAATAAAAGAAAAATCTGTTATGACATACCCGAGTTCACAACAAAGAGCAACAGAACTTTGTCGCGACAAAGATTATTTCTTTCGCGACAAACAAAGCATGAGGTTGAGGTGAACTCTGTGGCGACAAGGAATTCTATGTCGCGACAAGGAATTCTATGTCGCGACAAGGAATTCTATGTCGTGACAAGAAGTTGAAGAGCAATACAAGAGGAATGGTGACAAAAAAATTCATGTTGCAAAATAATGAAGAATTGAAAACAGAATCTCTGTCGCGACAATAAAATTTACAGAGTGATAGAATTCTGTCGCGACAGAAGAAAATTCAGTCGCAACAGAAATTGAAAGAGAACTAAGATTAGCCAAGTCAATTTGTCGCAACAAAGATTTATATGTCACAATAAACAGCTCAGCCAGCGATAAGGACCAGAGAAGAAAAGTCTATTGTAACAAAAGAAAACTCATTCTCGACAAAGTTGTTAAGGAACTAAAGAAATCCTGTCACGACATAGAGAACTCTATCGCAACAGAGTAGACAAACTGAAGAGAAAAATGCTTGTCGAGACAAAGAAGTGCAAAAAGAGCTGGGTGCAACAAATTATGTGTCGCGACACAAGACATTCCTATCTCAACAAGAACAAGACTGCTGCATCAAAACTCTTTTGCGACATTATCAAAGTTTGTGGCAATAGAATCCAAGAAAAAGTTTAGAGAAACAGTCGCGACAGAAAACTGCATGCTGCAGCAAAAGCAAACGATAAAGACTAAAGACTGTGTCGCGATAGAACTTTCTATGTCGCGATAGAGCGACTAATTTGGGCCAGAAATTTGGGTATCCACAACACAGTTTTGAAGTGTGGCCCAACATTGGAAAGTCTATAGATAGATGCATCTAAGGCACCGTGCTCAACTTCGGCAATTCCAAGACTACTCAGAAGTCAAGACTTTGTATATTATTTTCTTTATTTTTCTTTATTTTTATCTTTTATTTCCTTTTATAGATTTAGTTTAAGCGTATTTTAAAGGGGTTTTCTTTGATTTTATGGATGTAATGAATCGACGTGCAACTTCGAAATGGGAATTTCAGAATATTCTTCTTTCATTATAGTTTTGAATAAAATGGAGTTTGGAAAATTTATGGAGTTTATTTATTTCAGTTCATTTACAATTTCAATGAATTTTCCTGATCAATTAGTCATTGATATGAGTGAACCCGTTTTGAAAGGTTGAGATCCCTTTGGGAATGGGTCGATGATATCACATTTTCTCGCACAAAGGAAAGCACCCTTGGAATTTATTTGATCAGGCCATTTTCAATTCAATCGTTCTAAGTACTAAGCATCGTACCCAAACAAAGTATTGTATCTTGCTTTGATTTCCAAGAGGTCCTTCCGTGGTGACAATGTAGACGGGAAATCTTGGAGGTAGATAAATTTTCTGTGGGTATGGTAGACTACGCCTTGAAACCAATGAATTCGAAAGATCTCAGATAAATCACTAACTTACTCATGGTTTGAGGATAGTTTGATGGAGTATCAGCTTAATCACTCAGAGGTTTCTCCTATTTCTGATGAAAGGATTCTGATCTCGTGTTGTCAAAGATCTAATCAAGGAGATAGAGAATTTCATCAGCATTGAAGGATGAGGTGCCATCTAAATTGGAGAAGGCTTTCAATATCCTGTTTATGGGGGTAAGAATTCTTCAGTCCTAATATCTGGGTGTGAAGTACTAAAATGGAAAAATACCGAAATCTTAGAAAGATGATTATATCTTACAAGTAACTGATTAGATCCATGAGTTAGAAATGAACATGAATTTCTAGTTAATGAAATGGTATGGTTAAGGGAGAAATCCAAACCATACCACAATGCATCTTTGACAAATTCAGCTTTCCAACTTATGGCTTATGATTCAAAATGTGCGTAAACGACAATTTTTCATCGTCTATTTCAAGTTGTCTCACTAATGAACTCTCAATTCCATTCTTATTAATATTTTTTATGTATACTTGTGAAAGTACTTTAGTATTATTTTTATTCGCTCTTTAATCATCTTATTATCGAGTTCAAATAGTAAGGATCTTGAGCAATTGGGTAGTTGATTTGTGGATTCATCAATCCGTGGGAACTATATCCTGGATCTTAATAAAATCCACTTTTATTACTTGTAAGGTCTGTGCACTTGGCAAGCATTTCTGTAATTCAATCAAATTTTAATGAATCCTAGTTTATGTGCTGACATCATCAAACACACATATATATAATGCAAAGAAAAATATTCATCAAGTTTTGGCACCGCTGCTAAGAGACTTTATAAATTTCTGCAGTCGTGTCGAAAAAAAGTCTATCAAGTTTTTGGCACCGTTGTTAGGGATAGATTGATGAATTTAAAGATCAATATTCTAACCAAATAGAGAATTCCTAATTTGGACATTTTTCTTTATTTTATCCATGATAAATGAAAAAAAGAAAAAGTTTTTAACTACAGTAGCTTAATAACCTACTGAAAATATTTTTATGAGCAAAAACTGTCATAGCTGTTTTCCATAGATTTCATTTGATCTCAGTGTGTTTCTATTTCAAGAAGACTGTTAACGCACGTAAAACCGTGCTTCTGACTACGCTTCCTTAGATACGTAAATAGAAAGAACACTAAGATATCCGAGGAAGATTACAAGTGCGTAATCTAAAGCATGGCAAATCAAAGAGAGTACAACCTATTCTAGAAGAAGTGTAAAACGTAAAGTCCTCAAAGGCAAATGACTATGGAAGACTTCGAGGCCTTCTATTCAAGACAATATTATGCTATGAGACACCATTATAGAAGCCAACAATTTGAACCTGGCCGCCCTTGATCACTATGGTACAAGGGACCAGCTTTATCGGGTCATCCTTCTAAAGACCCCACGCGCATATGGGAAGATTCCAAGGAGGGGACGGCCAATACGCTAAGCAACGTGAGACTAGAAGTAATCGTGCTGCAACTCTTTCCCCTTTTCACCGATGCGGCAAAGAACTCGCTCAGTCACCATTGGATCAATGGAAAATTGGGAAGAATTGGTGGAGGCTTACAGGATAGATTCCCCCAACCTTGACTTCTGAAAGAAGAGGAGAAATCATAGTCTTCAAGTAGGGGGAGGACGAAAGTCTCTACAATGCATGGGAGAGATACAAGAGATTACTCAAAAGATGCCCTATGCATGGAATAGATGGACTACTCAGATGGATATCTTCTACCATTCTATGAATTATACCTCAAAGGGTATAATTGATGCAGCCTACTGTGGGGCTTTCAAAAGAAGAAATGCAGAGGAGGCAAGGCAACTGATTAAAGCCTTGCCAAATGCAACTACAAAGCTCCATCTGAAGCTTTAGGGAGCAGCAGCAAACTGAAAGGGAGTGGTGTAATTGAGCTTAATTGAATGACTGCCATTGAAGCAAAGTTAGATGCATTAATGACCAAGCTTGGAAATACTAAGAGAAGAATGCACCTGCACTTGGAAGGGGGGCAAGAATGGAAGGGAGAGCAAAGAGTGTCAAGAGGATTAAACCCATGAGGGTCCCTACCAAGTTGAGGAGGCATAGTACCTCAATGCCACCAGGAGCTATACTTTTAAGCCTAACCTTAACTTGCTAACTCACTACTCGCCAGCACTTAGGAACCATGAGAAATTCTCATATGGGGGAGGGGCACAACAAGGTCAAAGACTGACAAAATTCGCAAAGCACACATGTGCCTCACTGGGTTTCAAACAAAGAACAAGAGCGCCTAGCAGACAAAGAGCAGAAAATCAGGGGCAGAGGAGATCAAGTTCCTTTGAGCACTAGATGCTTTCTTTCATGGGAGAAAATAAGAGGTTGCTAAACATACATGAACAGAATTTTGTTGAGCTAGCAACATTCCAAGTAAACATAATCAGAGCTCTATGCCAATACCACGCTCTTTTAAAGAATCTAGACTCGTACTAGAGTCGTTTCTAGCCATTCAGAATCAAGCCAAGGATGCATTCCCAAGTGACACAGGGAAGAATCTGAAGGATTAAATGGCTGTGATTCAGAAGAGTAGGAGTGAATTGGAGGACATTTAAATGAAGACATTCTGCAGCAAATGTCTAGCTAAGGACATTAAACTAAGCAGCTACTTTGGAGGCAACCCAAACAGAATTTTAAATTTTATAGTTAGATTATTTTTGTTTAATTTTTGTGTGTTTGATGTTCTAACTTTAATTTTGTTAGAAATTTTATTTTTTTTAGTTTTTGCTGATGTTTCGGGACAATGAAGCTATATTAAAGATGAATTTTATTAGGAAACACACTTTCTCAAACTGAAATATGTAGAAAATAGCTACAAGGGAGAGTATTTATTTCAATTTGTTTTAATGATAATGATATTAGTTTGGGGAATGTGATTTTATTTAAAAGCCGAAAATGAATAGTAGCTTTGTTGGTTTCATTTTTTTAGATATTTTGAATATCATATTGGCGAATTATATTGAATAAAGAAATGAAATGTTGTTGTTCATACTTGAATTGAGGTTCTTTTACGATTAAATGAGCTACAAGTATATGTTCGATGGGTACGGTGTAAATACCACCTTGCTTGAATGTGTCTTGATTGAAAACTCGGAATGATGCAATTCTGGAAAATTTTAGTTCAATGTCGCGACATGCTTTCTCTCTGTTGTAACACTATTGCCAAATTTTGTCGCAGCATTGTTTCTTTCTGCTGCGACAGAGTTTGAATCAAACCTCATCTCAGTCGTAGGTAGGTTTGTCGTAACACAATTTATCTATGTTGTGACAGAATTGTAAATGACCTACATTTCTGGAAGAGAAAAACATTGTCGCGACAAAATTTTTGTATGTCTTAACATAGGTTTACTTGAGCATCAAATTTTTTGTGTCGCGACATACTTTCTCTATGTCGCGACATAATCAACTTTAGAATCAAAGATTGGAAGGAAAGTTTCTATCGCGACGAAAATTTTTCATTGTCACGACATAAGTTCAAAAGAACGTTAGAAGAATGTGCTAACATTTCTCCATGATGCCCGCGACATGGCGACTAACTTCAAATTTATTGCAGAACTATGTCGCGACAATTATCTCTGTATGTTGCGACATAGTATTAAAATTGGAACAAACCCTAGGCTAGTTGTTGTTGTGACATTTAATGAAGACACAACAAAACAAAACTGAAAGGCCACATTTCTCATAAACCAACAACCCACTCATCCTTCCTTAAATCAGAATCACTCACCCTGTCTCTTTACCTTATAGAGCTGGGGTTCCCAAAACCCTATTTGACCATGTTTGGCGAGTCGCATTAATGTGAACTGAGCGAATGATGGAAGCATGCATAGAAGTAGAGGAGAGGATGTTCAAAGAGAAAACCAGTCTAAGTACAGGAGAAGAGCTAAAAATTGAGTAGATCTTTGTGGCGGCTAGAGGGAAGAATCAAGAAAAAGAAAGGGGGCTGAAGAAGATTGAAGCAGTGAAGGAATGAAAGAGTAAGAAACTTAATCTCAAAAAAAGCCTCTGCTTTAATGGAAAAAAGTCTAAAGGATAAGGGTTTTATAGTTGAAAGATGATTAAAAAAACTCATCTCCCATTTCTCTGAAATGCTTGAGAAGAGAGGATGGCAATCAATCATTGAAATGAGCCTGAGCACGAGCGTCTTTGCATTAAGTGAAAGAATTTTTGCTGTAGTGAAGGAAGGAAAGAAGGTATATGTTAGAGGAAAATGGATAGATTTCAACAAAGAGAATATAAATGGATAATTCAATCTGAAGGTGTAGAATGATGGCTCAAAATTCAAGAGATTGCTAAAGGAGCCAGAGTACTAGAAGATAGTGGACCTACTAACAGTTGGAAAAGGAAAGTGGAAGGAAACAAAGAAAACCCCTTATGAATCCATTGCCAGAGGTGATTTAACAGAAGAGGCTAAGGTATGTTCTATTTTATTAGCTCGGTTCTTTTTCCATCAAAGTACCTCAGCACAATAAGAAGAAACGAAGCAATCCTCCTTTACGACAATGGTGGGTACAAAATCAATGAAGATAATCGTAGAATTCTATCTCGATTATCTTAAGAAAACGTAGGGATTGATTCCACACCCAGCTACAATCACCAACCTTTGCCTTCTTGGGGGAATAAATGAAGAATGGGGAAAGAAGAAACATACCCCAGGGCATCTCCTTAGACCTTGACTGGAGTGATGAAAGGTCCTAAAAATAGAGGAAAAGAGAAAGAATTAGAGATGGAAGAAGAAAGGGGGAATGAAAAAAGCAGTGAGCCAGTAAAGTGGGAAAGTTCACCCCAAAAGCAGCAAGAATTTCAGGGAAGCCTAAGCCCTATCTGGAACGTATGTCCAGACCTAAGAGAAATCCATCAGGAACAAGCTGAAAGATTAGGGCACCAAGGAAATAACACATAACTGATGGAGATGCTGAAATCTATGAAACGGGAGATGCAAGAGAGGGATAACCAGCTAAAAATCCAACTTCAGCTCAGGGATGAATACATTGATGTAGAGCTCAAAAGAATGGATCGGGACCGAGGAGGCATCAAACAAAGAGATGAAGAATGGAGAGCAGACTTGAAAAAAAGGATACGTAATGGAGAACCTGAGCAAAGGATGAGAAGTGGATTGATTGAAACATAAACATGAAGTAGTGGTTGGATAAAAATCGCCGAGGATAGACAACGCCTTAAAGGCATCCCCTCCGAATCAAGGGACAACAATTGGTCATTTAGTCCGGCACATTGTAAAAGAAAGCTGGGCCAATGATCATAGAGCAAGTCACAATGGGACACTCTGAATCATCAAGCTAAAAGGTAGCGAGAACTGACAAAAAGCAATGCGAAGATTTTAGATTGGGCTATGAAGACAATCTCGAGCAAGAAGAAAGTGCTACTACCACAAATCAAAATTTCAGACTGTGTGCCTTACACAATAGTCCTTGAGGGTGTAACAAACCCACCAATAACCTTCTCTAACCCTACTTCAGAGGAAGAAAGATCTTTTGAACCTTGTAAAGCACTAGTTCAAAATAAAACCCCTAGTGCAACAGGACAAAAAAAACTAACCCCAGTAGAGGATGTTGAAGAATATTTAAGAATGGAACAACAAGGAAAGGCTCAAAGTAAAAATGAACTTTTCTCTTCCATCCCTTTCCTCTCTCGCATCTAATATCACATCCTCAAAAATTCAATAAATAGGAAAATTCTTTGCAAAGCTCTCGTGTGTTCACTCTATTTTTGCATTTTTGTTTGTTTTGTTTAAATTCTTTCTTTCCTTTGAGTTTAAGAATTTGAAAATTGTTGACTCAGGGTAAATAACTTAGTTGAATAAATGAGAAACCAAATTTCTTGGTTGGCTGTTAAATAAGCCGTGGAATTGTTGCGGAGCTGGAATTGTTAATGGAATTGAGTTGTTGCTATGTTACATTTCTCTGAACTGAATTGTTGATCTAAATGAACATTTTAATTGTTAAATAACACAACAACATATCCACAAAACAAAACAAACAATTTGATAGATGCATTGGGGTAGGATGAGATTAATTGAAAGGGAAAGTTATAAGGATATTAATAAATGTGTTGAACTTCAAGAATAAGGAAGGATTTAATAAATTGATGGAACTCATAAGACCTATAATTATGTTTATGTAAACAACTTGGTTATAAAAATCCTGATAAGCTTTGCACATGGTCAACAGTAGCTCTGAAACAAATTGTGGCAAGATTAGGGACATCTTCTGGGATCCATCACAGTAATCTCTCCAATGTCTTAGAACTTATTGGATTATTAGTCAAGGCGAAATGCTAGACAATACCACCAACAGGAAATGATATAGGCCATTTTTGGAAATTTGAGCCTTTCAAAGCCTACCCCTATGATATGCATAAGCATACACACTAGTTTCTTATTTGAGCACATAACCAGTCATCATCAACCAGCGAATAAGAAGCCCGATTCCTTCCTTAAACATATAATCCTCTGATGAAACCATATTTTTCCAGATCACGAGAAAATACATCAATGACAAAAAAGGACAAGTTTGGGGGAATTATTTTAAGTTGTAGAGAAGGATAAAAAAAAAGGGCTTAGAAAGAAAAATTCATTGAGATGAGAAGAGATGGAAGAGAATTAAGAAAGAAGTTGTGAAAATAAAAAAACATCAAGGAAGAATGAGTTTGGTCTTGTAGCCTTCCTCCCTTGAACAATTAAGTTTTTAAGGATGTTAAACACCAGTACCCTAATGCCAACTGGTATGAGAGTTACTAACCCAACATTTTTTAAGGGAGGTAGAAAGTTTAAAAAGATAAAACATTGTACCATTCCATAAACCTTGGTGAGAGAAGAATTGTAAAAAAAAAAAGAAAAAAAAAAGAAAAAGGAATACCACATTGGAGAATATGTAGAAAAATGCACAAAACTTGATGTGAATGTTAGAAACTTGAAATCTAGAGAAATTAAAGATGCATAATAAAGGCAAGAGTGTTAAGTTGTCAGTAAAGTCTAGGTAAAATAGAGCCTAAATTGTCCAATTAGCTACCCAATTACCCAAGCGCCACATTACAAGCCTAAAAGACCTATTTGATCTTGAAGGTGATGATATGCTTACATTCGTGGAGATTAATATGACAAACATGCATATGAGACTTTAAGAATGAAAGAGAAGCATCTTAACTAGACTCTTCATCCCAAGATTAACTAATACGCCGAAAGAGGACTGGCACACTCTTGCAATTGAGGGTTGAATGATTAAATTGTTTGCACTATATAAATTATTTGTCTGTTCAGTGAACTTAATTGAAAATCTTCCTGATTCTAAACTGGAAACACTTTTAGAAATAATTGTACAATTGACTTATGTTTCCCGCCCAATTATGGATTCAACAGAAAAATGTCCTTAAAAATAAAAGCTAAATTGTTTGAGGACAAACAAAAATTTATTTTCTTTGCTTGGGGACAAGCAAAACTTTAAGTTTGGGGGAATTTGATGAGTCCTAAACTCATCTATTTTTAATCCATTTTTCTGGCATATTTTTAGCAGTTTTAGATCTATTTTAATGCCAAATTATGACATATTCACAAACTTTGTGTTTTACAGGTTTTAATTGAAAAATGAGATAATTCCAATAGAAAAGAAGAAAAAAAAGTGGCAAATGCAGCATTCTCTGTCGCGACATAGTATTTGTGTGTCGCGACAGAATTTCAAGCAGTCTAGAAGAACTATGTCGCAGCTAGCAGCTGTATGTCGCAACAAAGTCCAGGCTGAACTCAAGGTAGAAATAGAATCTCTGTTGCGACAAAGAGTTTTCTGTTGTGACATTGCTGAAGAAGAATGTAAAGAAGACTATTGCGTCACTCTTAACTCTATCACGACGATGATCAAGGCAAATGGCAAAGGAACTTTGTCGCGACAATCCTAACTCTGTCACAAAATAAAAGTATGAAGATTATCATATGAACTCTGTCATGACAAAAGATAGCTCTGTCCCAATAGAAAATGACAAGGATATAACACAAGCCAACTGCGATAAGTGTTGTTTTGTTGAGACAAAGTTTTCAACATGGGACCAGCCCAAGGAAACATTTTTGCCGCGGGAAAGAAAAATCTGTTATGACATAACATTCAGAGTTCACAACAAAGAGCAACAGAACTTTGTCGCGACAAAGATTATTTATGTTGCGACAAACAAAACATGAGGTTGAGGTGAACTCTGTTGCGACTAGGAATTCTATGTCGCGATAAGAAGTTGAAAAGCAATACAAGAGGAATGACAACAAAGAAATTAATGTTGCAACATAATGAAGAATTGAAGGTAGAATCTCTGTCGTGACAAAGAAGTTTTATGTTGCGACAATAAAAGCTATAGAGTGATAGAATAATGTCGCGATAGAAGAAAATTCGATAGCAACAGAAATTGAAAGAGAACTGAGATTAGCTAAGTCAATGTTTGTCGCAACAAAGATTTCTGTGTCGCCACAAACATCTTAGCCAACGATAAGGAACAGAGAAGAAAATTATGTCGCGACAAAAGAAAAACTCAGTCGCGACAAAAGAAAAACTCAGTCGCGACAAAGTTGTTAAGGAACTAAAGAAATCCTGTCGCGACATAAAAAACTCTGTCGTGACAGAGTAGACAAACCGGAGAGAAAAATGCTTGTCGCGACAAAGAAAATTATGCTGCGATAGTTTCTAGAGGCAGAAGTGCATAAAGAGCTGGGTGCAACAAATTTTGTGTCGCGACACAAGAAATTTATGTTGCGACAAGAACAAGATTGCTGCATCAAAACTCTGTTGCGACATTATCAAAGTCTATTGCGACAGAATCCAAGAAAAAGTTCAGAGAACCGCTCGCGACAGAAAATTGCATGCTGCGGTAGAAGCCAACAACAAAGACTAAAGACTCTATCGCGATAGAACTTTCTATGTCATGATAGAGCGACTAATTTGGGCTAAAAATTTGGGGATCCACAACACAGTTTTGAAGTGCGGCCCAACATTAGAAAGTCTATAAATAGACACATGAAGGGCACTATGCACAGCTTCGGCAATTCCAGGACTACTAGGTAGTTGAAGACTCTTTGTATATTATTTTCTCTTTTATTTTTCTTTTCTTTTTATATTTTATTTCCTTTTTAGTAGATTTAGTTTGAGCATAAATTTTAGTTAGTTTTCTTTTGATTTTATGGAGTTGAGTAATGAACTAATGTGCAACTTCAAGCTGGAATTTCTTGTAAAATTTTCTCTTTCATTACTGTTTTGAATAAAATGGAGTTTGGAAAATTTATGGAGTTCATTTATTGCAGTTCATTTACCTTTTCAGTGAATTTTCTTGATGATTCAGTCGCGGTATGAGTGAACCGAGTTTTGAAAGCGGTTGAGCTCCCTACGGGAATGGGTATATTCACGATTATTTATTTTGTACGCAAGTGGAAGACGCCGTAGTTAAATTCTTGAATTTATTTGATTGGTACTATTTTGAACTTAATTGTTCCAAGTACTAGTGCAGGTGTACTTGAACAAAGTATTGTATCTTGCTTTCTGATTTCGGGAGGCCCTCGTGACACGGAGATAGAGAATCTTTGGGTGTAGTAGTTCTTTGTGGGTATGGTAGACTAATACTTTGGAACTAATGAACTTTGAAAGATTACTCAGATAAATCACTAACTTACTCATGGTTTGAGGATAGTTTGATGAAGTATCAGTTTAATCACTTAGAGTTTCTCTATTTCGGAGTGGTTTTGTGATCCCATGTTAGGCAAAGATCTAATCGAGGAGATGGGAATTTCATCAGCATTGGATGAGTGCCGTCTAAATTGGAGAAACGCAATATCCTGTCTATAGAGCGAAAGGAATTCTTGGAGTCCTAATATCTGGGTGTGAAATACTGAAAAGGAAAAATATCGAAATCTTAGAAAGAGGATTATATCTTACAAGTAACTAATTAGATTCATGAGTCAGAAATGAACATGAATTTCTAATTAGTGAAAGGTATGGTTAAGGGATAAATCAAAACCATACCATAATGCATCTTTGACAAATTCAGCTTTCCAACTTATGGCTTAGCTATGATTCAAAATGATGTAGAAAATGACAATTATTCATTGGTCTATTTCCTAGGGTTGTCTCACTCAGTGAACTCTCAATTCCATTCTTATTAATATTTTTTATGTATACTAGCGAAATTACTTTAGTATTATTTTATTCGTTCTCAACAAACATGCAATCAAAAGTCTTTGATCCTATTTTCCTCTTTTTTTAGGATCAAGTAACATAACCTTGGCAAGACTCCCCCACACTTTCAAGTATTTAAGGTTAGGTGCATGACCTTTCCATAACTCATAGGGTGTCTTACCAGTTTTCTTGTAAGTGTTCTATTTGTAGACATGCGAGACAATGGCTTTCACCTGATTATTAGGTGTTGAAGCACTAACAAGTAGAGAATTCATCATCTCTTGAAGAGTTCTATTCTTTCTTTCAGAAACTCCACTTGACTTAGGTGAATAAGGAGGAGTCACTTCATGAATTATTCCTTCATTTTCACAATAATCATTTAAAGGGATGTATTCGCCCCCTTTATCAGATCTAATCCTTTTGATTTTCCTATCAAGTTGATTTTCTACTTCAACTTTATAGCATAAGAACATGTCAAATGCTTCATCTTTATTTCTAAGCAAGTAAACTCTAGTGAACCTAGAATAATCATCAATGAAGGTCACATAGAATTTATTACTTGCTCTAGTCATAGTTTGTTTTAAATCTTGTAGATCAGAATGAATAAGTTTTAACAATTTTGTTTCTCTAGTCACTGAGTCACATGTCTTTTTTGTTTGCTTAGAAGTGACACATATTTGACATTTACTTAAGCCTGGATAATCAATATTATAGATAAGGCCTAGAGTTTGCATTTTCTTAATGTATCCACTACTCACATGTCATAATCTAGCATGCCATATATCATAGGATGGTATGTTGACAAACCTTGTTTGTCTGTGTCCACGTCTCAGAGTTGGGAAGCGTGGTTTCTAGTGGACAACAACCATGCCACTCCATGCATATCGTAAGTAGAGTATATCCATTCCTACTAGCGTTTGCAATTCTGGCCAGAGAAGACCTAAATCCTGGAGATGTCTGGAAAGGGTTTCGCATAGGCAGGAAGCATAAGAATTGGTGGTGCAAAAGTAGTGGCTAGGACTACGATAGAGGGCGAGAGTGTTGTAGTGAAAGGAGTTGTAGTGGGAGGAGCTACTGCTGAAGCTCCGACAGCATTGGTGTCCATGATCAAATTCCTAAGATTATTGAAGATGCACCTTGCAAAGGTCGAAAAGAGCGAGGACTGCTGATATGAGTAGGCGTAGGAACAAGAACTTCGAAGATTTTGGATGGCGGGTTCGAGGCGATGTTATGCACGTAAATCGGCGATGGGTTGGGGAGAACAAAAACGGCGAGGGAGTAGGGCGCTATCCATCGATTTGCACTTAATTTGGGAAACTGGCCATTTCTTGTCTTGAGGGCTCCCATTTTCTCGAGTCATGTCTGAGCCGTGAGTGGGTTTTAGTATATGAAACCATAAATGACTCTTGTCTTTTTTTTCCATGTGGGACAACACCTTTTTGAAAACTATTGTTTACTAACATTGAGTTATGGATGAAGCTCTTGTCCATTCATTGTTGTTACTTTCTCCCTTTCCCCATTTTTCTTTTTGGATAGGAGATGACATTCTCTAGAACTAAGTTAAGAGTAGGATGCTATTCAATCTATTTATTTATTTTTTCTTATGAGTTTTTTGTAGGCAACTAATAAAAGAATGATTTTACAGGCTGCCAACCCTAAGAAATCTTTATAAAAGCTTAAACATAAGAAATAATTCATTATGTTTTGGTAATTAATCTACTTTTTTCAGACCTACATATCTTTGGAGAGCTAGATGCTATTAAGGTTGACAATCCTAAGCTTAAATTTGAGCTCATCTCAAATTTCCTCTTCCAATATTCATGTTATGATCTTACAAAAACCATCCTAAGCTTTTTCAATATTGATTGATGTAGGGCAAGCAGCCCAACAACTGAATGTTCTCACCTTTGAAGGATGCCCTATTTCACATCCAAAAGGTCTCTTCTACATATTAAGTGGAAAGGAATGTTAGAAAACTAGACCTTCCATACCCCATGGGACGATGAAGGATTATTTATTTTAAACATTCTTTTAGGGTTTACCTTAGGTTAATTGCCTTTTGTGTGTCTAATATAGTTCCTTAGATGTAGGAAAATATTTTACCCTGTGACACTGAGAAAAAGTTTCCTTAATTTATGTTATGCTCTTTGCTTGGTAAAAGTGAAGATGGATATGAAAAGTGTGGAATGTTTTTGGGACCATCCTAACATTTCAGTTATATATGTTCTTGGTTAGACTATTAAGCTAATGTTGAAAAAGGTGTCCACACAGGTTAGAATCAATACTTTTTCCATACTCTTTGTGTTCTTGTAATTATAATTTTTGGGGATGGTACTGATATTGGAAATGGTTTGGCTATTTAAGCCATACATTTTGCTTCATATTGCATTGCAAAATTCATTATTAGTTTTGTAGATCTTAATTTTTTTGTACACATAACTTTAAATTACTGCTATTTTGCATTTCTGAACATGTGACATCCTAGGACACTAAAACTAGAAGAATATGAATCTAGAAAATAGTTGCTTTTTCATAATGACAATAACCAAATTCTTTTCCAGAAGAATATGAATCAAATATCTCCAAACAACAACAAAAAATGCAGAACGAAATTACCTTTCGCATGGTAATAACAAGATCTCCTCCAGTAAAATTCGCGGTGGCAACTCTCGTCAATGGAATCCCTTCATGGAATGGATACAATGCCACTGAAAAAAAAAAATTAAATTTCTATCAACACAACTGAAAACAAGCTAGAGGGAGAGAAAAAACAGGGAAAAAGGGAGAATGAGAGGGATGAGTGATATACCTTCCACTTTGTTATAGTATTGTAGAATCAGAAACTGGTTGGGAAAAGGAAACATGTAAGGTTAGGAAACTTCATATTCTTTCCTATTTGATTTAAGGATTGTCTTGTATATAAATAGGTTATTTGTGATAAATGAAATACATAATTTTTCCTTCAATTAATTATGATTACATGGTATCAAAGCCATGGAAGGTTCAGGTTAGGGTTTCATCGTGTTTTCTTTTCCAACAACCCATATAATGGTTGAGTCCCTTTTTAGCCACCCCACCTCCATCACAGAAAGCTTCGAAACCTTCCACTATCGTCATAACACATCGCCACTGATGGAAAATTTTTCCAATGAACTTTTTCAATGACCACCTCAAATCTACCAAACGACCCCACCATTAGGTGCACCGTCCCCCGATCTACCCCCTGAAAGGAACCTTGGCACCTGCAAGTTCACCAAGCACCTCCACATGTTGGTTATGTCTCCAATGGCAACCACCATGCGTTGGTGCCTGACGCCGCTTGGGTGGCTCTCTAGCCACTGAATTTCACCTCCTGTATCGCTGACCGCCGACAAGCCCATTCAGCTACTTGTATTTGAAATTTGAGTCCTATAATAGTGTTTTCAAACACTTTTTTTTGACCGACATACCTTCCTTATATTTTGAGTAAACCACAATTATCTTTTAATTTAATTTATGTGAGTAAACTCACTCGTACACTTAATTGTAGTATCTCATTATTTCCTGATCATTATTTGATTCAGGATCTTTTCGACTAAGCAAATTATTGGTCAAGGACGCTAGTCTGGGGGTCTCTACATCCTTTAAACAAAGGTGCCAAAGTTTGTAGCTTTTTTTGGAGTTGTTACCCCATTCGAATTACATTGTCGCCTGGGTTATCCTTCTCTTTCTCTGTTAAAAGAGCTATATCCTTAGTTTTCTAGTCTATCCTCATTGAAATGTGAGTCGTGTCGATATGCTAAGCTTCATTGTGTGCATTTGAGTCCTAGAGTCACCAAACGTGCTTTCACTCCTTTTGAGTTAGTTCATTTCGATGTTTGGGGTCCTTGTCCAGTTATGTCTACCACTAGGTTTAAGTATTTCGTTACTTTTGTTGACGATTTCTCTCGCGTCACTTAGCTTTATCTAATGAAAAGTCGTTATGAGCTTTTTTCTCATTTTAATGCCTTTTGAGCTGAAATTCAAACTCAATTTCATGTCTCTATTGATTAAGTGCCACGTTAAGTGCAAGGAATCCACAATATTTGTATCTAAATTCCTCTACTAGTAGCAAAGCTCTTTTTATGATATAAATGAATCTAAGTTAGAACTCAGGGATGGAGTTTTTCTTTGTACAAATGATTTAGGTGATTAAAATGGTGAATTTCAAGTTTGGATTTTTAAGGGTTGCTGTTAAAAACAGGGGAGTTGGATGGTTGTAGATTAAAGCCAAATAAGTAAAGAAAAAATGTAAAAATAAGACACTTGAAGTGTCGAGGCCATTGGTTTAGGGTTTTAAGAGAGCGATCAAGCAAGTCCTCGAGGTCTTTTTCCTCTCGTTGGGAAGCATGACATATAGTCATTTCGAATCGGATCTTCATTTAACTTTAAAACCCTGGGCAGCAAAGAGTTTTCCTTTTGAAGATGGCATTTGATTGAGGCATAAATGTCACTAGCGGTGAAAACACATCTCGAAAACACTACCTACGATAACTAACGGGAGACAACTAGCGGGCATCGGTGGATCTGAGTGAAGTATCCATTGAACCGAAGCTTGCGGTACATTAAGGGAGAGCATGCTTGAAGATTTTAACCTAGGTGAGATGCGAGGAACCTGAATACCATAGCGCATACATGAAAAGCAATTAGAACTTGCATTTTAACGAACATTCATGGTCCATGCGGTGAAAACCACCTCCCCTGGACCCATCTTACAGTAACAAATAGAAGGCAACTAATGAATATCACTGAATCTAACAATAAGCATCCGTGACCTAAGATTTGCGAAATGCGGTCGTCAGATATCTAGAATTTAAACCTAGAGTGAAGGATAAGACATAAATGAAAATAAATGCCTACGTTAAAAACGAGAGGGTCGGTCGGTTACCTCAAATCCTACAGCGGCAGCCCTCCTGTGAGGAGGAGAGGTCTAGCCAACCATCCTCTAAGTTGTCATCCTCAGAGGTGTGTTTGGTAGCCGAGAAAATGAGAGAAAAGGAAAGAAAATGGGAGAAAGGAGGAACTGGTAGCCGCTGTAGCCCTGTCTGTGCCAAAATGATTGATTGGTTTGTACGGACTAACGAGGAAACATATAAGTTTTCAGTGTATATGAAATTACCAAAAAACTGAGAACTAAAAGCTATTACAAGGACAAAATAGGAAGGAAACAAAAAGTGTAACCAAAAAGCGACAAAGCGTTAAATGCGGAGGGAACACGGGATGGTAGATCGTTGGAGGTGTGAGAGCAGTCTTTGCGGGAACGAAATTCATGATGCTCCATTTTTGCCTTGCATTTTCTACTCTTCTTTCATACGGTCTCGTCTACTTGATGTTGGGCTTATTTCGAATTCTTCGTGCTTGGATCAACTCAACAATTTAACTATTGGCTTGCAGCGCAAAATTTGCCTGAAATGCGTCAGTAGGATAATAGGGACCTTAATGTGTAAATTGGGTTAGTCTGATGATTAGTACACAAAAGCACCAAAACCTATAATAAATAGGGTTCAAAATAGCACTTTTTGAGCCTTAATCCACACCTAACCTACACATTGCTAGTCCCCCTTATCAATGAAAAGAAAGAAAGAAAGAAAGAGAGCATCTAAGCGATAACAAAATAATGTTCACAAAAATGGTATTTGAAAAGGTTGTGAATAAGTAATGCTAACCACTAGTAAGAATCATCAAAGCCTTGTCCAGTAACTATCTTGAGAGAATGAATGCCATCTGAAAATTTAGTATCAAAGGCCTCCATCTTAGTGAATCAACCAGAAACTTCACGAATCTAAGTGTTTGTTGTCGAGTTCTCAACAATAAAAGCGCACTTGGCGCGCTCTCCCTGACCTAGCTACCCTGACTGCTTATCTTTAACCTGACTAAATAGATCGGGACCCGCTCTTGTCCTAGCTTTTTTTGTATTTGGCCAGGAGTGCAATGCGAGGTTCGACTTCACCAGAATCAACAGCGGGGATTAGCAGAGCGGCTCGGCTAGTGAGGGCTTAGGGCACCCAGAGTCATGGGGATCATTTGAGCCACTAACTCTTGGGTTTCACCTGGACTTGAGATGATTTGAGACTCAGCACCTACAGCTTGCTCGAGCTCCACATCCACCCATTGGCCGGGCCGGAGTCGGTGGCTCCCTGACTAGTTGGCTTAGGGCACCGAGGCTTTAAAGGCTTCGCCGTATACCCCTCCCGGTGTGCTCGGGTTTGAGGCAAAACATTGCAATTTTTCTTCTTTTTCTTTTCTTTTTCTTTTTCTTTTTCATTTCTTTTTATTTTGGAAGACACATTGACCTTCTATTCATGGGGGTCCTTAACCTATTAAAGGTGGTCAACGAAACCAGGGTAGGTTATTGCCAAGGCTCGGGAAATTTAAGCGGGTTTTTCGGGTTAATGAAGAAGCACGATGTGCACGGTGTGTGGTTAGCTAAAGGTGGAAGAAAAGGGTCGAGAAAGCAACAAGATTTCAACTGATCATCACTTTCGACTAGGCATGGAACCAATCCCAACATCAATAGGGTGGACAAAGTTTCCAATTTTTCAAACCCTGAGATTAAGCGAAAAAAAAAAAAATAGGTGCGAGTTTTTTGAACAAAATAAGCGCCATGTTCAACAGCTATGAAAAAAAAAAAAAAAAAAAAAACCAGCAAGCCTTTGGAACATCACAAAATGGGCTTGCTCAGAAATATTGACAAAAACATAAGTGCAAAAGCCACTTCCTTCGCTCTTCTCCCTGGCTTAAATGTCTCATTGTCCATGATAGGGCTCGGATTGAAGGTTAGGGAAGAGTACCTCACCTGATGAGATGTGATCTTTTTTGGATACCAAGACCGCAAACTATCCATCGACACCTTATTCACTCCGTTTGGGCTTCAAATGAACAAGTTAAGAAGAAAGAGAGGAAAAAGTGACCCGATTGACATTTTGAAATTTCATAACTATGGCAAAAATTTCCAAAAGTATTCTTTCTGGATATTTTTGGATTCTACACTCTCTAAGATTTCCATGGTGCAAGAGCACTTTAAAGGAGTTGAATGAAGAACGTTATGGGCGAAACAAAATCAGGAGGCAAATCAGGGGAGAGTAGCGAAAATTTTCACATAGCGAAAATTTCGCTATTTTTGCGAAGTTTTCATTATATTTGTGAATTTTTTTTTATAAATAAAATAAAATAAAATAATTAATAAATAATAATAAAAATAAAAATAAAAATAAAAATAAAAATAAAAACTTTTTTTTTGAGAGACAAATTTTTTTTTTTATAAAAAGAAAAAGAAATTTTTTTTATAAATAAAAATAAAAATAAAAAAAACAAAAATATTTTTTTTAAAATTTTTGTGTGAGAGATGAAAAATTTTTTTTTTTTGGTTCCACTGTTCAAAGTTTGTCTTTTAGTGGGGGGACATTCGTACATGGTTTTTGCTACATAGCGAAAATTCGCTACGTAGTGAGTCACATTTATTATAATGACGAAATTTTCACTATATTTGTGGGGTACCTGCTTTGCTTCTCACCTTGTTCTTCGATCTTCATTTAACTTTAAAATTCACTCAAAGCTGTAAATTAACTCACAAAGAAAAATTACAGAAAAATAAAAAATTAATCTAAAAACAAAAATTAACTAAAAATTAGAGAAAATCTAAGAAGAAAAATTAACGAAATCCAAATAAAATGAAATAAAACAAGAAAAATTAAAACAAAAAGTGGGGGAGACTGTGCTCCCCCCAAACCACTTCCTTAGGCCTTTGGAGGCTGCGGAACTAGCGGAGCTTAGAAATGCCGGGGTTCGGGTGCTCAATCGAAGACCGACACCCAGAACCATCCGTACCATCGTGTGGCGGTTGCCATTGTTTTTGATGGTGTAAAATTAAATGCAGTGTACTAATCTCTTGAAGTTTTGCATGGCAAGTAGTGACGGGCTGGCCTTAGCTGTGGCGGGTGCTTCGGGGTTGGGTATCTCTTCGAGATGTAGAGCGAAATGTACACTTGGTCGGTGGAGTTTGCGCGATCAAATTTATGGAGTGGCAGGCATTAGCGGTGAGGTTGATTATGTGGAAATGGTTTCAAACAAATGTAGGGCTCTTCACTATTTTTTTCCACTGCCCTCCTCAGTTATAAAGGGAAGGATTTCTTCTTTCTTCTCCCTTGGAGAAACAACGACACACGTATCGGATTCGGACAGCAGCCAGACCGATTGATAAGTCTCTCTATAAGCCTGTTGTGGTACATTGTTGGCCTTGTTTCTCTACCATGGGTGTCACTTTGGCACTCTTCCTCTGGTGGACATTGTTGCTGATCGATGAGGTTTTCAATGGAGTTTGCGAGGTTGTCATTTATGCTTTCAAGTCATTTTTCAGCCCATCCAATTTCTTGTTCAATTTGTCTTCCATATTGACAATTCTCTGATTCGAATGGGCATTAATCCCCTTATGCTTTGCCACAAAGTCATCCACTATCTGGGTAAGGTCCAAAATGACTTGTTCAAATGGAGGGATTGACTGTGGCTGAGGTGAGCGGGAGTTGAAGCATAATATGGAGGTTAGTGCATCTTGTGGAGGTCTTGGTTCCCATGAGGAATTTGTGTGATTCCCCTAACTATGGTTGTAAGTACTACCATATGGTGAACTCATCCAATGGTTTCTATAGTCCCTCATGGACCTATATTCATTTGGATTCCTCTCCACGGGTTGCTGACTTTGCCATGGCTGGTTTCTGTAATCCCTCATGGACATATATGCACTAGGGTTACCCCCTGCCACATGCTGACCGTACTGTCCCTCTTCCATTAGGTTCAAATTCAATTTTGATTTACAATCTCTAACCCACTGGAACTAACCCTCTGCAGCAAGAACAAAGCAAACACCAAACAAGAAAAAACAACTCTACCAAAAGGGGTAAAGTTAAATTTAAAACAAATAAAATGAAACAAATTAAACACAAAGAAAACAAAAAAGATATATATACAAGAAAATTCACTAGAACTTATGATGAGGATCACAAGTGTTTAACAGGTCATCATTCGCACTTAGGCACCATTCCCAGCAACGGCGCCATTTGATTCATGCCGGTAGAGTGCGGAATCCTGATATTGTATCCACAAATTCCTCTAACTGTAGTAGCAGAAGCTCACTGCCCCCCGGAGGTATAGCCCGATTCTAGGTCGAACTCGGGGATGGGTTTTCTTTGTACAAATGATTTGCATTCAAAAATGAGTGAATTTCAAGTTTGGATTTTTAAGGGTTCTTTATTAAGCAGGGGAGTTGGATGGATCTGATTAAAAAATAAAATAAGTAAAGAAAATGTAAAATAGAACCCCTTGAGTGTCGGGCCCCTTTGGTTTGCAGGGTTTTAAGGCAATCGACAAGTCCTCGAGGTCTTTTCCTGCGTTGGGAGCATGACATATAGTCATTTCCTGAGCAGGATCTTCATTAGCTTTGAAACCCTAGACCTAAAACCTTTTGAAAGATGGCATTTGATTGAGCATAAATGTCCCCTGGCGGTGAAAACACATCTCAAAGCAACACCTATGATAACTAACGGGAGACAAGCTGGCGGGCATCGGTGGATCTAGTGAAAGTATCCATTGAACCCAAGAAGCTTGCCAAATACACATTAGGGAGAGCATGCTTAAGAGATTTTAACCTAAGGTGAGATGCAAGAGCACAAATACCCAAAACTGCATACATGAAAAACAGTAGAACTTGCATTTAACGAACATTCATGGTCCCAGACAGTGAAAACCTACCTCCTGGACCCATCTTGTTAACAAATCACAGAAAACTAAATAAATGTCACTAAATCTAACAATAAGCTCAATGGAAACCTAAGATTGCCAAATACTGGTCAATCAAGATGTATCTAGGAGATTTAAACCTAGAGTGAAGGATAGGAACATAAATGAAAATAAATGCCTACGTTAAAAACAGAGGGCCGTCAGTTACCTCAAAATCCTAGCCAGCAGCCCTCCTCTTCCAAGGAGGAAGAGGTCTAGACAACCATCCTCTGAGTTGTCATCCTTAGAGGTGTGTTTGGCAGCCGAGAAAATGAGAGAAAAGGAAAGAAAATGGTAGAAAGGAGGAAGTAGCGGAGAAACTGCCGCCCCTGTCTATTGCCAAAATGAAGTTGATTGCAAGTTTGCACAGATTGAGGCTTATATAGGTGTTTAGTGTATATGAAATTACCAAAAAAACTGAAACTAAAAGCTATTACAAGGACAAAATGGGAAGAAACAAAAAATTATAACAAAAACAATAAAAGCGTGAAATGCAGGAGAGCAGGGGCTGTAGGATGAACAGTGCTGGAGTTGTGAACAGTGCTGCAGGAACCAAATTTCTCAATGCTCCATTTTTCTTGCATTTTCTGCTCTTCTTTCCTTCTGGTCTCTGATCTGCAATGCTGAGCTTGACTCGAATTCTTCGTGCTTGGATCGACTTAACAATTTTGGCACTATTAGCTTGCAAAAACTGCAAAATTTGCCATAAAATGCGATCAGTAGGATAATAGGGACCTTAATGTGTAAATTGGGTTAATTACAATGATTAGTACACAAAAAGCATTCAAAACCTATAATAAATAGGGTTCAAAATAACACTTTTTAGGCACTAATCATCTATTCAAACAATTAAGGAGTGATAACGCTAAGGAATATTTGTCGAAACCTTTCAGTTCTTCATGTTACAACATGAGATTCTACATCAAACCTCTTGTGTTGATACACCCTCTCATAATGGGGTAGCTAAGAGAAAGAATAAACATCTTCTTGAGACTGCCCGAGCTCTTTTGTTCAAGATGAATGTCCCCAAACATTTTTGGGCCTAATGCGGTCTCTACCGCCTGTTTCTTGATTAATAGGATGCCATCATCAGTGACTACTCTTTACCACCATTTGTTTCCAAATAATCTGTTGTTCCTTATTGATCCTAAGGTATTTGGATGCACATGCTTTGTTCGAGATGTCCATCCTCAAGTCTCTAAACTTGATTCGAAATCCTTAAAGTGTATCTTTGTAGAATATTCTTGTGTTCAAAAAGGGTATAGGTATTGTCCCACTCTTTGACGTTACTTTGTGTCAACTGATGTTGCATTTTTTGAGACTACCCCTCTTTCCATGTTGTCTATTGTTACTAGGAAAGGGGAGGATGATGATTTATTGGTCTATACGTTTTCCTTACCAATCCCTACTTTAACCCGTACTCCTATCTTCACTCCTCCAGCTCCCTTTTCTATTAAACCTGCCATTACTCAGGTATACTTTCGATAACATAACCCTCCAGTCTTTAATCCAACACCGACTGCTTCGTTATCAGATCAAGTCTAGAATGATGATCTTCTGAATGCTCTCCATAAAGGTAAACGTCAGTGTGCTCACCCAATCTTTTCGTTTGTTTCCTATAACCATTTGTCATATTCCTCTTGTTCCTTTATTGCATCTCTTGATTCTATATCTTTTCTTAACACCGTTAGTGAGGATTTATCTCACCCTGGTTGGCGTAGTGCTATGGTGGATGAAATGCAGGCCTTATATGACAATGGTATGTGAGACTTGGTGCCTTTACCTACTAGTAAGAAGGTGTTCGGTTATTTGTGTGTAATATAAAAATTTTGTAAAAAAAACCTACACCCGCAAGTGCACGGGCTACAAGTAATACAATGGTTTTCAAATTTAAAACCCAAAATGTCAAACCCACAGAGAAGAAATGGCTTAAGTGGGGATTAAATACCCCGACTACTTGATAACTTTACTATTTGAGCGGAACAATGATTGGGATTGATGATTAACTGAAATAAAACGAAATTAAACTAAAAATTGATTCTTGAAGATTAACAAATGATTGGATTGAATAGTAAAAAAACCTTAAAAAAATGACACTAGGGCTGACTGTCTCCACTGGTGCAATTATGGATTATATTCATTAAGTACTGATTAAGTAAAAATACTCTTTTGATTGCCCAACGAACTCGATATGAGGTTCACTCTTTCGAGTCTCCCCTCAATTTCTCACACCTATTCCCTATTCTCCTTTCGGTCCATCTAGGTCAAATAGTGTGATACTATTCTAAGGCAAGCTAGTCCTTAGGAAATTCTAATGGTCACCTCTCGGTCCATACAATGTAATTGTCTGGGCTATGCTTAGATCAATCACCTCTCGGTTTATACGATCATCGCATAAGGTTAAATGATGTCCCTCCTAATAAAATCCATATAGTATTAGGCATTCCTAATTTCCTAGACTTCTTTGATTAAGTTAATTTAATTTTATTAATTGTGGGATTTTAGGGAATGAAAATTAAGTCCCAAGGGTATACTTCCAATTGTCACTTTGGAAACCCTTTGAGCTCTAGGATCTCAACCTCACCACCTAGCATATAATAATTGAATAAAAACATGGAAGTTCAAATAACCACATCCACAAAACCTCAACACAAGATTATATTCACAAAATCATTCAAGAAAGCATATAAAGCAAACACCAATATCAACAACCAGCCCTAAAGGAGACTTTAGCTACCCATAGCAGCCTCAAAACCCAACAAAAGTATGTTTAAACCAAACATAGTGCTAAAAGATTAAGAGAAAAAGAAGAGTTTAGGAATACAAACAAATATTAAGTAAAAGTCTTCCAAAACTTTGCTCCACGGCTACAAGACGTCCCATAGCAGCTGGATCTTACAACTCAGCTCCAAAAACAAGCTAAAAATCAAGTAAATCTAAAAACCCTAAAATCCAAATCTAGAGAGAGAGAAACCCTAAAAATGGAAAAATAATCCGCCTCTAAGTCCTCCTCAATGTCTATTACAAGTATGGTATTTATATCCTTGGAAAATGGGCCAATGATTAGGCTAAAAATGGAAGTATTTTTGTCCGAGCCCAACCTTTTTCATCGAGGCAAAGGGTCCTTCCCCTTAGCGAAGACATGTGTCTTCACATTGTATGTTCTTTCTTTGCCTTGGCGAACCTCTTCGCTGTGGCGAAGGATGGCTTCACAGCGGAAAACCAGAGATTGCTCTTTAACTTTGTTTGCTTCTTTGCTACAATGAGGCTTTTGCTTCGCAGAGGCGAACACCTTCGTCGCGGTGAAGGTTGGCCTTCGCCTTGGCGAACCCAAGGCTTGTGTCTAGCCTTCTTTAACTTCACAGCGACGAAGCTCTCTCTTTGCCTTGGCGAACTACTTCACCGCAGCGAACATATTCCTTCGCCACGGTGAACCAGTGCTTCAGACAATAGGTAGTTCTTCTTGCTTAGATTTTTGCCCTTTTCTTTGCTTGATTTTGTTTCATTGCCTTCAAAACATCAACAAATGAGGGATTAATGTAATCTTTAAGAATACGGGTGTGAATCTAGCATTTAAGCTACATAAACACATGAAAAACACACTATAAATGCTACTATGATTCACACCTATCAGAAGGCTATTGGTTATCGTTGGGTGTTTGTAGTAAAGTTTAATCCTAATGAGCCTATTTCTAGATTGAAGGTTCGTCTTGTTGCTAAGTGTTATGCTCAAACTTATGGAGTTGATTATTCTGTTACAATTTCTCCTGTAGCAAAGCTGACATTCGTCCATTTGTTATCTCCCTTGCTGCTTCTTATGATTGGGACTTGCATCAGCTTGATATTAGAAATGCATTTCTACATGGAAATCTTTAAGAAGAAGTTTATATGGAGCAACCTCCAGGGTTTGTTGCTCAGGGGGAGATAGGAAAGGTATGTCATTTTCGAAAATCTTTGTATGGTTTGAAACAGAGTCACCATACTTGGTTTGAAAATTTTAATGCTTGAGGTATATTTGGCATGTGTAAGAGTAAGTCCGACAACTCATTTTCTCTCAGAAAATTCCAGCCTAGTATCACTCTACTGGTAGTGTATGTGGATGATATTGTCATCATTTGGATTGACTCTAAAGATATATTATCTCTTAAATCCTTTCTTCATAGTTAGTTTCACACTAAAAGATTTAGGAATGGTGAAGTATTTCTTGGGTGTTGAAGTCATGATAAGTAAGTAGGGAATTTTGTTATCTCAACGAAATATGTGCTTGATATGTTATCCCAGATAGGGAAATTGGGCACCAAACCTTATAGTACCCTATGGCCCTTAATGTACAACTCACTAAGGAAGGAGAATTATTCGAAGATCTTGAGAGGTACAGAAGACTAGTTAGGAAAATGAATTATACATGAATCGCTCCTAGATATTTCTTTATTCAAAGAAGGTTTTGAGTCGCATATGTCATCTCCTACAACTACCATTGAGCGCCTGTAGAGCATATCCTATGCTGTTTGAAAGAAGCTCTTGGACGTGGAATATTGTATAAGAAGCATGAACATACCAGAATTGAGTGCTTTTCTGACATAGATTGGGCAGGATTTAAGGAAGGTAGGAGGTCCACCTTAAGATATTATGTCTTTTTTGGAGGAAATTTGATATCATGGAAGAGTAAGAAACAAAGTTTTGTCTTGCGATATAGTGCGGAGTCAGAGTATAGAGCTATGACACAGTCTGTGTGCGAGATCATGTGGATATGTTAGTTATCGATAGAAGTGGGCATTGAAACTTCACTACCAGTGAAGCTTTAGCGTGACAACCAAGTTGCCATGCATATAGCATCTAACTCGGTATTTCATGAATGGACCAAACACATTGAGATAGATTGTCATTTTGTCCGTGAGAAGATCCAGTTGTGGTTGATCTCTACAGGATATGTAAAGATTAGAGAACAATTAGGAGATATCTTCACAAAACGTTTAAGTGGGGATCGAGTTAGTTATCTTTGTAACAAGTTAGGCATGACCAACATCTATGCTCCAAATTGAGGGGGAGTATTATAGTATTGTAGAATTAGAAACTAGTTGGGAAAAGGAAACATGTAGAGTTAGGAAACTTCATATTCTTTCCTATTTTTCTTTCAATTAATTATAATTACACACTTGTTCAAAATACTCTCATTATTGAAGGGGATCTACACAAAATATGGAGTCGAAAAGGGGATCTATTCAGAAATGATTAGGGCTAAGTAAGAGTACTGCGAGGATGAGAGAATTTGATTAGAGTTGGGTAAGAAGAGTAACATGAGGATGAGAGAAAAGGAAAAGGGGAATAACATGAGAGTGATAGAAAGAAAATAGGGTTTGATAAGATATTTTTAAAAATTAATATATTTTTTTCCACCTCATTGCTGACATGCCAACCACTATTGTAAATGTGGAATTATTGTTTGATCTATAAGTTTTTAAAAAGTATTTTTTTAATAATCCGTACATTTATCAAAAATCCCACTCCCTTCCCTTCTCTAAGTCACTTTTCTAGGTTTCTTATATAATTATAATTAAGAAAATTAGGAAGGAAATAATTATTGTAAAAATGATAAAAAATCTAATATATTTTTGAGTTATTGTAAACTTATTCTTTTAAAAAGGAAAGAAAAAGTAAAGATTTTAGAGAGTTTCTTGAATTTTAACTCATTTCTTAAATTTATTTCATTTTTTTTCTTTTTATTTATTTATATTCCTTAATTTTCTAATTTTTGAGTTGAATTGGAATCAACAATGACAGTATTTCTTTATTAAATAGAAAAGTTATCTTGTCCTACACTACCTCTCCTAGAGGTGAATAGTGATCCTCTGTAAATTAGTCTGAAATTTATCATTTTTTTAATAATTTCTTTAATTAGATTGAGATTGATTAACCAATTGAGTATTCCAATCACATAATACACAAGCAATTTAGGTCAAAAACCACCAACAAATCCTCTCAAAGACTATGCATATAAAAACCAATTAAGATATCAAAATAATCACGAGTTTCCATCCTTCTTGTCACAAAAAAGACAAACACTAGAAAATAAGATAAGAAAAACAAACATGTCCTAACGAAACATGAATTCATAATCATTGAAACTAGGATCAAGCCTTCCCACCACTTGATAGGCGTTTGAAAGAGTGATTAATATAATTGATGCGACATTCGATATACCCTTGAGGCAAGGTTTAAGTGAAAAAGGAATGTGATGAGTTTACGAGAGATCTTAAGTTCGAATCAAAGAACAAAAATACAAGGAAGTAACGCAAAATGAATAGAAGGAAAAAAAAAAGAAGCTTATTCTAAACAACCCTTTGAGTGTCTTAAGTTTTCAAAATCTTTTTTTAACATATAATACTAAAAAATTTCACCAAAGTAGTCGCAAAGAAAATTTAAACATCATTAAGGAAGTTAATTCACATGCTATCAATTTTCAAAATATTTTTAAAAGTAAATGTTTTAGAATAATTGTAAATAATTCAAGTAAATTAACTAAAAATGAATTTGAGCTATACGATACCTACATGAAAGTTATTTAAAGAATCAGGTTACTCAAAGAACCATGTAATCAAGGAGTACGAGCTCAAGTGGGTATCACAAGCACCCATACATAAATACAAACTCCCTAATAATCATATTCTAAGATTGAACAATAACTCATCATAGAAAGTCAACTAAATCTAGTCTCTCATGTATACTATAAGAAAACAGAAGTTCTTAAGTTTGTGAACATAATCCATTATGTGTAGACTGTCGACTTTCCCTTAATTGGTGCATACAATTTAATATGGTAAATGTCACAGTCTTTAAAGACAACCTCTATAATCCTTGAGTCTCAATAAAGATAACATAATACCTCATGGACATTGAGATAGTCTATCCCCTAGATAATTAATCTAAGGTATATTTAGGAAATATATGGTAGTAATAGTTACATCAATGGAACCTCATAAGTTCAGTATGTTAGCTAACCGCATAATAAGAGATAAGAGATCTGATACTCAAGGATTGTAGAGGTAATCCTAAAAGACTAATAACATTCATCATATCACTCCTTATAGAATCCAAGATCACTCCATTCCTTGTCCAAAGCTCAAATTAGGTGTATGAATTTCTTCTTAGGACTCTAAATTCTAGTAATGGAAGAAAAATAAATACACTTATTATTATTAATTAGGATCTAGATTAACAATCTTAGAGAACATTACCTCATACTTTATTGTTTATAAATCAATTCCACATAGTAAAGATATAGATAGAAGTTGTCAGATGTCTTAAAAATCTAAGATTTTCTACTCAATGGCTTTTTCTTAATCATAGCACATAACCGATTGGGAGAAAGGTTGGGTGGAGACTATGGATTTTTCTCTTTAGATATTGGTGAAAGAAGACTCACTTTCATAATTGATGAACACTTCTAATAACTAAAAGATATTTTTAGGATTCCCTAAGTTTAAGTAATCTAAGCGCATCACTTAATCTAGCCTAGAATAAGTGTTAAATGATTAATTAACCTTATAGGATCATATAATTAATCAATGAGCTTAATCTAGAGAACTGGTTCATCTTTTTTGCAACTTTATATAATTATCAAAGTGCCCTTTAAACAAAAGTAAACCTAGGGCCAATTCAACGTTTACAAACTATAGCATCAAGAACATGAGTTTGATCGGGGACCTTTGTGGTCCATTAACATATCGGACCCCTCAAAATTCAATTATGAAGCTGATTTAATATCTCACTACAAAGAGTCAATTACAATCCAATGCCATATGTAAATATCAACAACATGAAACTTAAGACCATGACCTACAATCCATTGCATGTAGACTTTCCATGACCTAGTGCTATATTCAAACAAGGTAGTACTATCACCTATTAAGCTTACTACTCTAATTCTTAAGTTATATATTACACTTATTATATGATCAATTGACATATTCTATCTTCAAGGAGCATATGTCAAATTTCATGGTCATGGTCTTCTAAATCACATGTCCTTTCAATCACCTAACCTCACACTTTCTCAAACTACGAGATATCTTAGTACCTTTAATGAAAATACATGTTGTCACCAGGCTTCACCTATAATGACTCAAACCATGAGGATATATGACCGTCTTAGGTTCTAAACTATGAGTTTAAGCCTCTTGTTGACTTTAACCGAAGGTCAATGTTCTCTCAAGGTTGAGACCATGAAGTACGCTAGCTTGATGAATAATTGCAATTAAAAACCTTACAGTATGATTTACTATATGTATTATTCAATGTACCATAGGAAACTCATCATAATGACCAAGACACACCGTTCCTCCAATTATGAGGGGATGCATTATAGCTCTAATGGATTGCTTAAATCCATGGACCACAGATCAAGTGTGGATAATTTATTTACTTAGAAAGAATCCATGACTAGTATTTTCTATATATACAACTCCTACTGCATCCAAGTCATGTATGATTTAAGAGATATAGGATTAATGCTCAAATCATTATCAATACATCAAATGGGTAATAAGGGAATAGTTAATTCAAGGGCCCTCGGTCCCCTCTAAGAAAACTGGTATTTTCCTTTAGGGTCATAATGCATTTTTCTTGAGCTCTTAATTCTTAGAGGCACATTTTATTTTAGGGATTTGAATTTTTGGTTCATAAGTGCGCATGGGGTTATATGGATAATAGTATAATGTTGTGCTGGATCAAGAGAAAAAATGGTACATCGGTCGCTATAACACCTTTCCATATTGAAGTTCAAAATATTTTGTATATAAAATTATAATAAATAAATAAATTTTAATTAATGAATTAATTTTAGTTACTTTATCTTCAAGCTTTATTTAAAAATTACTAAAAATGTCAAACAACAAAGGATTACCTTCTCGTAAAGGTCTCTAAGTGCACTTTTTGCAATACCACTATTACACGATGTGGGAATATGTGTTTTTTTTGAAAGAGAAATAAACTAAAGTACTAAAAATATTAGAGGATGACACAATATTTATGTTAATAGCAAAAATAAACGGCTCAAGGCCTGCATAATTGGTTATCCTAAGGTGCCCTAGAATTCTTGATTCCAAATCTTATGAAGCATACCAACGAACATATTGAAATAGCTTTGTTGTTTGAATCGCCTACACGAAAACCAATGAACAAATCAATTATCATATAACGACACAACCACAAGTCACAACAAGTCGATGACAAGAACACAAAAAGATAAAGGAAAATCGAAAGAAAACTAAGATCGGGTGGAAGAAATCACTTTATCGAGAGAGAAAACCAAATTTGAGTGGACGAATGATGAAAGAGTGATTTCAAGCCAAGAAAGGTAAAAAAAACACTTATCCTTTCTATTGGGGATGAAAAGAAAGAATAGAAGGAACTAGGGTTTCCAGAGTAGAGGAGAAAAAAATTTACAATGTGGGAATAGTTAAATAATAAAAAGAAACGCTATATCTAATCGTAGATTAAAATATCGATAAATACTGATATATCAATACTTAGATTTTATGGATATATAAGAAATATCTGTAAAATATTGTTGGATATTTTGGAAAAAATATAGATGAAATGAAAATTATTCAAACTTAATGATCATGGTCCAATAGGTTCAAAAAAAATAATAAAATAAATAAAAATACACATATCAATATTATTTTATAAATCTAATTAGTATACTTTAACGATAAAGGACTATCATTTTCAATATTATTATATATATATATATATATATATATATATATATATATATATATATATATATATATATATATATATATATATATATATATAATTTTAAATTCTTTTGATATATTTATATTTTTATTTCTTTTAAAAATTTAAAACTATACTTAAATCATGTTTTAAAATTCCTTTATTATGATTAAAAAATAAAAATTAAATAATTTTATATAAAATATATTATTTGAGACGTAATTTTTAAATTTTTATTACAAAATAACTTTTTTTTAGATTAATCAATCTAAATATTAGAGATTGATCATATTAATAAAATTTCATATTATATAATTAAAATTATTATGTTTTTTTTACATTTATTTTATTTCTCAGATACATCATAATATTCTATCGCAAATTTCCTTGGTTCCCGGCTTGGGACTCAAACTACACCCATCTTTTCCTATACCGAACTATTAACCATATATATATTATTAAAATTGCAATTTATTTTAATTCAAATAAATGAAATAAACGAAGATAAATGTATGATTTCTTATATTTATATTCTTTGTATTTAATTATCGTATAATCAAGGATGGAAATTTTGATTATGTTGACCAATATATTAGGGATATATCACGTGTTGACCTTCATCGACATGATATGTCCCACCAAGAATCGGTTCGACAAAATGTTGGAATTTTCTTGCTATTGTCGGTGATATTTCGTGATCTTTCGGTATTTTTGCGGATATTTCTAAATATTTCCCAATTTTTTTGGCATATTTCTTGATCGGTTTGTTGGAAATTTTTCTAAAATGTGGGTCTACATATATTACTAAGTATGCATTATTGGCTATCTAAGGAATTTACTCCAAGGAAGTGTTTAAGTTGATGGAGTTAAAAACATTACATTTAGTATGGTTTTGTAATGTGTAGAAAGGTTTTATTTATGATTTTATGATGGACTAAATTAAAAATAAGAAATGGAAATTCATGAATCTTCATGAAGAGGAATGTATAATGAATCCTCTTAAGGTGATATATCATAAATATGGAAATGTATCATGCATCCGCGTAAGAGGATGTATCATGAATCTAGGGATGTACCATAACTCTTAATGTGTATCATGACTTTTCTATAAATAGGTTGTGGTTTAAAGTCATATACATTGTTTTTCAAGGAATTGGAGGGGTTGTGAATACAAGACTTGGAAGATCATAACCCTCTTCTCACCATCATATTCATTATGGATTAAGGTACGTTTTTGTTTTTTCCGTTTTACTTATGCTTTTAATGATTTGACATGAAAAATCTTTAGATGATTATTTTCATCTTTGAAGTATATCTCCCATATAGTTCTTTTTCTAACATGGTCAACTCAATCAAAGCTTCAAAGTTTGAACCTTGGAGAAAAACTTGGAAATGAAAGGGTTCTTCCACTAGGCCAACACGGTGGCATGGGATATGCCACAGCTCACGTGGCAGTCATGTGAGGGACCCGAACTCGATCATGTGTGAGTAGCCCCAACTCACATGACAGACATGTGAGGGACCCGAGCTCGCTCACGTGAGCTATCATGTGAGTGACCCGATCTCGACAAGGACTCGCTTGACGGATAATTCAAGAAAGATCGAGCAGGCTGTTGTTGAGATCAGATTGTATTGAGACCACTTTATTGTGATCACCCAAATTTCTGACATTGCTACTAAGAACTATTCAGTATCTGGCAATGACACCAAAAACTTGTATTTGTGTGACCAAAATATGTTGGGTTTGTGTGTGCGCCAAACTTATGTATAAAACAAAACTTACTGGATTCTAGAATTTCCACCAAGGACCATTCAATCCCTAGCAGAAATGCCAAAAACTTGACTGATTGAATATGTAAAGCATGTTTTTTGCTATTGTTTAAAATGATTCTATTATAATTTGTTTTGGTCTCAAATCACTGCAGTTTAATAAGTCACAAGCCAAGTAATAAAGTGGATTTTTGCGCCTATATATCATCTCCACGAGATTGATTAGAAAATGAAGAATCAACCACCCCTACTACTTCTATGATCCTCACTATTCGAACTTCCGTGATTTTAGGATAGATTTAACTTCTAAAGTAAAGTGAATTCAAAGAAACAAAGAAATTCCTAAAATACATGATTAGAGAATCTACTTCAGATTGAAGTAACATTAAGAAAGAAATCGTTGTTGTGGATTATTAGTTTGAAAGGCTAATATATATATATATATATATATATATATATATATATATAAAGTGTTGGATATGAACTCTAGAATTGTCCAAGAGCAAGTTAGTGTGTAAAGATTTGATTTCTCATACCACATGCATTTCTACTCTCCATCTACCACATTCTCATTCCTCTTGTCATGGTCCAAAAGTTACCAGGATTTGATCCCTTTTAAGATCTGACTGTTTTTCCTTCTCAAGATTTCACAAACTATCTTAGGACTGGAGATCAAGCCGCCTCATAGATGATAATGCAAGCCCTCTCCAAAATAATTGGTACCTTAACCATCAATTAGACAAGAATTCCCTCTCCCCTTGATTATAATCTTAGCTAACACAGGGTTGAGATTATCCTCTCAATTGAGGTGAAACCTCTCACTCAAACTACTAGGATCAAGAGGATCATGCCCTAGAACACACTCCTATTGTCACCCAGAAGGGAACCTTGAAGTAAGAGGTTAGATCTTCACCAGTGATGTATCAAAGTAATTCTAAAAGTGCATTAGTTCAAATAATATTAGTGCAATTTACCCCCAATTGACCTCTCCTTGCTCTTAGGCAGTCCATCTCTATGTCACTGTTAAGACCAAATGATATATACAAATTTATGACACTACTACCAAAAGGCTATTTCTTTGTTCTCGGCAACGGCGCCAAAAACATGTTAAGACCATATGTTATGCATATTCAAATTTATGAAACCATTACTAGAAGACTATAAATTAGTCCCCAGCAACGGCCCCAAAAACTTGTTAAGACCAAATGATATATACAAATTTATGACACTACTACCAAAGGACTGTTTCTTTATCCCCGACAACGACGCCAAAAACTTGTTAAGACCATATGTTGTGCATATTCAAATTTATGAAACCATTACTAGAAGACTATAAATTAGTCCTTGGAAACGGCGCCAAAAACTTGTTAAAACCATATATAACTTGTATACTGCAAAGAATCTTGTTTTATTGAACTACCGAAAGATTTAGTTTGGTCTTAAAATCGCAAGTGCACAGTCGCATAAGTAATAAAGTGGACCTTATAAGTCGTGATATCATTCCCACAGAGGAATGAAATAATTTAAACTTCAATTCACCCTAACCCTTACTTAAGTTCTACACTATTTGAACATCCAATTTAGAGAAAATTCAGTAACCTAATAAGAATTTTAATAACTGAACTTAAGCATTTAAAATAAAGGGAAAAAATTTAATCCTGGGCCATAAATCGGATCGAATCAGATTATTGTCGAAGTAGATTAATTGTGATTTCAACTGCTAGAAATATTCCGCATCATAATCTAATCCTATTTTCTCTTGAGTTGAATTTGAATTTTCTAAGAGGCGTAGTATAGTTTGGATTTCCTCTAACCATACTCTTTTCATCGAGTAGAGATTCATGTTCATTTCGAATCAAGGATTCTAATCAATTATTTGTAATTAGAATTCCGTAAGATCCGAAAGTATTTTTCTTTTCCAATACTTCATACCCATTTCTTATGACTACAGATTTCTTGCTTCCCAAGACAAGGCAGTTGCTAGATTTCTACAAAATGAATGATATCTCATCCTTAAGATTTGAAAGAGTTTTCTCTTTTCTTGATTAGATCTCATGCTAACACGGGATCAAGATAATTATTCCATACCAAGGAGAAATCTCTAATTGATTAAATTGATATATTACTCAACCCATTCTCAGACCATGAGAAAATTGAGAATATATCTAAGTAACTTTTCAGAGCTCATTAGTTCTTCAATATTAGTCTAGCATACCCCCAAGTAGCTGGTCTATTCTCTCAGGAATCTCCATCTCTGTGTCACTTAGAAGGCCTCCTGGAAATTAGAGCCAGACAATAGTCCTTTCATGGGTATAAGCTACTAAAATTAGGAACAATTAATTTACAACATCTATCCAAATAAATTCAAATCCTCAACTGGAAATTCTTCATCGTGCGTAAAAGACCGATAACTAACATCGATCCTTCCAATGTGGCTATGTTCTAAAACTAGATTACAATATACACCAAATATCGACGTGAAAATTTCACTGCATATGAAATCAATCAAGAAATGAGTTCCAAATTTTGTCTGAGTTCATTAAATTCAAACAAAGAATCGTGAATGAATTTCCGTGATTTAAATTCAATCTCAAAACTTCAACAATTTATCAAGCTTCAAATCTAGTAAACTAATCAAAAATTCTATGCTAAGTCTAATCTACAAAAAAAAAAAAAGAAATAAGAAAATAAAGAAAATAATACAAAAAAGAGTCCCCTAACTCCCCGCCATTTCTCTCTCCGGGTTTGTCCGATGCTGACTGACTGCCTCGCCTTCTGTAGTTGTTTCTATTTATAGAACCTTAAAAGTTTGGGCCCTAAAATTTAGGCTATGTGTGAATCCCTAAAATTTATGGCCCAGATTTGCCTTCTCTGTCACTACCTAGAAGTTGTGTCGCGACAAAGTTTTGTGTTTTTGTTGCAAGTCTTTGTTGTAGGTATGCACCGTCTGGTCGTGACTCTTGAAGATCTTGAAGCTCCTTCTCTTGCTTCAATTTCTAAGCATAACGTATTTTTGTTGCGACAATCTTTTTTATTTCAACATGATAACTCTGTCGCGATAGAATTTCTTTTGTCGCGACAATATTTTGTTCATTCCTCAAACATTTATGTTGCAACATCGATAATCATGTCTCAACACGCTTTCAAATTCTTCCGCAGTTGGTGTCATGACTAGGCTTTCATGCTATGACATCATTTTGTTCAGATTATCTTGCAACACTGTCTTGTATTATCTCGCATTGGCTGCGACCCAAAAAAGTCCGTTCCCTAACAGAGGCTTATACACGAGTTTGACTTTGTTGAAGCTTTGTTATGATGTTACATGATTTCTTGGTGTTATTGGTTATTTGCTATCATGAATTCAAGCTTACGTCACGACAGACTCTTCCGTGTTCACCTTACTCGCTCAAGGTAACCCGCTTATGTCGGACAACACTTTGCTTTGTGTTGAACTCGTTTCTCTCTATTCAACTTATTTTCCGTAAGCTACGACATTAAGATCCACGTCGTGACATGTAATTTCATTTCCCTGTGACATACGCAACGCTGAGTTCTCGGTCATACCATGCTAGCCAACAAGTAAGCGCCATTCGTCGCGATCGAACTTCTTCTTTTAGTGCTCTTCCTCGTCTGAACTAGCTTCCATGTTGCAACAACAAGTGTTGCGATAGAGTAGACTTTGGTCGACATAGATCTCCGCTTTGATATTTTATTATGCCCGCAAGATAATCGATTCTTTATTCAACCATTTTCCCATTTCCCGCCGCGACTGGCCGTCTTTTTGTTACAGTTCATCTGCCAATTTTTAGATCTTGTGTTGCGACACAGAAATATTGTTGCGACATAGTTCTCTAGCCATTTTCTTAGACGTTTGTCATGACCCAGAAAGTCTGTCACGATAGAGACTACTGTAATTGCTGTTTTTTCTTTTCTTTCTTGCTGGAAATCTCTCATTTTTGAATTAACTCCTACAAAACACAAAGTTTGTAATTACTCCATAATTTGGCATTAAAACAGCTCTGAAAATACTAAAAACAAGCCAGGAAAATGGATTAAAAATAGATGAGTTTAAGACTCATCAGTCACTCAGAGGGATTCTTGGAAATCAAAGCAATGATACAACTCTTTCTGGGTACCAAACACTGATATTCAGAATAGTTCAATGTAGGAGTAATACTAGTTAAATCACTCCAATTTTCATACCCAAAACAACATTAAAACACTGCAAACCATAAGCCTAACGAAAGATTCTTTCCAGAGGGAGCTTAGCTTTCCATTACTTGATTACAAATGACAATGACTAGTTGATCAAACAAATTCATTGAAATTGTAATCAAAACTGAAGAAAAATGAATTCCAGAAAAATTCCCAGATTCCATTGAAGTTCAAACAGAAATTGAAGCTTGATTTACAATTAAACCATCTCGGAATCAGCTTAGATATACTCTCTAATCTTAAAAGAAAAAAAAATAAATCTAGAAACAAAACTAAAATGTAAAGAAAATAAAAAGAAAAATTATATACAGCTCTTCCAAAAAGTACAAAAACTTTGATGAGCGCTAGAAGTCTAAGAATTACTCCCTAGGGAGTTTCTATTTATAGGCTTAGGGTCTGGGCCTTAAAATGAGCGACAATTACTTAATGCTCAAAAAGCCTGGGCAAGAAAATCCCGCCTAGTATCGATGTCATGGCGATTGCCGACATCATCGCGACATTGAAGCCATGGCGTTATGGGTTAATCCGTGTTGCAACATCATCTTGTTATGACTTAATTTTGATGTCGTGGTCGACGCTATGACATCGATCTACGCTTTGACATTTTCCACCGGCGTCATGACATTGCTAACTCCGAGCGTCGCGGACATTGATTTGTTACGTTTCACCTTAACTGCTTTGATCTGATGTCGCGACATTGCTGATCCGATGTCGCGACATTGAACACTTGATGTTCTCAGGCCCTTTATCAATGTTGTGGTTGCGGTGATGTCGCGACATTGAGTTGGTATCACCACCTTGGTTGCTTTGATATGATGTCGCAACATCATTGATCCAATGTCACGACATTGCAAGTTTAGTTCTCCAGTGTTTAGGCCTTGGCTGATGTCATTGCTAATGTCGTGGCAATGTCGCGACATTGGTAATTTCTGCTCTTCCTACTTTAGCCAATGTCGTGAATATGTTGCAGCATTTAAGATGCAGTATTGTAGATCAACTCTGATGTCGCGACATTGTATCTGTAGTTCTGATTGTTTCAACTAATGTCGCGACATTGAGTTGATGTCACGACATTGTAATAATTCTCTCTTCTGATGTTGCGAAATTGAATTCCGAAAGTTATGTAGTCTCGAAAGTGATGCTGCGTACCTATGTCATGGCGATAAAGGTAACATTGCACTCGATCTATCTATTTCAATCGATGTTATGATGTCGACATTGAGCAGTAACCACATGACACTTTCCATACGATGTCGTGACATTGTTCTTCCAGTGTCGTGACATTGCTGCCTTTGCTTCCCTTTTTTATGTTTTTGCTGCTTTTCTGCTTCTTTGATTCAAATTTCTACAAAACATAAATCTGGGTGAAAATTCCATAATTTAACATTAAATAAGACTTTTAAGCTTGAAATATACTTGAAAAATGAGCTTAAAAATAGATGAGTTTTAGACTCATTAAACTCCCCTAAACTTAAAGTTTTGCTTGTCCTCAAGCAAAGAAAAGGCTATTTGTTTGTCCTCAAACAATAAAAATCGATTTTTAAGGACATTTTTCAATTAAATCATCTTTTCAGGCAGCTCAGCAATTTGGCCTCAGTAGTATTTCAGTTGTGACATCAATTCTAATTAAGCTTCATTTTTAGAATCCTAAAAATTTTCAATTTAGATCATTCAATACAACATGTAATTCATAGTTAATAAACATATATATTTCTTGGACTCCGTGAGTGTGTGTCAGTCCAAACTTTTATGACTAATTCTGCGTATTGTAGCCTTATGAGAGTCACTTCATGCACGGTATTCTTTCAGAGTAACTTCAGTCCTATAGGCTTGCCGTCATATTATTCTCCATTAATGTAGGCATAACACAACCCTCAAAATCAAATAGGTCTTTTGAACTTGTAATGTATGGCTAGGGTACTTGGGTAGATAACTAGATATTTAAGGCTCAAGTTTACCCAGACTGCATACATTTTCTCAACATTTTGCCTTCACTACTCATCCCATTTTTTTTTTTGCTAAAATAGCATTTCAAGCACCACCAAACTTGGATTGGTGCATTTTCTTCATTTTCTCCTCTGTGGTTTTTGTTTTTTTACTACTATTTTCAGTTTTGCTCCAGAAGCTCTTTTCTTTTTCCTATTTATTCAAGGTTTTTGGAATGGTGCAATGTTTTGCCTCCGTAATCTTTCTACCACCCTTAGCAAGCTTTGGGTTAGTAACTCTCATACCAGTTGGCATTAGGGTACTAGGTGTAGAACACCCCTAAGAACTTAATGGCTCGAGGGAGGAAGGCTACAAAGCAAAGCACATTCCCTTTTGAAATTGTCATTCTTTTTTAGCTTCTCAATTTTCTGTTGTGCACCTCCTTTAGTACATCTTGACTCAGTTATTCATCTTTTCACATCCCTAATTCTGATCCTTCTAAAAAAGAAAAATAAATAACTCCCGTAAACTTATTCTCTTGATCATTTTTCTGTATTCAGCTTTCAGTTTGGGCAGAATAGAATAAATCAACCACTAAAATTGGGTTTAGAGGCATCATAAGTCGGCGATAGATCTTCCCTAGTTTTTGGCATTTATTGCATCCACGACATATGTTGCGGGCATCCTTGAAGAGAGAAGGCCAATAAAACCCTAATTGGAGCACCTTCATAGCAGTCTTCTAGGAGGTGAAGTGACCTCCACAAGTACTCTCATGGTCGTGACTGAGAATTCCTTGCTGCTCTTCTTCAGTCACACACCTTCTGATAATCTGATCAGCGCAATATTTGAACAAGAAAGGCTCCTCCTAATATTAGGAATGAATCTTCGCAAAGAAATATTTTCGCTCAGGCTCTTCCAAATTAAATGATTTCTCCTATGGCCAAGAAATGGCAATGTGAGCATACCATGGAGCACATTTTCCGCAGCGTGCCAGTGGACTCCTCAGGAAACTCATCATTGATTGGAGGACTGTGTGTGTTGTGGGCTATGGTTAGTCTTGAGAGATGGTCCGCAACAACATTCTCTACCCCCTTTTTATCTTTGAACTCCAGGTTGAATTCTTGGAGTAGAAGGACCCATTTAATAAGCCTAGCCTTGGCATCTTGCTTGGTGAGGAGGTACTAACCGAATGATCCTGTAAAATTATGATGTCCGACCCCACCAAGTATGCACAAAATTTATCTAGGGCATAGACTACCGCCAACAGCTCTTTCTCTGTGGTAGTGTAGTTCCTCCGTCCTTCATTCAAAGTTTTTCTTGCATAGTAGACCACATATGGTTTCCCATCTTCTCTTTGTCCGAGAACTGCTCTGATAGCGAGATCACTTGCATCACACATGACCTCAAAGGGTAACTGCCAGTTGGGGGTCCTTACTATGGGTGTAGTGGTCAAGTGGGACTTGAGTTCCTCAAAGCTCCTTTGGCAGTCTTCATCCTAGGTAAATTTAACATCCTTTCAAAGAGCTCAGAGAGGCTTCTGTAATCTTCTCGAAAGTCCTTTGATGAACCTCCCGTAGCCTATGTGTCCAAGGAATTGTCTCACAACTTTCACATCAGGAGAAGGAAGTTTGGAACAGTTCAATTTTGGCCTCATAACCTCAATTCCCGTTGATGACATGTCCCAACACAATTCCTTTGCTCTACTCATAAAATGGAAATTCTTCCGACCTAGGCACCAAAATTTTCTCGATGCACCTATGCAGGACAGTTTCAATGCCTAGGCATTCTTCAAAACTACCCCCGTATACAGTGATGTCATCCTTGTAGACCTCCATAATGCGCTCCACCATATCACTGAAAATACTGAGCATGCATCTCTGGAATGTGGCAGGGGCATTGCATAGATCAAAGGGCATTCTTCTATAAGCATGTCCAAACTGATATGAAAGGCCTTCATCTTCACGAGATCTCATCTAGAAGTAGCCCGAATAAATCATCCAAAAGTTAAATGTAACGGGTTCCCTAAATTCTCTCAAGGAAGCCGAGCAATGAAGGTAATGGAAGGATCTTTCCTTGTCACTATCTACCATCCTATAATCAATGCAGCTCCTAACCCGTGGTGCGGTAGGCACCTTTTCTCACGCTCATCAAGGCGATAGTGGTCACCTGCATTTTCGCATAACCTCGAAATGGACTCACCTGTGTGCAACGGAGGCGTGGTAAATGATGCCGTTTATAGCAACTTGAGAACTATGCACAAACCACTTTACATATGAGGATTCAATCTCCTCCGCTATTGTTTTATCGGTTTGGCCTTCTTCTTCTAAGTAGATGTGGATGTGGGTGCAAACCAAGGGGCTGGATCTCTTTAAATAAGAGATTTTCCACTCCAATAGCCTGCTTGTTCTTCTTGAGGACATCCAATAAACTGTTTTCCTGTGAAGCATTGTGCAGTGAAGAGATTACAACTAGGCATTGGTCCTCATATTCTAAATATGCATATTTCAATTCCACAGGTAGAGGCTTGAGGTCCAACTTCTGAGGCTCAATGGTTTTTTCTTCAGTTAGTAGGAGCATAATTTCTTCTTTTTTTCTCCAGCTGCCTATGTACAAATACACATCTTTGTTTCTCAGCTTCTTCATGAAAATCACACTTTAATCAACACATCCCGTAGAATCGTTGCCGCCAAATTTTGCTCCTCTAGAATAGTGTTTAACTGCCATTACTTCTTCAGACCATTTTTCATCAGATGCATATACTTTTGCCTCGTGGAAAATGTTGAGTTCCAAAGTCATACTCATAAGCTGCATAACCCATTTCTCGCGCTTGATGATCGCATTGGAGATGGCCAAGAATGGTCTCTAAAGAATAATAGTACATAGTTAGCTCCCCATCACATCGGGTTCCGTGTCAAGAAATAAAGAAAATCTACAAGATAAGATAATTATCTAATTCAGATCAAACATCTTCACAGCCTTTTGGAATTTTATGATTACGTTCATAGGATGTAATGGTAGTGGGTTTAACTCTCTGAAACCAATCGCTTGTACACTGACTAGGGCAGCAGGTTGACGCTAGCCCCCAATTCTAATAGAGCCTTCTCCACACAAGTCTCCCCGATGTTCACCGACATGGTTAGACAGCCCGGGTCTTTGTACCTCACTGGGGTTTTGCATTGAATAATGAAACTGACTTGTTATGTTAGGAAGGCCTTCTTATCAACATTCAACCCTCTTTTCACTGTGCACAAGTCCTTTAAGAATTTGGCATATGTAAGAACTTGTTTAATCATGTCTAACAAAGGGATGTTGACCTTCGCCTGCCTTAACACTTATAGAATTTCAGCCTGATTGATAGCATTCTTCTTGCCTTTTAGTGCTTGAGGAAAAGGTGGGGGTGTGCTCTTTTTCACTGCATCATCTTTGATCTCAATTTTCTGTGTTCACTTCCTTTCTTCTGTCTTCACGGTTTAGGCATTGGTTGCTCAACCTTCTTACCACTCCTCAAAGTGATAATTGCCTTGACCTCATCTATCTTGGGAGTTGGTTCATTGGAAGAGCTTAATTCATGCACTCCCTTGGGATTAGGCTGTCTGGGAAGGAAATTTTCCTTTTCCTGCTAATTTGCCGTTAGTGTTTCACCCTAGAATTGAATACCATGTGTTATCAAATTTTTAGGCAATATCAGATTGCAGGTTCTCAATCTTCTTGTTCAAAGTTCTTTCCATAGTGTTGATTCTCTGGTTAGCCTAGACATTCACTGCTTTCTACTCTTCTACACATTGAGTCAACTACAAATTGATTGCCTTCTGCTCCTCTACAAAATTACCCACTACTTTACTCAAGTTCATTATAGCCTGCTAAACTGGAGATGATGATGGTGATGGCTGTGTTTGAGATAAGGAACTATACTATCATTGTATAAAGAGGGTATATATATGGAGGCTTTGGTTTCCAGGAAAGGCAGGTTAGGGATGGTTCCCAATTAGGATTTGTATGTGTTGTCAGATGAGGCATTGGTCGGTGGTTTGTATTGACTCCACAACATTGGCTTGTTCACCATCATATCCTCAGCATTGAAGGAACAATAATACGCTCTCCTCGTGCTCGTGATCGACAAATGAAGCAAGGCTGGTCACAAGTGTCTTAGCTAACGTCGCACCTCATGTTGATTTCATTTCAGCTCTTCTAACCTTCTGCCATGTGATAGCTTTGCCTTCATTTCCATGTCCTTCGTGAGGGAGTACATGCCTCCCCTCGAGCTAGCCAGCAGGTCCCCATCCCTTCTACTCTCTGGTTCGTTCATCCTGCTTTAGATGTCTTTGCCACATAGTTCAAGAAGTCCATGGCTTCTTTCGAATTCTTGCTCAAGAAGTCCCCTCCACACATAGTCTCTAATAATTGTTTCATAGCAGGGGACATTCCATCATAAAAATGATTGACTAGCATCCATGTATCAAAGCCATGGTGAGGATAGGATCGGGATGGTTTCAAATATCTTTCCCAACATCGTAGAACTTTTCATTCGGTCAAAGTAGATTTTCCTTCAGATCGCTGTCTTATGTGTGGAGAAAAATTTCTGTAAGAACTAAGCCTGCATTTCCATTCAATTCCAAATGGTCCTCGGTCTTAGAGAGTTGAGCCAATTCTTAGCCTTATTCTTCAGAGTCAAAGGAAAATTTTTACCACTGTGTCCATATTGGAAGCATCCTCTTGAAGGTATCAAGGTACTTCCCTAAATTACCTACGTGAATAGGGGCTCCCTACTCCATACCATGGAAGTGGGAGTAGATTTACTAGCACCCAAAAAGCATATTTTCGAGTCCCATTTAAGATAGGTTTCAGCAGTTTTGCGTACTAATCATATTAATTAAGTCGATTGACATGTGCAGGTCCTTTAGTACTACTGATTTTGTTTCGAGGTTGTTTTTGGTAGTTTTGCAGGTTTCGTAAACCTCCACCATCATATCAAGCTTGGCATCGAAATTTCGCTGATTTATGCCGAGTTTGGTTGAATTCTCATCGATTTCATCAAGCCTGGGATGAAGAAATAGCAACCATGGAAGATGAGAAATGCAGGCTTGAGGATGCAGGAAGCAGCATAGAAGATAAAAAATTTCGCTATGGCATAGAAAAATTTTCGCAATGATAGCGAAAATTTCCTAGTGATAGCGAAATTTTCGCAATCATAGCGAAAATTTCAATCATAGCGAAATTTTCAATTTTCGCTATAGCTGAATTTTCGCTATGATAGCGAAATCGCTATCATAGCGAAATCGCTATCATACGTAAAATTATCAGGCATAAAGAAATTTCGTCTCGTTTTTATGATCCAAACGACTCGCTTTGTTTAATCCCTTTTTTTCCTCAATGTAATCATATTATTTGTGTTAGTTTGGTATTTTCGCATGCTCATGGGCCATATAAGCCATGTTATGAACATTTTGTAACCTAACTATCTATTTCATTCACTTTTGCATACTTACCCCCGCTTTTCTGTCTCTATTTTCTCTCTTCTCTCCTTTCTCTCATTTAGGCTACAAACACACCCCTTGAGGATGACAACTAAAGGATGCTCGCAAGCCCCAAACCTCAAGAGAGGGGTCGCTTAGTTGGTTGATGTGGGTTTGCGGTGTTCCTCTGCTTTCATGAAGGTGGATCGTGCATTTGTGTTCAAAACTTTCCAAACTAGATGTAAATGCTATTTAATGTATTTTCTTTGGTCAATACTTGGTGATGTTTCAGGTTCAAGTGTGGCTCTAATGGTAGATATACTGACATCCATTAGATGTCATTTACGAGCCACTGAAAGTAGGTTAAATGCTTTATTTTCAATTGCTGGAACATTAAATGCTCAGTAAATGCTATGGTTCAAATAGGAATGTTACTAAGGGTTGGTTTTAAAGGAACAAAGATCCGGTTTTGGAAATGACTATATGTCATTTGCCCTAATGCGAGGAAATAACCCGAGGATACCTCTACAACCCCATCATATCAAATTAGTGACCCAAAACTTCAAGGTGTTCTTTTTACATCTTATTTTAAACTGCTTCACTTAGCTTAGTGACTCCAACAACCACACTTTTTAATGCAAATCCAAAAATCCAAATCAAAGCCTCACTATTTTGAATCATGATACAAGTCATTTGTAAGACGAAAACCCATCCCTGTGTTTGACCCTAGAACAGCTATACTGTAGTAGCTTGACTACGACAGGAGGAGGAAATTTAGGATACAAATATTGTTGATTCCAGATCACCCTATTGCAAAATAATCAAATGGTGCCGCTAAGCTGGATGGTGCCAACTACGCATGATGAGTTGATATGTACTTGTAATCTTCATTACAAGTATTGGTGACCTTAAACCTTTTGATTTTCATGCTTTAGAATTTCAAGTTTTTTTTATCTTTCGTGCTAGCCATCAAGGCAGTTTTTATTATTACAGTCATTTTATTATTTGGCTAACACTGATCCTTGTTGGCAAGTCTTGTAGTTGTTCCTTGCTCTGTCTCTTTTTGTGTCACAGGTGTTTATGCATCACTGGGATAGAGATATATCAGGTAGACTGCAAAGAATTAGTGCACCAATTGAACAAAGGTGAAGTCGGGCAGCACAAAGGAGCAAATGGATCCTCTACTCGAGGAATGTTAAAGTCACAGCGTATCCAAATGAATCCGATCATGGCGGTGCCAATGAGGACCATATACACCCTCCTGTAGTTAGCACCATCCTCGCATCATACCACCCGCTTAAGGATGTAGCAAAGGAGATCTTATCTGGTGCCCCTACTCCCAACTTTTCATGGTATGGAAAATGAAAATCCATACACACACATCCGGGATTTTGAGGAAGTATGCATAACTTTTAAGGAGGGTGCAACTGACATGGATTTGCTTAAGCTAAAAGCATTCCCATTAACCCTCAAAGACAAAGCCAAAATATGGCTTAATTCACTGAGACCAAGAACCATTAGAAGTCAAGTGCAGTTTTTAAAAATTCTTCGCTCACAAGACAAATAATTTGAAGAGGCAAATCTACACGCTTATGCCTATGACAACAGGCACCACCGTCGAGAGGTTCATGGAGACCACTGCATGTCCACATCATGGTTTCGAGCATTTGATGCTTGTGAATCACTTCTATGGTGGTATGTCTCCAACCATGAAGTAACTACTGGAAACAATGTGTGAAGGGGACTTCCTGAGCAAGCACCCAGATGAAGCCATGGACTTTTTGAATTATGTGGCTGAAACTTCCAAAGGATGGGATGAACCAAACCCAAGGGAGGTGGAGAAAATAAGGCCTTCAGCCCACCAAAGGGGAGGCATTTTTGCACTTTCTGAGGATATGGAGATGAAAGCAAAGATATCAACCTTAGCAAGGAAGGTGGAAGAGCTGGAAGGAAAAAGGCTACATGAGGTACAGGCAGTGACTGAAATCCCTGCACAGGCCAACCCATACATCAATTGCCAATCCACTGGCCACCCAGAAGAACACTGTCCAATTGCTCCCTCAGTGAGAGATTTGATGGCAGAGCATGCTAATGCCGTGGGCCAATACAAGCCACAACCCAATGCCCCATATGGTAATACATATAATCCCACTGCGAACCACCTTTAATCTTTCTTGGAAGCCTAATCCCCGCTTACGTGTCTTCTTATGATGCCAAACAGCTTGGTTCTCATCTCAATCCACATGTACTTATCACCATCTCATCCCCTGAACAAGCTTATTTTAAACTGAGCAAGGTGGTAGGTGATTTTGTGGAAGATAAAAAGGAATCAATGTACAATTGGCTCAAAGAATAGATACTGCGGGAAAGCACCTCGAACAAGAGAATAGATGGGCTTGGTGCTGGCCTTACTAAAAATTGATAATCTACAGTATTCCATCACCAGGATTACTAATTTGCTGGAGGTACAAGAGAAAGGAAGATTCCCTTCCCAGACACTGCCCAATCCAAAGGGGGTCCATGAAATAGGTTCTTCCAGCAACTCAAGGATGGATGAAGTAAAGGCTATCATCACTTTGAGGAGTGGAAAAGAAATTGAGCAACCAGTGCCCAAGACTACTGAAGAAACAAAAAAGGAAAAGGAAGCTGAGCCTGAGAGAATAATAATAAGAGAAGATTCAATGAAGAAAACATGCCCTCCATTTCCCTAAAGCACTTAGAGATGCAAAAAAATTACAAACTAAGCTGAAATTTGGGAGGTGAATGAGGCAAGAAGGTAAATATCCACCGCTGATATGATTAGTTGTGTCCCAACATATGTAAAATTTTTGAAGGACTCCGTACCCATCAAAAGAGGGCTGGGCATTGAAAAGAAAGCCTTCCTACCGTGAACAAGTCAAGCATCATCTTAATAAGACCCCTGAAATACAAGGATCCAGGATCCTACAATATCGGGCCAACATCGAGGAACTTGCATAGATAAAGCACCGTCAACTTGGGGCTACAGAAACCTAACGCTATACTCAAGATATACAGCTTGGCCTGGGGAGCTTTGCTTCACCAAATACTCTATCCTTAATATCGGGACGGTGAAAATTCCTAAGGGCATAGTTGAGGATGTATTGGTGAAGGTGACAAGTTCTACCACTAGTGGATTTCAGAAGCTTGATACCTAATCAGGGACGCAAATGGGCTCTAATCATGTGTCAATCATCCTCTAAGGCCATTTTTATTACTTCCAATGCGTATAATCAACCGCTAATGGAGTCATGCAAACACATTTGGCAACATGACACACACCGAGCTCAATATTTTTCACCCGAGCAACAAGCACAAGCCGCCAGAAGACGAGAGGCAAGGATCGTGATGAAGTTTTCCCGACGTCCAAGTTCGTGGAAACCAAAGCTCAAATCGGAGGAAGAATTGATGAAGAAAAAGTGAAGCAGCTTGATGGAGAATTGATCGCATCAATTCTAAAGAGCCAATGCTTCCAACACCACCAAGTGAAAAGAAGCCCTCAAACAAATGAGCGCATGAAGGCAATCGCAGACACATCATCAGCAGCGCGAAATATATATCCTCGCGTTTCTGTGGAGTTATCTCAATGCTATGGATGCGATATGCGCACTTGCTACTACTCAGGCATCGTTGGCCGAGCGGATGGCCCGAGCCGAGTACACTCGCCGCAGACCACCCATGCTTCTTCGATTCTGAGCCACCTCGCCTCCCGCCACAAGATGACAGAGCCTACATGTACCTCACTACTTGGCATCACCCACCAGATTCATTTCCCGCAGAAATTTCCTTGATATGCTAGCAAATGGCCATGCTAGCCAGACATCGCTGCCTACACTACCACGAGAGGAGGTCATACTCCCTTCTCTAGCTTTTCGATCCCTACCCAGCTGGAGATACATGATTATACTCTTGGTCAGGGAAGTTAGAGAGTCGGGAAGCGTCATCTATCATATTTTGTTTTGTTTTTAGCTTTTTATTACTTTTGCCTACTTATTTTTTTATAGGATTGTTTAGGATGTATGTATTAGCCAATAGTAGGCAAAGTGGATCTTTGTTGTGTTTAGCTATGTTAAGCTTGTACTAGCCACTTTGGTTATATCAAAAGCTTTATAGCAGTATTTACATTTTTTCTACACTTTTGCAAACCATTTTTTTGCGCCTATATTTTAATATTTCTGCTCTTACCTTGAGTTGAAAAATTGAAGCACTGTATGTTGCCATAATGCTAGAATAATTCCATGCATGATTAAGTTTTTGGTTGGTTGAAATTCCAAAGTATTCAACCTTGTCTCTGTCGCTCTAGCTAATCACACACGCTGCACATCATTTTCATCAATAGGTCGAGAAGTCAGATACCTCTTTTACGGAAACCGGCCTTAGATTCGCTTGACTACCCATAATAGGTTTATGTTATCTACAAATGAAGACCAACAGTCTTCCAAATGAAAAAGAGAAAGCAAAGAAAAAGGTAAAAAAAGAAGAAATAGAGAAAAGAATAAGATGAGGACGCGATTTTGAAACCCAACACAAATCCGAGGGTATATGGCGAAGCCTTTAAAGCCCTAAGTGTCTCTAAACCTTCACTCCGGTTGGGAGTCACCGACTTTGTGTTCACTACACGTGATGGGCAGAGCTTAGCAAGCTGTAGTGGAGCCGACCTAAATCATTCGGGGTTCGAGGTGAACAAGAGTTAGTAGTCGGCAGATCCTTTTGACTTGATGCCCTAAACTAATTGGTTGGGAGTCGTCGGTGGACCCCCGTTACACGGACTTTGGTGAAGTCGAGTTTTTAGCATTCCACCCTACAATACAGTCGAAGTGAGAAATAAGAGTGTAACTGAATCAATTTAGGTTGGTCACGCTTAAGGTCAGCAAAGAGCTTCGTCGAGCGAGGAATAACTTAGCAACTTATCGTCTAAACTGCTTACCTTAAAACACTTAGGGATTTTGTGGAAGTTCAGTTGACTTCCTTGGAATTGATGTACTTGAAACTTGTTCCTATATGGCAATTGTTCCTCTACATGTTAGCCAGATGTGAGTCCAAATTTTTATATCAAGGTCAGAAATATCTCACTGCACACACACTTTTGAATAGAATACTTTTCGTAGTGCCACACAAGATACCCTTTATTTTTTAGCATCGCTAAGGGACTAGCAATGTGTCTATTGGGGTGGATTAGTACTCAAAAAGTGCTATTTTTTGAGTCCTATTTAAGATAGGTTTGAGTTCTTTTAAGGACTAATCATATTAATTGCTTCATTGACATGTGCAGGCCTTAATACTACTCGATTTTGTTTCGAGGTTGTTTTGGTAGTTTTCATGTGCTTCAGAAACCTCCACCATCATATCAAGCTTGGCATCGAAATTTCACCGATTTATGCCGAGTTCGTTTTGAATTCTCATCGATTTCATCAAGCCTCGACGTAAGAAATAGCAAACTATGGAAGATGAGAATGCAGCCGAGTGACGCAGAAGATAAAGATAAAGTGTTCTCTTCTATACATAGCTGAATTTTCAAGAATGATAACCGAAAAATTCTCGCAAAGGATAGTGAAATTTTCGCAATCATAGCGAAATTTTCGCTATGATAGCGAAATTTCACTATCATAGCGAATTTTCGCTATCATAGCGAAAATTTCAATTTTCGCTATAGCTGAATTTTCTCTATGATAGCGAAATCGCTATCATAGCGAAAATTACTATGCATAGCGAAATTTCGCTCGTTATGGATCCAAACAACTCCGTTTGTTTAATTCCTTTCCCTCAATGTAATCATATTATTTAGGTTAGTTTGGTATTTTCAGATGTTCAAATATAAGTCATGTTATGAACATTCTCAGAACCTAACTATTCACTCCACGCACTTTGATACTACTCGTTTTGGTTCCCATTTTCTCCTTCTCTCTCCCTCTTCTCATTTTCTAGCTGCCAAACACACCCCTTTGAGGATGACAACTTAGTTGATGCTTCTGGCCAAGCCCCAAAACCTGGAAGCAGGAGGGCTAAGCAGCTGGTTGATGGGCTCACAGGTGTTCCTCCGTTTTCATGAAGGTACTGCAGATTTGTGTTTCCAAACCTCTCAAACTAGGTAAACGCTATTTAATGTATTTTCTTGGTCAATACTTTACATGCCTGTGGTTCAGCAGTAATTTTAATAGAGATACACTCACATCCATTAGATGTCATTTACGAGCTAACAAAGCAGGTTAAATGCTTTCTATTTTCAATCAGAGGGAACAACATTAAAATGCCTAAAGAATTAAGTGGTTCAAATAGGGAATGTTACTAAGGGTTAGTTTTTAAAGTTAAATAAAGATCCGTTTTGGAAATGACTATATATCATTTGCCCTAATGCGAGGAAATAACCCGGAGGATACTTACAACCCCATCATATCAAATTAGGGCACCCAAAACTTCAAGGTGTTCTTTTATACATCTTATTTTAAACTCCGTTTCACTTAGCTTAGTGATTACCAACAACCACACTTTTTAATGCAAATCCAAAATCCAAATCAAAGCTCACTATTTTGAATGTATACAAGTCATTTGTAAGACGAAACCCATCCCCTCGTGTTCCTAACTCTAGAACCGCTTATAATCGTTAAAGTAGAGTTTGACTACTTATAGTAGACTAAATTTATGATTCAAATATTGTTGATTCCTGATCAACTTATCATGGGTACCTAATCGAGGCACAATGTGTGGTATGACAATCATGTTCTCTCGGGAGTGCACAATTGATGAGGCACTCAATCTCAGACAAAATCTCATGACCCATATGCATCGGGGTTCCTATTTTCCCGCCGACTTTGTTGTTCCTCTGGTGGGGGCTCCATTTGGTCACTTTCTAGGTTCAATTCACAGCCTTGTTCTTGTGGAATATCAAGTTCATTAAACTTATGTTATATTCCTATCCTAATCGAACATAAACCATACATGAAACACAAAGTACAAATAACAAGAATAAAAAACAAAGCTACCAATACAAGTTATCATAGCTACAGAAATGTATGTGGATAGTAAAACTAAATGAATTAACCTAGAAGTTAACTGCTAGAAAGAATGAAGTTAAGAAAAATTCACCAGTACTTGTGATGATTTCCACAAGTACTTGTGACACGCCACAAGCCGCTCGAACAAATTTCATTATTTAGTGACTAAGGCACCATCCCCAGAATGATCGAGACATTGATTCAGGGCACTGAGGGTATCCCGAATCAACAATATTTGTACCACTCCTCCATTGTTGTAGCATGGTTACCGCAGATAGTGGCTCTGTGGCCGAACACAAGGATGATTTTCTTCACAAATGACTTGCAGCTGATGTTCAAAGGCACTTGATTTGGATTTAAGTGTTTTGTAAGAACAAATGGAGTTTCGAGAAGTTGAAAACTCCAAATAAAGGCGAAAATATAAAAGAAAGCTCCTGGCTAATCATGCTACTGGATTGGTCCTAAAGGTAATCGAGAGGCTCTTAGCCCTTTTTCTCGCATTGGGAGATTAATCTATAGTCATTTCGAACCGATCTTTCGTACACAGCAAAACTGGACTCCCCGAATAATTTTCCTTTGAAAGCATGGCATTTATTGGGCACACGGTCTTAAGCAATGAAAACTATCTCACTCATCTTACAAAGTGAATTCACAAATGGAAACTAATAATTTCAATGGATCTAATAATAAGCATCCACTAACTTCGCAAGACCAAGTATAGGGCTTACGGCCCAAGATGCATCTAAGGATTTGAACCCGAGGCTGGAAAGGAGACAAGAATGACAATAAATATCCACGCTGAAGCCGAGAAACCCTGCAACCCTTGGAACCCTCCCCTAGTAACCTTCCTTTTCAAGGATGAAGGGGGTTTAGCCACTCATCCTCCGAGTTGTCATCCTCAAAGGGTGCTTGGCAGGTGAGAAAATGAGAGAGCGAGGGAAACAGAGAGAAAATGGCAGGCAGGAGTTCTACTTAAAAAATGTATTTATGAATAAGAAGTTAAGATCCCCTTTACAAAGTCTTGTTGGGGCTTATATACTGCCCAAAGTTACCAAAATTACAAAAATGTATGAACTGCCCACTCTTACATGAACGATAATTCAGGGAAATTACAAAAATGGCTCAAAAAAGGTCAAACCGGGGGTAAAAAAATGGGATAGCTTCGTAGGCTACGAAAATTCATAGTCACTGTGAAACTTCATAGCACTCAAGGAATTTTGCAAGCACACAAATTAGCCCCACGGACCCCGTGGAGATTTCACAGGCTCTCTTTTTCCTCATTCTTTGCTCATCTCTTCTTCTCGGTTTCTAAACCGCAGCTCAATTCAACTTGACTTCTTCAAAGTAGAGCAAACTTAATCAATCGGCATGAATAGCTTGGTGAAAACTATAAAATTTGCCACAAAATGTGATTAGTAGTAAGCTAAGACCTTAATGTGAAGACCATGACCGGCTGACACATAAAAAAAGTGCTCAAAACTTGTAATAAATAGGGCACAAAACAACACTTTTTGGGTAGTAATCACCGAGGCTTGCCCAAGCCTGCTCTCGATGACGCTGCAGTGTGAACATGATACGCCTTGGTGTGAACCTTCATCATGACCCTTACGCCAAGGTAAGACTAAAATTTCGATATTTTGCTGAATTTCATCATTTTCCAGAAATCTAGCCAAAGACCTTAAATTAATCAAAAAACATCACTGAAAACAACTCCCAAATGGGTTCTAACCTCACTAAAACCAAACATGGAGATTAATTAGGGTTTTTCCAAACTCAAACTCAAATACTTGTAAGTTAGGTTAACTTCCTAACACCCAACATGTATCCATGCATCTTAAACCAAGAATCAATACTTGAAGTCCAAGAATCCATACTTGAAGTCCAACAATCCATACTCAAAGGGAGGATTCCATACTCCCAACAAGTATTCACACTCTTTAACATGCTCAAAGAACTAAATTATGAACCCAAGAATCCTTAGAAACATAACAATCCATACAAAACTTAACAGGTTCCATAACACATCATAGCATCCATACTCAAAGTTATAAATCCATACCTTTTCTTTCTTCTTCTTTTCTTCTTCTTCTTCCTCTCTTCTTCTTCTTCCTTCTCTTCTTATCTTCTCTTCTCTTCTCTTTCTCTCTACGCTTTTTCTCTCCTCCAAAAAATTCCCTAAAATGAGACCAATCGGTCTTATCCTAATTTGTTCAATTTTGCTTTTATTGCACTTTGGTCCTCAAACTCTCCTCTATTTGAAAATCAAGTTATGCCATTTATATCATAGCCTACCATCTTCTTATATTATGACTTTTATATCCTGTTTTGACAAATTCAACTTTTACCCTTGTATATTTCCGTGTTTATCAGCTTTCGCGTTTTGAATTTAAATTACGAAAAATTCAAATTATGTCTACAAAATACTTAAACATGTTGAAAACGACTAGGGTATATTTCAGGGTGTTACATTCTCCTACTCCATGAATTTAATCTTTAGATTAAAGACAAGAAAGGGGTAGAGAATGTAATGGCAGATCACCTCTCTAGACTGACCATAGCCCACAACACACATAACCCTCCAATCACTGATGAATTCCTTAAGGAATCATTGCTGCGTGTAGAAAGTGCTCCCTGGTATGCTCATATTGCTAATTTCTTAGCAACAAGGGAGGTCCTAGCTGAATGGAAGACATAAGATAAGAAATACTTTTTTGCCAAAATTCACTCCTATTATTGGGAGGAGCCATTTCTGTTCAAGTACTATGTGGACCAGATCATTCGAAGGTGTGTACCTGAAGAAGAACAACAGGGGATTCTCAGTCATTGCCATGAAAATGCCCATGGAGGTCACTTTGCTTCACAAAAGACGCGCTGGGCGTGCTCCAACTGGGTTCTAATCGGGCCTTCCCTCTTTATGGATGCTCACAAGATGTGTCGAGGTTGCGATCGATGCCAAAGACTCGAGAAGCTTTCCCGCCATCATCTGACGCCCTTAAACCCAATCTTAATAGTCGATATTTGATGTCTGGGGGCATTACCCCATGGGACCATTCCACGCCTTCAGATATTTGTACATCTGCTGGGCTGATTACGTATCCAAATGGTCGAGGACACCCCGCAAAGAAAAACGATCACAGTTGGCATTGAAATTTTGAAAAGAGAATATCTTCTCCAGATTTAGGGAGGTCACACATAATTAGTGATCTGCTCCACTTTTGCAACAAACCCTTGAAACCCTCCTAGCTAAATACGGGCGCAAAGCATAAAGTGGCCACCCCTTATATCCTCAAACCAAAGGGACAAGTCAGTCACAACAAGGAAATCAAGACTATCTTGATGAAGGTAGTGAATTCCAAATGTGAAGGATCGGTCCTCGCTACCGGATTCATTATGTGCATACAGGACAACCTTCAAGACAATTCTTAGGATGTCCCTATCGCCTGGTTTATGGTAAAGCATGCCACCTCCCTGTGGAAATAGAATACCCATGGTGGGCGATCAAGAAGCTGAATTTGGATTTAGAAAGAGCCAGCCTCAAGAGGTTCCTTGACCTCAATGAGTTAGAGGAATTGCGAAATGATGCCTACCTAAATTCTAAAATTGCAAAAGAAAGATCGAAAAAATGGCATGACCAGATGGGTAGCTTAGAACACTCTTGTGAAAGTGAGATCAGAGTGTTATTTCACGATTCCAAGCTTCACATTTTTCCGGGCAAACTTAAGTTGAGGTGGACTAGTCCCTTCATTATCCATCAAGTCTACCCTAATGGAGCAGTGGAATTGCTCAACTCAAAGGACAACCATTTATTCAAAGTGAATGGCCAAAGACTCAAGCCATATGCAGTCCCCTTCACACTAGACAAGGAGGAACTTTCCCTCCTTGAGCCCCAAACGCTAGTATGTTTGGTGACTACTTATTGAGAACGCAGTCCACTTCTATTGATTTTCATTTTCTGCGTTTTATTTACATTGCTGTGTTTATTTTATAGGAAATTGCTCAATCCAAATGAGCAAGGTGTTTGGAGAAAACCCATTTCGCAATTTTCGCAATCTCGCGAAATCTCTCATAGCCAAGGCACTTTCGCAAAGGTGAATCTCTGTGAGGTCATTTCACTGCAACAAGCCATTTTCGCAGCTTTCATTTTCATAGGAGCAGCAATTTTGCAAGGATAAATTTTGCAACCCTCTTGCCTTGCCTTTCTCCACCTCCCTTTTTCCAAACCTACGAATTTGTGCAGCACAAGTTCCTAACCCTTGTTATTGATGCCATCCAATTTTCAAAACGGTAAGGAAGAAACCAGCACTTCTCGTAACTGCGCCTGTGCTTCGAGAACCTGTTCATTGGGCTCCTCCATTTCCCAAAATTTTCCCTCCGTTTCTTGTCCTCCCCACCTAAACCCTTTGCATTTGGCCCCTTTCAACCATAAATAGGAGCCTCAACCTTGCATCCTTCCATCTTAGTCGAAGCAGCCTCCCCTGTGTGCCCTCTGCGAAAACCCAGTCGCTATTGTGAAACCCTAGCTTCTTCAGTCTTTGGCCATGGAAAAGACCATAGGTGAGCATAGTGCACCCTACAAACCTTGCGTGTGCCTCACCTCAAGCCTGTGACACACGGCACCACCCCCCAACTCCGTCGGCCCGCCCTACTACCGCCCCCTCGCAAGCCACCCCGCCTGGCCGCCCCCGCTCTCTACCGCACAGACATGAGACGAGGACCGGGGCCATACCTCCCTCCTCCACATCCACGGCGGTCGTATCCCCACTTCAAAGAGGGCCCCTGACTCCAGGCCTCGCAGAGAACTCTCCCGCTCACGTGCGCAGAACCCCCCCGCCCCACCTCCTCAGCCTCAGCCAGTTGATAGCTCCCTGTGCTCCATCCGGATCCACGCGGATCGAAGGCCTCTATTTCACTGTGGCCCAATTGTAGGTAATTCCGACCACAAAGGGAAAAGACTCTACACATGAGCTAAAGCTCGACTCCATACGCTTTGCAGCAAACTACCACCTAGAGCCCTTTATGACTCCACATCAGTTCTTCTATCCGTGTGTGGTAGTCGAATTCTACCAAACTATGACCTCCATGAGGGACCACAATCCTAATGCGCTGCACTTTTCCATTGATGGCCGTGAGGGAATTCTTCAAGCTTCTGACATAGCTGCCACATTCAATCTTCCTATCACTTTGGCCAACTCTACGGACTTCAGGCTGTGGCTCCATCCCTTACCACGGGAGATGGTCCACATCCTTTCCTAGGACACCTTAGCTGGTCCTATTTTGTTCAAGTGACAGCTCCCCACATGGATTCTTTTTATTGATCATGTGTTGCAATCAAACCTATTTCCTCTTCAGCATTTGATTTAAATGAGGGAGTTTACACTGAGGTAATCAGACAGCTTTTACAGGGTTTCGATTTAACCTAAATTCGAGCTCATCAAGAATTATCTTTTTCCACTTTAAGGGAGAAGATACACCGAAGAACCTCTCACTCGGCCGGCAGGCCATTCCTCATCGCTTCCACTACGCTTCTCTCAAGCGTTGGAACACCTTGGTTTTTTACGAGTCCCACAGAGCTCCATCGAGCTTGCGAGGCCATTTTCACAATGGAAAAGTGGCAATTTATGCCGGGTGCTCCTTCTCTCCCCCTCAGGGATCTAGTAGAGGACCAGCCACCACTTGCAGCCCCACCGAGGAGCCTCACACATCCCAAGATCCACGCTCCCATCGCTACATCATTCGAGCCTTCATTGCCTCCTGGCCCTTGTCGACCAATCATGAGAACTTCTGCAGCACCTATGGAGACTATTCCCATTTCTCCCCGTGATTTTCTAGCCATTATGACTTCAATCCGCACTTTTGCAGCTACATCTGCTTCTTTTGCTACTGCCCATGCTGCCTTGGTCGAGCGGATGACACGAACCGAAACCATCCTTGCACAGACTAATGCCACCCTTTCTCAGAACCATGCCATCTTACTGCAATTCAGAGTCACCTGGGCCTGCCTCAGATCCCTCCCAGTCCACCACCAGCAGTTTCACCATCTTCAGCTCATCTTGATGTAGTAGTAGCATCAAGACCCGGTTCCCTCCTTCACTCCATTGGGACCTCCTTACAACAACAGCTGAACAATGTACCCCTTCACCATCAACTCCGCTTCATCCCGCCAGACGGGATGACATTTCACCCTCTGCAGATATGTAAGGTGGTAGCACTTCCTTCTTTAAGTTTCCACTCCAGACCCATTGAGGGTAATGCGATGTTTGGTTGGGGAGAGAATTATTGAAGGAAGTAGCTTTTATGTTATAGTTATGCTTTTGTTTTGAGCAAGTCCTTTTGTGTAGTTGAACGACTTGCTGACAATTAGTTTTTCTAACAAGTATAACTATGCCTTTAGTTTTAGCATATGTTATAAAGTTTCAACATATTTTATAAAACTTATAGTTTCTCATTTACAACCAAATTTTTTTTTTTTTTGTAATGCCTAGCTTGTAGTTGGAGAAATTAAAACACTGTTCCAATACTGTTATTGCTGGAATGGTATTAGGCTTGGTTGAGTTGATAACCAAGTTGAGACTCTTATTGTTTTTAACCTTTTTCTTCCACTTTGACCTAACCACACACTATGCACATTAGATTCCAATGATAAACTGAAAAGCTGCCTTGCCTCCTAAGCCCTATAAAAGTCCGACCTCGTACTTTTTACCTCCTTTAATAGGTCGGAACCACTGTATAAAAGACCAATGAGTCTTTAAAAAAAAAAAGAAAGAAAGAAAAGAGAAAATTTGTGACACTTTGCCTTGATACCTGAGCACGGTCCGATGGGTATGTAGCGAAAGTCTTTAAAGCCCGGTGCCCTAAACCAACTGGTTGGGAGTCACCAACCTTGTGCTCATTACATAGGTGAATAGGTGGAGTTTATCAAATTATAGGTGCTAGAGTTTCAAACTCATTAAACGTCCGGGGTGAAACCTGAAGAGTTAGTGGTTGAGAAATCCTTATGACTTGATGCCCTAAACCTTAATTGGTTGGGAGTCACTAGTGGACCCCAGTTACATGGACAACTGTGAATTCGATACCCTCAACATTGCATCCCTACAACAAAAAAAGAGGAAATTGTAGAATAAAAGCGGGTCCTGATCTATTAAGGCTAGTTAAGTTGTTAGGTTTAGATAAAAGCTAGGTCGGGGTAACGTTTTTGATATACTATCTTTAAACTCTAATCAAACCAAACACTTAGGTTTTTGTGAAGGCTAGGCTTTCGGTCTTCTTTCAGAGTTGAACCTCTTTTTGATACTTGATTTTTCATAAAGATTACGCCTTTCCCGAGATAGTTGTTGGGCAAGGTTTTGGTGACTTTTGTTGAAGGTTGTGCATTATCCCCTTATTTTTTTTGAAACATAATTTTTATGGATATATAAATGATTCGTTTACTTCTTTCAAGATTCCAAATGAAGATATTTCTTCCTCCATACAAAGGACTAGCAATGTGTCTACAGGGGAGTGATTACTATCTAAATAAAGGTTGTTTCATACCCTTAATACTACGTGCCTTGAGCACTTTTTAGCTAGTAATTCAACCCATCAACCCGATTGGCATGTTAAGGACCTAGCCATGCTACCGATCATATTTTATGGCGAATTTTGTAGTTCACAGCGCTATGCTGCTTTAGAGTTATAGCCTAATCATGGAGAATTCAAGTCGAAATCAGAGTCAGTTATAAAATCAAGATGAAGCAAAGGCGTATTAGCTGGAAGCAACCTTGGTTTGCAACCCTGTACTTCACAGAAGGTTATGAATTTTTCGCAGCTCTGCGAATTTGGTCAGTTTTGACTTTTCTTTGTACTCTTTTTTATCTTTCCAAATTTATCCCTATGTAATAGCGATTATATTTTGATATTTTAGTAATTTGTATTGGTAGTATGGCATATGTGCCAGAGACAAGACTTTGTAATGATCATTCATTGAAAATTGGAACCAAGCTTCCAAGATAAAGCCTCGTTTTTTTTCTTTTGCATTTTTCTTTTTCCTCCACTTTCTCACTGGCCAAACACCCTCTGAGGATGACAACTCAGAGGATGAGTGGCTAGAACCCCTTCCTCCTTGAAGGAGAAGGCCACTTGATGAGTAAAAAACTCATTGATTTTTAAATCCATTTTTCTAACCTGTGTTACAATATAATTACTGATTTTTATGCAGAAATATGGAAACCTTACCAAATTTATATTTTGTAGGTTTTTACAGCAGATTTGGCAATTCCAGTAAGAAAAAAAGACATATATGGTCAAGGCAGCTAGGTCACGACAGACTTGTTAGCTCACGACAAGGGATTCCTTAGATCAGCAGTTTTTAAGTCATGACTTTAGTAAGCATGTTGCTGCAAATTTGTTAGACAAAGACCTCAGGTCACGATAGAGAATCGAGGTCATGACAAGAATTGATACTAAGGCCAAGAGAAAGTTGTTGTGATAAGAGACAGGATGCAGAAACACACAAAAGGCTTGAAAGAAGGATCTTGTCGCGACATCATTCTGTATGGCGCGACGTTGAAAAAAGACAACTCTTGTCGTGACAAAAAAACGATGTAGCGACAAGGAATGACTACTTCATAAACTGACCAAGTCTCGACAAAGGATTTTCAAGTTGCGACATGATGACAAGATGGAGATATTATTCGGTGTATCGCGTACACCGTTTCGCGTCGTGGGTACTAAAAGAAAAACAACCCTGCTTTTACAATATGGAGAATTACGTTGCAAATAAAATACAGTCAAGACAATAAATGAGGTCGTAATCGAATTCATGTTGCCACATGAAAATGAGTTGAACAGTTAAGGCATGTTGCAACTACGACAAAAGCAAAGGTGCGAAGGGCAACCATTAAGTCGCGACTATAAATAGAAGCTGAATTGAGTAAAAATAGTTGTAACTGAGAAATGAGGTTGCGACAAGGTAGGAGTTAAAAACGCATAGTCAAGTCGTGACCTACCTTTTAGGTTGTGACTGAAAGTGCAGCAAGGAAAGATACAACCTGGTCGCGACCTAAAATATTATGTCGTGACAAGGAACTAAAACAGATCAGCAGTTTTAAGTCGCAACTTGAATAAAGGTAGAAGACAAACAAATGATGTCACAACATAAAAGGAAGTTGTGACAAGGAATCAAAGTGCTGTATCAGAATTGTGTCACGACATGAAAACTAGGTCGGGACACGTAACTCAATAAAGGGAAGGACAACCAGGTCGCGACATGGAACTGAGGTCGCGATAATAAATACTTGAGACGGAAAAGTTGTCGTGAACAAGAATCATAACTACTGGCAACTAAGCTTGGTCATGACACAACAATTCATGCCTCGACAAAGATTCTAGAGAAAGAAGAAACTCTAGGCAAAACTTATGTCGCAACTGAAAACTTAGTTACAACAAGAATCAAGGGGATAGGCAACAACTTAATTCGCGACAACTAAATGAAGAGGCTGTAAAGAACGATGTTGCGACAGAAGACATCAGGTCGCGACTCCCTACTGCTAAAAACAAAACAAAGAAGGTCGCGACAAGCTCTTTTAGGTCGTGACCTGAACAGTGAGTTGGGCCATTTAATTTAGGGAAATCCACTTAAAGCCTTTGAATCAGGCCCAATTGCTGGAAATGTATAAATGGGTGTCTTTGCGTCAGGAGGAAGTAGCTATTCCAAAACTCAGATCATTGAAGAAGAATCACTTGTATATTTTTAGATTAGATTAGTTAGAATCGTTTTGAATTTTTTTGTTTCTGGATCTGAGCTAGCAGTATGTTTTGAATTGTGAAGCTGGATCAATCGTTCAATCTCTTTTCCAATTACTGCCTGGAATTAATGAAGTCTAGACAATTTCTGGAATTAAGTTCTTTGAGTTTATTACAGTTACAATGGATGTTCTTGATCAATACTCCATTATTGATTGTGATTCAGTATTTGAGAAGCACAACTTCCACTGAAATGGATGTTGTTGTTAGTTCTAGTCTTTTTTGCATAAATTGGAAGAAATTTCCTGGATTTGGGATTTATTTGATTGATGTGTTCTTGAACTGAATTGTTCCCAATAGTAGTATCGAATATGCTTCCAAGGACTGTATCCTGCTCTGATTTCCAGGAGGCCATTTGAGTGGCATAGAGATGGAGATTCCTGAGAGCTTGGAACATTCAATTTGTGGGTATGTTAGACTAATATTGAAGAACTAAAGAGGTCTGAGTTACCATCATACCCCCACTCACCCATAGCTGAAGTTGACGGGGATTATTTATCAAATTAAATAATCAGAGATTTCACCTTAATCTGATAGAAAGATCTTGAACTTGTGTTAGTTGAGATCTAATCAAGGAAAAGGAAAAATCAATCAGATCCAAAGGAGGAGTCATCAACCAATTTGTAGAGGTTTTGCAATGGCTCAGTCCTGGGGTGTAAGAAATCTACAATCTGAAGAAATGGGTATGAAGTATTGAGAAAGAAAAATACCCAGATCTTATAAAGAGTGTTTTGAATACAAGTAACTGGTTAGATCCATGTCTTTAAAAGAAATAGGGACCTCTAATTAGTGAATTATGAAGAAATCCAAGCTGCATTATTAGGCATCTTTGACAAATCCAGATCAAAATTAGGATTGAGAAAATCAATGGATTATAATGCAGAAATTGGTTGTTTCACAGCAGTTCCTTATCATTGTTCATTTATAGCAGAGAATTGATTAAGTCCACTTTATTTTATTTGTTTTAATTCAAATTTTATTTTAACTAGAGGAATATAAAATAGGATTGTCTTGTATTTTAAATTCAAGATTTCAAACCATTATGAGGTGCAAATAGTGTGGACCTTGAGTAGTTAGGGTAGTTGATTTCAAAATTCTTGTCAATCTCTTAGGGAATGATATCCGGACTTGTATCCAATTTTTTACTACTTGTATGACCTGTGCACTTGCAGTGTCTTAGACTAAACTCATTTTATGATTTTCAGAACATAAAACGATTTTCTAATTTTCAAACAACTAGCTTCAATTTTGGTCACACTGCATGGGAATTGTAAGGCTCCAGTAGAGGTGATAAAATTGAGTAGTTTAGTCTATACATTAACTGGCAAACAAGTTTTTTGGCGCCTTTGACGGGGATTGAAAGGATTTGAATAAATCAATATTCCGACAAAAGAGAGAAATGCTAATTTGGACATTTTCTTTATTTTTTAAATGATATTCACAAAAACAATTTTGACAAAGAGGGCCGTATAAGTCGCAATCTTAGAGAGCTAAAGGTTATATGATTTTTAATACCACTAAGCTCTAATTAATCTCAATATGTTTCCATTTCGTAGTTATTTCATGCATAGGAAGTCATAATCGACTGCTTCCTTAGATAATCGAATTGGAAAGAACATCGAGGAACTTAAGGAAGCAAGCTGTATGCAAACAAAAAATTATGGCAGATGAAAGAATGGGTCAGACAGTTGAACAAGAAACAGTAGCAGAAAGGGCTTTGGTGCAAGATACAATGGAGGATTTCTGGAGACCAGTTATCCAAGAAGAATATTTAGTAGTTAGACAACCTGCTATAGAGGCTAACAATTTTGAGCTGAAACCATCACTGATCTCCATGGTGCAACAGAATCAATTTATGTGCCATCCAACGAAGATCCCGACGAGCATACGGGCATATTCTCGCAAGATGGCCAACAATACGCTTAAACTAAACAAAGGTGAGACTGCAGGTGATCAAACTACATCTCTTTCCCTTTTCCTTAAGAGATATTGCAGCCACATGGTATGAATCATTGCCATATGGCTCAATTAATACATGGGAAGAGTTGGTGGAGGGCTTACTTAGGCAGATTTTTTCCCCCATTACTCAAAACAGAAAGAAGAAGGGAGATCATTGTGTTCAAACAGGGGGAGGATGAAAGCTTATATACTACCTGGGAAAGGTACAAAAGGTTGTTGAAGAGGTGCCCTATGCATTGCATAAACCTGAAGACACAAATGGATATTATCTACCACTCCTTGAATGATAGATGCAGCTTGCTGTGGGGCATTTAAGCGAAGAAGTGCAGAGGAAGCAAAGTAGTTGATAGAAGACCTGGCCAAATGCAACATGTAAGCTCCATCCGGTCTTTAGGAGCAACAAATGTAACAAAGGAGTGGGTCACTGAGCTCAATAAAATGATCGCTTATTGAAGCAAAACTTGATGCAATAATGCACAAGTCGGGAATCAAGAGAAAAATGCACTATGCCTAGCGAAATCGAGCAGTGGGAAGAGATGGAATCAAAAGAAGTGTCGAGGGACCAATTGATGAGGATCCCTATCAAGTTGAGGAGGCCAATTATTTGAATGAACAAAGAAGCTACCATTTGAAGCCTAACCCCAACTTGCCTACACACTACACACCAGCACTGAGGGGCCATGAGAACTTCTCATATGGTGGAGGAGAAACACAGGACCCAAGACATGGGCAAGGTTTTCAACAAGGATATAATCCACCAAGGTTCCAGTAGCATCAACAGTAAGGAGAAAATAGAAATGAATATCAAGGTCGTAAGAGACTCCGCCTGAGGAGCAAATGTCATAGCCTACGTGGGGACAACAAAAGTCGCTAACCTTCCATGAACAAAAATTTATTGAGTTGGACACTTTTAAATCCAACACACAAAATTTTCAAGAAAACACTAATGCTTCACTCAAGAACTTGGAAACACAAGTTGGGCAGCTGGTCTCAACCTTGTAGAACAAGACCAAGGATGCTTTCCCTATTGACACCTATAAGAATCCAAGGGACTGCATGGCAGTCCAGCTGAGGAGTGGTAAGGAATTGAGCAACAATAGAGAAGAAGAGAAAGAAAAGACTGAGCAAGAAGAGGAAGAAGAAACTGGAAGAAAGAATAGAAAATGTAGTTCAGAGTTGACTGTAGAAACTGAGAATCAAGGGCAAATTGAGCAGCCTGGGGAAAACTGTGAACAAAAGCTTCTAAGAGAAGGTTCAAGCCTACACACCTGCAGTTCCTTTCCCACAAAGACTTCAGAAGGAAAAGAAGGAGGAAAAATTTTCTAAATTCTTGGAGATTTTTAAGAAGATAGAAATTAACATCCCCTTTGTAGATGCTATCACTCAAATGCCAAATTATGCAAAATTCCTCAAGGATATACTGAGCAAAAAGAAGAAAATTGTTGATGAAGGAGTGGCGAGCCTAACTACAACATACAATGTAGTTATTCAGAAGAGCCTACTAGCTAAGATGAAAGACCTTGGCAGTTTTACCATTCCCTGCACAATTGGGAAATATGAATTCAAGAAAGCTTTGTGTGACTTAGGTGCCAGCATCAACTTGATGCCCTTATCAGTGGTACAAAGGTTGAGTTTGGGGGAACTTACTCCAACAACAATTACATTGCAAATGGTTGATAGGTCAATGACACAACCAGAAGGAGTCCTTGAGGATGTACTGGTCAAGGTAGGGAAATTCATCTTCCCTGTGGATTTTGTTGTCATGAAAATGGAAGAGGACACACAGGTTCCTCTACTGTTAGGAAGACCCTTCTTAGCAATTGGAGCTGCCCTGATTGATGTACAAAAGGGTGAGCTAACCTTGAGAGTGGGAAATGAAGCAGTGCACTACAACCTTAACAAAAGCTTAACACAATCTGATGTTGATGAAGAAAATTGTATGGCTGTAGATAAAATAAGTCCCATCAGTTTTGAATTGAACTATAATTGTAACATTTAGCATTCTATCAATGAAAATGAGATGAATTTCCAGTATCGTAAGAGTGTTGATTATGAATTGTTGCATTCCAGTTTGCAATATACAGAAATAGTCTTGAGTTTGAATGAAAACAGTAAAGAGAATTCATGCAATAAGGAAAAGAAAGCAACTGAGCAAGAAACCAATACAGAAGGGTTAATATTGAAAGAACTACCTAGTCATTTGAAATATGTTTTCTTAGAACCAGAAAAGGCAAAACCAGTGATTATATCAGCTGCATTGACTAAGAATGAAGAACATAAGCAGTTAAAGATTCTAAGGAAATATAAGGAAGCAATTGCTTCGGGTCAATCAAGATCTTTCAAAGGTATCGCCTCTATTTCGTATGCACAAATTATGCTTAGAAAATAATGCCAAGACTTCAATTGAACACCAATGGAGGTCAATCCAAGAATGGCGATGTTGTAAGGAAGGCGGTCGAAATGGTTAAATGCAAGTTTTATTTATGCAATATCAGACAGCCCTTGGGCGAGCCTAGTTCATGTGGTTCCTAAGAAGGGTGGATTCACTGTGATTAGGAATGAAAGGAATGAACTAATTCCTATAAGAACTATGACAGGATGGAGGTGTGTATAGATTGGCTTAAAACTGAATATTGCAAACCAGAAGGATCATTTTCCCTTATCCCTTCATCGACGATGTCGATGTATCGGGCAAGACACCCCTCACTTCGCTCGATGGATATTCCTGATGTAATCAAATCGCTATTGCACCTGAGGACCAGGAGAAAACTACTTGCACATGCACTTAGGGTACTTTTTCTTTTAGAAGAATGCCATTTAGGTTATGCAATGCTCTTGCTACATTTCAAAGATGCATGATCTCCATGTTCTCAGATTTGGCAGAGGAGGTTACAGGAGATATCTGATGACTTCACGCTTATGGATCTAGTTTGAACATTGCATGCAAATTGGGGGACAAGATTTCATGTGTCAAGACAAGAATTTAGCATTGAATTGGGAAAAATGCCATTTTATGGTAACAGAAGGCATTGTCCTTGGGCACAGAATTTCTGCAGCAGGGCTGGAAGTGGACCAAGCCAAAGTTTCCATCATAAAGACTCTTTAGCCACCAACAACAGTCAAGGGAATAAGAAGTTTCTTAGGACATGATGGTTTTTATAGAAGATTTATTAGAGACTTTTCAAAAATTGCAAGACCATTGTGTAGATTATTGGAAAAGGATACAAAGTTTAATTTTGATGAATCTTGCCAATCTTCATTTAAAGAGATCAAATCCAGATTAGTTGAAGCTCCCATCATGGCCAAACCAGACTGGAATAATGAATTTGAGATTATGTGTGATGCTAGTGATCATGCAATGGGAGCTGTATTGGGACAGAAAACTGACAAGATGTTTAGGGCCATATACTATGCCAGAAAAACCTTCAATGAAGCTTAAGAGAACTACTCAACTAATGAAAAAGAGATGTTGGCTCTATGGTATTTGTATGTGAAAAATTCAGGCCCTATATATTGGGATCCCATGTCATCATCCATACTAATCATGCTGTCATTAAATATTTGATGGCAAAGAAAGAAGCTAAGCCAAGACTGATAAGATGGGTATTGTTCTTTGCCGGGAATTTGATCTAGAGATCAAAGGACATGAGGGTTGTGATAATGTGATAGGCGATCACTTGTCGAGGGTGAAAAGGCAATGCAAAAGAAAGGGAGCAGGAATTGTAAGCTTTCGGATGAGCAGTTATTCCAGTTGTCATTCCAATCACCTTGGTATGTTGACATTGTAAATTTTCTCACTTGTGGAGTTATTGATTAGTGTGTAGACCCTCAATTTTGTCCCTAAGCACTTGCATTTATTCTATGGGTGTCATACTCACCCATTATTCTCATATAACACCATTTAGGCCCTTTTAGGCCTGGTCTTTCTCAGGAGCCTCGAACCTTGGGCTTATATATGGATGAGTGCGTATGTATTTCACTTCAGAGTGTCATCAGAGTGTTAATTTATTGGCATCGTGCTATAGGGAGTAAATTGGGGCCCCCTCGAGTTTAAGCTCAATCAAATTTATTAAAGGCATATGTCGAGTCGAGCACTTGAGCTTGTTTGATCATATCTCCTTATCAGAACTCAGAATTGTTCCTTTGTTTATTTTTGTTGGATTCCTTGTTGTCAAGGAGGTTTTGTTAAAATTTCATAATTTTTGTCAACCATTTTGACTAATCGGTTTGGCTTGGTTCCTTCGAGTAATCGTATACAACAACTTTGTTTTTAGGTGATTTTGGTGAGCCTCCTCCTTGTTTCGATCCATATCTCCCTCATCGGGACTTGGAATGGTGCATCGTTTTTGTTGGTCTCCTTATTCTTCAGGAAACATTATATCAAAATTTCATAATTTTCTCAGCGGATGGACTGGTTGGCTGGTTCAACCGGTTAGTTGGAGCTGGCTAGCTTGTGTGGAGCGCTGTTTTTGTGATTTTGGAGCCGTCATTATATGGGTCGGGCCCATAAGCTCAAGATCGACCATGGGAAGTATTATTGGGTCCATTTTGGGCCTTGTCTTGAGTTACATACAGCCCACCATGAACCCATGTGGATGCGGTGAGTGAAGCAAGCTGGAAGCAAGTGATTCAGCTTGCATGGGAAATGAGGGAAGTGAATGGGGAAGCTATTTCGAGACGATTAGGGCCCTTTCCAAAGCTTGAAGGAGAGAAAAACGAAGAGGCTTTGATGGCTGGAGGTGGGACTTAGCATAAAGGACATAGAATCAGATTGGAAGGAACTTTTGGAGGGCACACTTCGGGCTGGACATACGTTTGCTGGATTTTTCGGGATGTGTAGCTTGGTTTACATTCCAGCGTTTTATGTGAAGGTAAGAAATGGAACCTGGATCCACTCTATTCTATACAGGATATTCTGACCAAATTTTAGGTTTTACCTCAACCATTTTGAACCGGTTTCCGCGGCTCATACGTGAGAGCCGATTCAGCGTTTCTGCTGGAGCGACAGTTTAGGCGGTTGATTTGTTTTTGTTGGTTCTCACTCATCGAGGGCTGAGAATCAATCACCCGTTGTTTTTTGGATTCCTGACTCCTTAAATAAGATTCTGACAATTTTCAAATATTTTCTCAGCCGTCAGACCGGTTGGAAAACTGAACCAACGGTCCATTTGGTTTGGTTTGCTGGAGCAGCTATTGCGGCAGTTTGGGTAGTTTGATTTGTTTTGGTTGGTTCTCACTCATCCGAGCTGAGAATCAATCACCGTTCTATTTTTGGATTCCTGACTCCTTAAAAGAAGATTCTGACAATTTTCAAAAATATTTTCTCAACCGTCCAGACCGGTTGGAAAACTGAATAACCGGTCCATTTGGTTTGGTTTGCTGGGCGGCTGTTCACGGCGGTTTGGGTGATTTGATTTGTTTTGGTTGGTTCTCACTCATCCGAGCACGAGAATCAATCACCGTTGTTTGGATTCTTAACTCCTTAAAGAAGATTCTGACAAATTTTCAAATATTTTCTCAACCGTCCAGACCGGTTGGAAAACTGAACCAACCGGTCCATTTGGTTTGGTTTACTGGAATGTGTCCTGACGGTTGGGTGGTTTGATTTGTTTTGGTTGGTTCTCACTCATCCGAGCTGAGAATCAATCACCCGTTGTTTTTTGGATTCCTGACTCCTTAAAGAAGATTCTGACAATTTTTCAAATATTTTCTCAACCGTCCAGACCGGTTGGAAAACCAAACCAGCCGGTTCATTTGGTTCAGTTTGCTGGAACGGCAGTTTGGGTGGTTTGATTTGTTTGTGTTGGTTCTTGGTTATTCGGAGTCGGAATTGAACTCCGTTTGTCTTGTTGGGTTCCTGACTTTGTAAGGAAGGTTCTGAAGATTTTTGAAATATTTTGTCAACCATCTGGACCGGTTGGGAAACCAAACCAGCCGGCTCATTTGGTTCAGTTTGCTGGAACGGCAGTTTGGGTGGTTTGATTTGTTTGTGTTGGTTCTTGGTTACTCGGAGTCGGAATTGAACTCCTTTTGTATTGTTGGATTCATGAATCTTTGAGGAAGGTTCTTAAAAAATTTTGGAGCCCTCTCTCAACCTGCTGAACTGGTTGGGGAACTAGATCAGTCAGTTTGTTGGGTTTCGTAAGGGTCCTTCGATTTCAGTTTAGTGAAGGCCCATGACCTTTGGCGAGTCCAGCCCATTCGCCTAAATCAATGTAGGGCTATATTTAGGGTCTGAAATGGGGTTTATTTTAGGTTAATGTGGTTCCATTTTGGATTCTTGAGGAATCGCGGGGTCTATGCGAGATTAGGGTGATTAGTTAGCCTGGAAGTAATCTAGTGTTTTGTCGAGGCCAGGATTCTTTGAGATGGATAGACGTGTTTGTATAGCCCTGGACAAGTGTTGTAGCATCAATGAGTGACCTGAGATGCAATGTATGGTTTCTCCTAGCCTTTTCTTTTTTATATTTAATTTTGAGAATAGTATGCCGAAGCGTTGGTGACCTCTTATACGACGCTTGGTAGGGACCCGCAGTATGTGCTAGTGTTGGGTAATGAATTTCACATGGATGCTTTGTGTTTGGTACCATGCATGCTTGCTATGTTTGTTGGCTAACCTTATACAGCGCATGGCAGGGGGCCAGGAAGGTGCACCATTTTCGCTTTTGGTTGAGTGTTTTTTAAAGCATGCTTGATACGATTAGGTTAGTGCAGTGCAGTTGTATATTGCTTTATGAGACTATCGATTTTTGACCCATATGCTCCCATTACCCGATTCACTAGTAGAGGCAGGAGTTAGGGCCTAGAAGGGTGCTACCTCATATGAAGTACCTTTACGATGAGTAATGCGATCCGGACCCAAAAATCTGGTTTCGCGAGACCGCTTTTTCCATCTTGGAGTCATTGGGGGGTTTTTTATTCTTACTTGGTTTTCCCCACTTAAAAATAAAAATAAAAGTAAGTGGCGACTCCCAGCCAAAAACCGTTCCTCCTCGAGGGCGGATTTTCCCAACTTCGAAAATCAACCCTTTCTTTTCACATTTTCCTTCCATTTAAAGCGAGTTCTGTAGGCCGAGTGGATCGGGTAGGGTCCTGAGTGGCGACTCACGGGATTAGTCCAGAATCTCTGGTTTCATAAGAGGATCAAGCGCTTGAACTTGAGTTGGGTATATTGGAGCGCATGGTTCTCTGATCAATAGGCTCTTAAGGCTACATAGATGGCCCGATGATCAAACTGGTTGATGTTAATACACTTATGGTTTGTTTATGCTTGTGTGTTCACCTGTTGGATTCTAGCATGTTTGTTCATGGTTGATTTGGTACCTAGCTATATGTTGTTGATTGCTCAAAAAGTGCTATTTTGAACCTTGTTTATTGCAGGTTTTGAGCATTTTTTGTGTACTAATTAGCGTAATTAACCCAATTTACACATTAAGGTCCCTACTATTCTACTGATCGCATTTTGTGGCTAATTTTGTAGTTTTGCAAGCTATTTATCTTGCAGAAATTGTTGGAGTCGATCAAAGCGCGAAGAATTAGTCAAACTTCGGCTTATTTGAATCGAGACCCGAAGGAAAAGAAGAGCGCAAATACAAAGAAAATGGAAGTAAGCAAATTTTGCGGGGGTTCTGAAATTTGCATCTTGCGAAACCTTGTTCATGCCTCTGGCCAACCCACTTGTTCATCTACTTGGCCGTTGTTCGCTGCTTTTGTAGCTTGAGATTTTATTCTGATTTTGTTTCTTCCGCATTATCCCTTGTAATAGCTTTTGTTTTTGGTTTCTTTTGTAATTTCCCTTGGCTCTGAGCGTATATAAGCCTCAGTCAAACCTTGTAATTATCAATCACTTCGCAATAAATTTTTGGCGGAGAAACAACTCTCTCGTATACGCTTCATTTCTCTCCTTGTCTTTCATTTCTTTCACTTTACGGCGACGAGCACTCTTCGAGGATGACAGCTTCAGGAGGATGGCGGCTAAAACCCTCTTTTCCTTGGAGTGGAAGGCTGCGGAAGCGAGGATCGGCGGCGAGGTTTTCCATGTTTAACGGAGGTATTCTCTACCATTTATGGTTCCCCGATCAAACGTGAAGCTTTAATCCTTGAATTGCTTTGAATGATCAGTATTTGATAAGCTTTTGGGTTCATTGTATGCTTATTCCTAGATCCATTGACATCGGGTGCAGTTGTCATCTATGGGTTATTGAAGTGGTCGAGATATTTTATTTTCTCAGGTACAGGTTTTGATCCTTGGTTCCTTGTAAATGGCGATGCCGAAGAGTAAGCTTTAGGGTTCATTGTATGCTTATTGTTAGATCTGATGACATTCATTAGTTATCATTTATTTCTTTGTTGGAAAGTGAGTCAAGGTGATGTATTCAGCATCCCGAAGACCATAAATGGGAGAATGAATACCAATTTTCAAAGATAATTATTTAGGGTCGGTTTTACGGGTTAAATGAAGAGCTAGGTTTGGGATAACGACTGCTAGGTCATCCTCCCCAGCCTTGAGAAATGACCTTAGAGAACCTCGATTGCCCAGGACCTGACCCGGTGACTAACACAAGAGATTCTATTTTACAATTATTTTTACTTATTGTATTTTAGTTTGCAAATCACCAACTCCTGTTTTGAAAACCCCGAAATCCAAATTGAATTCACCATTTTTGGCCTTCACTGTAAATCATGTGTAAGAAGAAAACCCATCCTGTGTTTACCGACCACAGAGCCCATATCTTTGCCGGTAGCTTTGCTACGACGATGGGAAGGAATTTAGGTTATAAATTTTGTTGATTCGAGATCACCATGCTGGTCGAAGCGAATCCAAATAGGCGCCCGTTCGGATGGTGCTAAGTCACGATTGATAAAGCGGTTGAACACTTGTGATCCTCATCCACAGATCACGAGTGAATTTTCTTTTATTTTTCTGTTTACCAATTTCCTGGCAGTTTGCCAATTTTGCTTCTCTGTTTAATTTTTTTAGTTAACATTACCCCTTTTGGGTAGAATTGTTTGTCTTCTTTTCCTTGTTTTGTGTTTTCTCGTGTAGGAGTACATTTTCCAGTGGATTAGAAATCCAGAGGGCAGGTTGATCAAAGTCAATTTTCCACAGGAACCTAGACTGAATTTGAATCTTGACGAATGGAAGAGGAGGCTGTCGATGAGTATTTGGTGGAGAGAAAACCTAGGGCATACATGCCGATGAGGATTATAAAACCTTCCATGGTAGAATCGGCTGACCCTTGAAATCGAACCCATATAGGTCCATGAGGGACTATAGAAACCAATGGATGAGTGCACCCCTTTGCAGTGTTCCCCAGCTAATGCACCTCCTGCTTTTCCATATTATGCCTTAACTCCTCAACCACCACAACCACCACAGTTGACATCTTCAGTTGAGCAGGTAGTACTGAACTTGGGCAAACTAGTGGATAATTTCCATAGAGGCAGTGGTGGATGTCGGTGTCGGAAATTGACACAGTGGAGAGCTCCCTGAACAAGGAGTTGGATAAGTTCCAGAGCGAAATTGATAATAAATTTGAGCAATCCACAGGAGGCTAGTTTGGCCCAAATCACCACGAGCAGCGATCGGATGGAAGATTTCGGGTTTGAAGGCATTAGCCCGGCCAGGTATGCACCCATAATATTTACTTAGAAGAGGAATCGAAAGCGGTTCGGCAACCACAGAGGAGATTGAATCCGCATATGCAAAAAGGTGAATGCAGCGTGGAAGTATTGAAGTACTTCTGGCCAGGGATCATATACCCATGTCAGGTAGCTCTTGGGTAGAATCCAGCCAGTAGTACCCGAAATCGGGAGTTACTACGGTGCTCAATCGAAGGAGAGGAAATGCCCTGGAGCTTACTACGGGATGGAGGGTATGCATCGAACTATAGAAGGTTGAATGGTGTGTAAAGGATCACTTTCCTTACCTTTCATGGATCGGCTCTGAGAGTGTCGGGTCGTCCACCTCTTTTTGCTTTTAGATGGAACATTGCATTTATTTCGGTCGAGATCATTGTAGATGATCGAGGAAAGACCACTTTCACTTGTCCTTTTTGGTACATATGCCTATAGGAGGATGCCCTTGATGCATGCAATGCCACGAGCCACTTTTCAACGTTGTATGTTTCGGTATTTTAGTGACATGGTGGAGCGTATTATGGATGACATAACGGTATACGGGGAAAGCTTCGATGAATGCCTCGTCCGTTAGAGCGTCCTCCACGGATGCGCCGAAGAACCTAGTACTAAGCGGTAAAAATGCCATTTATAGTCGGGGCATAGTGTTGGGGCACGTCATTTCGAAGAGGAATTGAAGTAGATAAGGCGAGTAGAATTGATCGAAATTGCCATCTCTACTAATGTGAAAACTGGTCTGTGAATTCTTAGGACATGCGGGATTAATGCAGGAGTTCATCAGAGACCTTCTCCGAAAATTGCTAAGCGCTCTATAAGCTCCTTGAAAAGATCTGAAGTTTGAATGGGATGCGGGAATGCCAGCAAAGTTCGAGGAGCTTAAAGTATTGTTCTGACACCCGTTGTGAGAGACCCGGTAGCTGCTTGCCTTTTGAGGTAATGTGCGTCTTTAGTGACCTTCTTTGTGGAGCAGGGTTCTCGGACGAGAGTAGAGGAAAGCCGTATGTGGTGTATTATGCGAGCAAAATGTTAAATGAAGCTGGAGAAACTACACTACTACAAGAAAATTGTACGATGATTACATGCTTTAGATAAGTTCAGATCTTGATTAAGATTCGGATATTGTAATCTTCAAGATCATTCATCTTGAAACATCTACTCACAAAAGCGGAGGAATTCCAAGGCTATTTCGGCTCATTAGATGGGTTCTATTGCTCTGAGTTGACCTCGATTAGAGATAAGGAAGGGTGTGGAGAGCGTTGATGCCGTCGTCTCTCGAGATTAACCACTTAGCACCTGATACTGACCCTCTATATTTGATGAATTTCTGAGGAATCTCTGCGGCCGGTGATAGCACCATGGTATGCTCACATTGCCAGTACAGTAGCGGGAGAGTTACCGATGGAGTGGACGACGGAATGAAGTTCTTCATCTGCGAGATTCATTAAATCTTGTGGGAGGAAGTAGTATTTGTTAGTATTGTCTTGTCGAGATAATCGAGGATATGTGTGTTGGAAGAGAAGAGCAGAAGGAATTCTCGACCAGGTATGATAGTGCGTGTGGAGGGCATTTCGCTACAGAAAACAACCATGAGAATCGCATTCGGGCTTTTTTATTGGCCATCATTGTTTAAGAATGCCTACGCCCGTGTCTGGCTTGATGTGATAAGTGCGAGGCGGAAAGATCTCCCATCGTCACATGATGCCCTTGAACCCCATTTTAGTAGTTGAATTGTTTGATGTATGGGGCATTGACTTCATAGGGCCATTTCCTACTTCCTTCGGCTATGCTTACATCCTTGTGGGGGTGGACTACGTGTCCAAGTGGGTTGAAGCGATTGCCATGCGAAACCTTATTGACCATAGCAGTCTTCAAAATTCGTGAAGAGACATTTTCTCTAGATTCGGGTTCTAGCAATTACTCCCGGTGATGAGGTTCTACCATGCACAGCAAACCCTTTGAGAACCTCTTATCCGAATATGGTGTTAAGCCTGGTAGCCACCACAGTATCATCCTCGAACCGGTGGTCAAGTGGAGCTCGCCAACAGAGAAATAAAGACTATCCTGATGAAAGTTGTTAATTCTAACAAGAAGGACTGGTCTTTGAAGCTTCTAGACTCATTGTGGGCATATAGAACAACATACAAGACCATCCTCGGCATGTCCCCGTATCGCTTAGTTTATGGCAAGGCTTGCCATTTACCAGTAGAAATCGAATACAAGGTGTGGTGGGCGTCTGAGAAATTTGAACATGGATATGAGCAGAGCGGCCTAAAGAATGCTTGAGATTATTGAGTTAGAAGAATTTGAGAAACGATGCTGCTAATTCCAAAATTGCAAGGATGGCGAAGAAGTAGCATGTTGACTCGCCTTTCGGAAAACTTTCATCGAGGGGATCAAAGTCCTCGCAGTATGAAGATTCCCAAACTCCATCTATTTCAGGGCAAACTCAAATTGCGATGGACGGGCCCATTTATCATCCACGAGCATATTTGAATGGTTCGGTTGACCTTCTCGGCAGAAAGACAAGAGAGTATTTAAGGTTAGCGAGCTGGCGAGTCAAACCTATGCTATTCGCCGCTTTCTGCGAAGAGGAGGAGATATCCCTCCTTGATCCTCCATGTTGAAATTCGAAGCCAGGTTGGTTTGGTCTCCACCGAAACCAGCTGTAACTCAAATTTGTTTTGTTTTGGTCAAATTTTAATTTATTTATTTTGGTATTTTTATTTTATCCAGTTTTAATTAAAACCTTCTTTGATATGTTGACAATGTTTTATTTTATTATTTATTTTTATTTTTATTTTTTGTTTTTATTTTGCGGAGAAAAGATTTGCTGCGAACTTAAAAATTTCGCCTGATGAAAATTCGCCCCGATAGCGAAAAGTCACCCTGCGGCTCTTGGTACTGAGGTCCCTTCGGTTCCTGAAGCACCATTAAAGGACCGCCCTCGTTCTTTTTTTCACACCTCCGCCCGAGCACAAGCCGCGCCGTGCGGTACAGCCTCCCGCATTTCGCTGCATAGCCAAATCTTAACGCTAACCGCCTGCTGCGACGGCTATACGCCAGCCTCTCCACGCGACGACCTCACATTTCAGCTCTCCTGCACTGCGCGTCGGCCCGGCGGGAGCCTCTACGCCTCTGGGCACTTGCGGGCCTGCCAGCGCCACGAGCTTCAGCCATGGTTCGCACCAACGGAGGGCATCGGTCGAACCCGGGGGTCAAACCCGTACCTACCGGAGATGGGCGGGTGCTTCGGTGCCGTGAATGCTCTAGCTCGAGGTCTGAGAAACCTGATTTATCTCTGCTACGACCGTGATCACGGTCGGAAACCTAACGATATCGAGGAGGGGACTCGAGGCTGAGCCCCATCCCGAGACGATACCATACCCGGGTGGGACCTCGCCCCCCCTCTCCTGTGCATCCACGGCTGATGAGCTTAAAATTAATCTATTTTTAGTCCATTTTTCTGCTTGATTTTAATCTAAAAAAGAATGATTAATATGCGAAATATGAAAGAAACTCACCCGATTTGTTATTCGACGGGGAATTTATAAGAAAGGAGGTGTGCAGTAGAATCTGAAAGTGGCGGAAGCGAAATGAGAATGGCTGGTTGAATAAAATGGAAGAATGTTGCGGTTTGGGAATTTCATACGGGAAGATAGGATGTCGCGACATAAGGAAATCAAGGCAAATTGGCGGTCGCGGCGGGGAGTGCAGTCGGCGGTTAAAGCGATGAAAGCGAGGGCATGATGTCGCGACAACATCACAGTCGCCACAAGATTAAAAAGCAGCGTTATGGACAGCGATCGTAAGTGACGAGAGAAGGAAGTGGCGACATAGGATTGGGAAGGCTTGTGATTTGGTATTCGGAAGAGGTGGCGACGTGCTGGAGTGAACCAAATTGGTTCCTAAGGTTGATATCAGAAACTGCATGAAACACTCCTAGTCGCGACATTGTTTATAGGTCGCGACAAGAAGATGCACTGCAGGAAGAATGAAGGGCGTGAGAAAGATGATGTCAGCGGCGGATAGACAACACCGGGCATAAGCGTGTCGACAGCGGATTAATGTCGCGAGCGAGTAACGCCCTTGAAGTAAGGCAGGTTTGCGACAAGATGAAGGTGGTGTGACAAATGACCAAACTATTGATGTCACTACAAAGAAGATTTGGAAGTCAGCGACATCGAAAAAGAACCGTAGCGAGATTTTTTTTGTGATGTATGAGGAGACCATTAATGTCATGACAGAGATTGATGTCGCGGCAAGAAAAACGGAGTAACAACAATTAAAGACAAGTCAAAGTCTTTAACATAGACTACTACACATGATGTCGCGACAAAAGATTGATGTCGCGACACGAGCCAACGCCCTTGAAGGCGAGACAAAGGCTGCGGCAGATCTAGCACTAACGGCAATGCGAGACCATTGATGTCGCGGCGAGATTGATGTCGCGGCGGTGGCGCTAATTCGGTCGGAAGACCAAGTTAAGGTTGCTGAAACTAATATTGGGCTAGTTGATGTCGCGACAAAGCATTGAGGTCGCGACATAAGAAAAGTCATATGGAGCACCAAGAGGATGTTGCGACTAGGCTAAAACTACGCGACAAACAACTGGAACAAGCGATGTAGCGATAAGAGGTGAGGTGGCGACATATGAAGCGATAAAATGGGCGATTCGGTTCGCGATCCACCAAAGTGCATCGAAATTAGGGTAACTTCAAAACCCTAAATAATTTCTTTGCAAGAGGAAGCGACAGCGGCGACTCAACGAAGATCTGGGTAGCTAAGGCTCATTTTGTTATTTTCTTCTTTTCTTATTTTTTTAGTTTTGTTTCATTTTGTGGTTGGGCATTAGAGTAGATTTTTTATTTTATTTACGGATGCGAACGATTAGCTTGTTAAAGTAGAAGAAGTGAATCACGAGAATTCATTTCATTGCAAATTACTATCACGGTTGTTTGAAGTTGAACGATTACGGAATTCGAACCTCGGTTTCATTATTACCGGTGGATATTTTGATCGGATAGCATTGCGGTGTGTGGTCGGTAATTTAGAAACCGGCTTCAGTGAGGCAAACTACGTTTGGTTAGAATTTATCTTTCTGCGAGAATAAATTCGGAGTCTTCAGTGAACTTCGGCTTGAAAATACGCACTACGGTTATGAGTTTTACGTAATTGATTCCAATGTCGATTAATCTTATACCGGTTTGTAGCATTGTTTCATACTCGATTTCGGGAGGCCCTCGAGTGACACGAGAGAAGGCAATCGAGTGATGAGCAATTTCTCAAGGGTATATTAACCTAATATTGGAATCTAATGAGCTTTGTGAGTTTATTTAGATAAATCCTCGTCTCACTTGAAATCAGAATGAGTTGAATAGATTATCAATTAAACAGGAGATTTCACCTCAATTCGAGCAGTGATTCTAATCGAGTGTTAGGCGAGATCTAATCAGGAAAGGATGAACTATTCTAATTTAGAGGAGGGAAACAGGTAAAGTAAACCCATGCTATACCCATGTCTTGGGAGCTATGGTTTATAGTCCCACGTGCAGGTATTAAGTATTGAAAAAGAAAAATATCGAGCAAGGAAAGCAGATTAAAGTAGTTATCTAATTCCTTGTCTTCAAAGAATCGGAAAATTAGATGGTGGAGACGGTGGAGTTTGGAGAGATCTGTTTTGCCTTACCCGTATTCCTTGGGCTTGATTTAAAATCGTGGTTCATGAAGCAAAGTTATAAAAGTACTGCCGAGAAATTGATTTTTCACAATAGTAGTGTATTCAAATGTTTCCTTTAAGATAGCGGATCGGTCCAGTTATTTTCATTACTATTAACATTCTTTATTCTTTTAAATTTAAGTTTATTTGTTATTCATTCACATATCTTAGATTTGTATATTTAAGGCTTCTAAGCTGATTTCAATTGCCGTTTTAAAGTCCAAATAGTTGAAATTTGATTGTCGGGGTAGTTGATTGATAATTCGCCTTGAGATCTCAGATGGGATCGATATCTGGACTTAAATCCATTTTATTACTTGTTCGACTGTGCACTTACGGGATCTTGGATAATCGAAAGAAATTTATCTAATCTTAAGAAACCGATTTTAATGAGTATAATTTTTAAATATAACAAACAAGTTTCATGGCATTATTCTTTGGGGATTAGACAATAGTCCTTTGGTAATGGTGTCATAAATTTGTATATATCTTTGGTCGGCAGCCAAGTTTTTATGGCGCCAGATTGCCGGGGATTGAAAGAATTTAGTAGATCAATATTCAGACGAAAGAAGGAAATACTAATTTGGACATTTAAAAGAAAAAGAACAAAAATAGTTTTTCAAGCAGTGGTTATTTTTAGCCACTAACTTTTAACAAGCCATATTGAAAATATTTATTTGCTTGACTAATCTGATAATGTGAGTATGTTTTGATTTCGGGAAAACTTTAATGCATAGGAAGCGAGAACAACGATACGATTCCGAATGCGGAATTAGAGAACACTCGGAAGCTTGAGAAAAGCGAAAGTGAAACTCAGCTATGGCGGATGAAAGGCAAGACGGGCCGAAGGACAAAGAGCAATGACGAAGGCTCGATGCGTCTGATGGAGGACTTTTGGAGACCTATTGTCGGGATGAATGCTGCACTGTCAGGCGACCTACGGTTGATGCAAATAACTTTGAAGCGGAAGCCGGCACGATTACAATGGTTCGGCAACAACGGTTCTTTGGTCATCCACAGAAGACCCAAATGAGCACTGGGAGGTTTCACCGAGATGTGGCTCTGATGAAGTTGAATGGGGTGAGACGGAGGTCATAAAATTACATTTATTCCCATTTTCTCTAGAATCTGACGACCACATGAGTATGAATCTCTACCATATGGTTCTGTTGATCTTAGGAGGAGCTGTAAGAAACTGCTTGGGTAGATTCTTCCTGTCCTTTCGCCTTAGAGAGGAGGGAGATAATTGTGTTCCAGTAGAGGGAAGATGAGAGCCTTTATGTAGCATGGGAGAGATTTAAAAGATTCTTGAAAAGATGCCCGATGCATGGAATAGACTTGAAGACCGGATGGACATAGTGTATCGTGCCTTGGAATGAGTACATCAAGAGTTATTATTGATGCTACATGCTATGGAGCATTCAACAGAAAAGTCTTTGAAGAGGTAAGAATCGATTGAGATTTGGCGAGGAAATGCAATATGAAACTCCATGAGTTTTCAAAGTAATTAGTAGAGGAAGAGAGTCATGGGTTTGGCAGATGGCGACCATGGAGAGCAAATTTAGATTCTGCATCGTATGAATGGACAAGCGAGAGGAAGATGCACACTTTGCTCATGAAATACGGGAGGCGGTCGAGAGGAACTATTGAGAGGAGATCTTGATGTACCTTTGAAGGCTGTTTTATGATCTTTGAGGGTTAAGTACTTGGGGCGAAAGTTATCACTTCAAACCAAATCTTAACTTACCCCGGCCTGCTTATCATCAGCTGGCCCGAGGAACATGAAAATTTTTCATATGTGGTGGAGGAGCCTCACAAGGCCCAGGCATGGGCAGGGCGTCCTCAACGGGGATATCGGCCCAACCCACGAGGTTCCTGCGACGGCGACAAGGGAGGTGAAAAATATAAGCAGTACTGGAGTGAGGAGACAACCATTTGAAGATCAAATCTTGCCAATTCATGGGGGACAAAGTTTGTTAAGCCTCCATGAACAAAAGTTCTTAGTGGAAGCCTCAAATACCAATTCTCAAATTTTTTAGAACCCTTAATGCCTCCCTCGAACACGGAACCTGGAAATGAGACAGCGGCCACTGGCCTGTAACCGGATGAAAGATGCCTTTCCAGGTGACACGAAGAGAAGAATCAGAAGTTGCATGGGCTGTGCGGCTCAGAAGTGGGAAAGACTTGGAGGAAAAGACAGAAGAAGAAAGCAACAAGGGAGAGGAAGGCAGGACAATGCTGAAACGGAGGAAGAGGAAAGAAGAAGGAGCAATTTGTCGGGAGAAGAGAGAAGCAAGAAGAAAACCAGACAATCTGCGTTATTTCCACAAGTACAGAAATAAAAGATAGAGGAACAGTTTGCAAGGTTTTGTCTTCCAGTGGAGATCGGTATGCTTTTCACAGAAGTGGTGACTCAGATGCCACTTTGTCTGAAATTTTGAAAGACATGCGGCAGAAAGGTGCTTGAAGAAGGAATTGAACTTGGTACAACTTGGTCTGTGATCGGGCACCACGAAAAGATGAAGGATCTAGGGAGCTTCACCATTCCACGCACCATTGGAGGATTTGAGTTTGAGCTCTCTTGTGACTTAGGTGCGATATCAATTTAATGCCTATACATTTGCCAAAGTTAAGTTTGGGGAGCTTACTCGCGTGCGCATTACCGAATGGCGAGATAGAACCCTGGAAAAACTGAAGGAATCATAGAAAGATGTGCTGGTAAAGTGGGAAAATTTATTTTTCTTTGTTGACTTCATCATCTTGGATATGGAGGAAGATTCTGAGTCCCTCTGCTTTGGCAGGCCATTCATGCAAGCTGGAAGGCGGCTCGATATGCGAAGGGAATTCTCCTCTCGAGTTAGAGAGAGGCAGCGACTTCAATTTAATCAAGTTTGAAATTTAGACATAGAAAGGAAGATATCAAGTCAATAGAATGTATATGTCATGGCTTCACGATTTTTACTATGATTGTAATACTTGACTTTCAATCAATGAAGATGAATTTCCGAGTATCTTGAAGGTTTTGATTCGATTTACACTGTCAGTTTACATTCCTGCGAAAAAGTGATGAGTCTTGAACAAATGGGATAGAAAAAAAAGAGACAAAAATGAAGAAAAGAGAACATAAAGAAACCGATGAAGAAGGGCTAGTTTTAAAGGAGTTGCCCGAGTCATTTAAAGTATGCTTGCACCGGGCTACTAAAAATAAACCGGTAATAATTACGCTAGACTAAGTGATCTTGAGAACAGAGGTTCTTTGGAAATTTTAAGGAATCATAAGGAGTCTATAGCTTGGTCCTATTGAAGAGTTAAAGGTATGTGATCATCAATATGCGTACACAAAATACTGTGGAAAGAATACAAAGCATTGTTGAACATCAAGGGGCTGAATCCGGTAATGAAAGAAGTAGTCGGAAGGAGTTAGCAAATGGTTAAATGCTGGTTTTATCTATGCAATTTCAGACAGTCCTTGGGTTAGCCCAGTCCATGTGGTTCCAAAGAAGGGTGGATTTCTTGTGTGATCGCGAAAGAAGAAATGAATTAATTCAGCGAAACGATGACGGGATGGAAGTATGCATTGAGACTACGAGGAAGTGAACACGACAACCGGGAAAGATCATTTCCTTGCCCTTCATTGATCAGATGTTGGGCGGTCATGGCGGAATACGGCACTTTGTTTCTTGGGCGGTATTCAATTTACAACCAAATTGCAATTACTTTGAGGACTAAGAAAAGACCACGTTCACATGCCCGCATGGTATCTTTGCCTTGAAGGATGCCATTTGAAGTACGAACAATCTCTGCTACTTTCGATGTATGATGTCCGATATTCTCGGTTGGTTGAAAGTCATGGAAATTTCATGATTGGCGTCACGGTGTATGGGTCGGTTCGAACAATGTCACGAGCGACACGGAAATAGTACTTCAAAGATGCAGGACAAACGACTAGCACTAAATTGGGAAAAATACCATTTCATGAGTAGCAGTATTGTTCTTGGTCATAAGAATTTGCGCTCTGAGGGGCTAGAGTGGACCAATCAAGATTTCCATTATCAAAACCCTTGCACCTCCTGGCTTGATGGGGATAAAGGAGTTTCTTGGAGCATCTTTGGATTTTATAGGAGATTCATCAAGACTTCTCAAAAATAACTAGACCGCTATGCGATTCACGGAGAAAGGACACAAAGTTTAATTTTGATGATTCTGTAAAAATTTGCCTTTGAAGAAAATCAAAGATAAGATTAGTTCAAGCACCTATCATGGCTGCACCAGAATGGGATCGGGGATTCGAAATAATGTGATGATGATTTCGCAATGGGAGTGTATTAGGCGAAAGAAGAGAAAATATTGAGGGTATATGCTATGCTAGCGAGAACTTCAATGAAACTATGAAAACTATTCCACAAGGCGAAGGAGATGCTAGCCATAGTGTTTGCTTGTGGTCGAGCCGTACATTTTAGGATCCCATGTTATAGTTCACACGAGACCATGCGACCGTCAAATATCGATGTCAAGAAAGCTAAGCCAAGATTGATAAGATGGGTGTTGCTGTTGCAAGGTTTGATGCGGAAATTAAAGATAAAAAGGGGTGTAATGATGTGATAGCGTCGCTTAGCCGAGGTAGAAGGAATGAAACATAAAGGAGCGAGTGGAAGAACTTCCCAGGATGAGCAGAGTTGTTTAAGGTGTCATTCCAACTTCCATGGTATCTTTGATATTGTATGAATTACCTAGCTTGTGGAGTGATTCCTCGAGGTCGGCTCTGACGAAAAGCTTCGGGGTGACAGTGCACATGCGGGATGACCTTGCTATTTAAAAGGGTTCGACATGATTATCGAGAAGATGTGTGCGAGAAGAGTGAACAATGTAAAATCTTGAATAGATGCCATGCATCACCATATGGAGGGCATTTTTACGGAGAAGAGCATTTCCCTTGAAATACTCAATCCCGGATTTTATTGGCCTATCTTCAAAGATTGTGCTGAATGGAGTCAAATTGTGATAGATGCCCAAAAGATTGGAAATATCGGCCCGAAATGACATACCACTAAAGGCATAATGGTGGTGCAAATTTTGATATTATGGGGGAATAGATTTTATGGGACCATTCCCGCGTCATTTGAAACACACGTATTCAATTGGCGTCGCGACAACGGAGTGGTGTCGCGGTAGAAGTCTACTTTGAATATTTCTTTAGTCTCAACCACATTTCCTTGTGTAACCTCTTTCACTTGTTGGTTTAGTAATTACGATTACTTAAGCTTAACTTCAAGTCATGACCGTTTGAATAAGCCTTATTTAACTCCTCAAAGAGGTAGTCCTGGCGATGTAAGTAACACAGAATTAGCGAGCAAACAGCTTCTTGTCGCGACTCCGACTTTCAATTGCGACTTCATTTCTGCTTATAGGCTGATCTCTTCTGGTTTTTGCTGGGATTTTCGCTTATGCTGTATTTTTCTACAAAATTAAATTTGAGTAAAATATCCACATTTCTACATACGAATCAACATTTATCTTGTAATATGCTCAGAAAAATGGATTAAAAATCAAATGAGTTTTTGGACTCATCAAATTCCCCCAAACTTAAATTTTTGCTTGTCCCCAAGCAAAGAAAAGAAAGAATTGTTTGTCCTCAGACAATTAAGCAAATTTTTAAGGACATTTTACGATTCACTTGATCTTTCTATTCAACCTTCTAACTTGAAATAGGAGAGAGCAACATCATTTTAAATTTCAATTTCGATTCAAGAAAAAGGAATGGTCTCTACTTCTATCACAAATTTTTTGATGAAATAATGTATTTAAACAGTTTATTCAACATGTCTTGTTCTGTGTGTGTGTGCAGGTCTTCAATCCTTTTCATCTTCATGTTGAAATTAGTTAATCTTATGGGAGTTTCCTTGGACTGTTGGTCAAAGTCCCATAGGCTTGTTTTTCATATTGATCTCCACTAATGTAGGTAAATTCAATCTTTAAGATCAATGAGGTCTTTCAGGCTTGTAATGTTGGGCTTAGGTAATTGGGTAGATAATGGGAAAATTTAAGTTGCAAATCACTCGGTTTCCACTTTTTCTTTGTACTTATTGCCTTCAGCTTTCACCATTTTTCTTCTTTGTACTTGTTGATTCTCCTCAATCTTGGCATGATTCATCTTTTTGAATTCTTTTTATGGCATTTTGATTTCCACTTGCACTTTATTCAGGCCAGTTCCCTTGTTTGAGAACTCTTTTGCTTCTGTTTTTCTAAGGATGGGAATAGTGCAATGTCTTGTCTTCTTAGGCTTTCTATTACCCTTAGAGAACTTTGGGCTAGCAACTCCCATACCCCGAGTTGGTATTAGGGTACTAGGTGTTAAAACCTACGAGCTTAATTGTTCGAAATGAGCCTTGAAGACAAAACTTATTCACTTTTCATTAATTTACCTTTATTTCTTCTCCTCTACCTTATAATATTTGGAAATATTTTTCCCCAGACTTGTTTTCTTCCTTTCTGATGAACCTTTGCAAATGCTTGGAAGCCCAGGATAATTGGGCTCTTTCTTTGCGGGATTATTGCAGGAAGGGAATTCAAGTTTTCAGTTGTTGTTTATTGAAGAAATAAGGCTTGTTTGGCTCAAATCATGGAACTAGAGGGTATGCTTTAGCATATATTGAGGGTAGGCTTGGAAAAACTCAAACTGCCAAGGATGGCCTTTATCACTTCTTGTTGGCTTTTTTTACCTAAGATTTCGCCTCAATCAATAATCTAACAAGTTCTAGGACCATGGACTCTTAATCATGAATTTCTCGGAAGATGTTCCTAATTCCTCTCAAAGTTTCATGAGTTTTGTTGACCAAGTGTATTATTTCTTCAAGACTTGTACTTATTCATTGTTTATTTACACTCTTTCAATCAAGTTATTTGTTCCTTCAGCAATATCCATTTTTCCAATTTTTGCAATCTAAACTGGATTTAAATATTCAGGCTACAACTCCTAATTCCAGTTTATTAGCTTGTGCTCTTATTTTTCCTGTATTTTTGTTCTTAGGAGAAAAAAAAAAGATTTGGTCATTTTATCCTTGTATAGAAAAGAGTTTGAACATTCGACCTTAAAACTAATGTGACTTCGAACCTGAGAATTTAGTATATCAATTCGTGAACCCAAAAATAATCAATTTGTTAATCAATTTTATTCAAATATCAAAACATCTCGATATTGTACAATCTGATTTCTTTATCTAATGTAAAAATTACAAATAAGACTGTATCAATCCAGAGGAAAAACTCCATTTCTTGATCACAAACCTTATGCTAGTCCTCCTGTTTGTAGCTCTGCTTTTATCGGTTCCCCAAGTCTCAATTTGCGGAAAGGAAGGCGTGCTAAGGTTGTTCAACAAATTAGGGCCCTTCCTTTAAACTCTGTTGAGTTCCTCTGGATGATGGGGGTCATGGTTAACCTTTCCATAATCCATTCTCATGATTATAGAGCGTTGTATGGAATCATGAATAGAGTTGGTTTGTTTTCCAACTCCACTCATTCCATACGCTCTGCACTTGCACCCTTGGAACTCTTCTTTTTCCTCTTTTTCCTTTTTCTTCATCCTACTTCGTTTTTATTCTTTGTGTCTTCCCATCATTTTATAGTGATCTTGCCTCTTGGGAATGATAAGCTCACAAATTCTCCTTTTCAATTTTCAAATCAATGAATTAATACGAGTTTCTCGGATTCAAGGCGTCCTAGGTATTTCAACGAAGGTTTGGAAAATTTGTGAGAATTTTGGTCGTTTCTCCCGAGAGTTGTGAATTTCACGGAATTATTCTTTAGAAACTAAGCAGCTTCAAGCGATTCTTTTAATTTAAGGCTGGGTTTACGGTTCTATATTAATAACAATTTATTTCGAGGGTTACAGCGATGGATGCAGTGGAAACATGGGAATGGTGAAGATGACTTAGAAATTGGAATCTGGACATTGGGCTCAATGTCATGATTGGAAATATGGGGGTGTGACATTACATTTTGAGGCTTCTCTTAATTTAATGATTTTCAATGAATCCTATTTTTAATGCTAGAACACCCAAAATGAAAGGTTTAAAAACCTATTTTCAATGAGGTTTGGACAATTCTGGTCGCAACCTAAAGATTTTTGTTGCGACTTGAAATGTGGTCACGACAGGGGAATTGATGTCACGACCTACTCTTTTCTTTCTTTAGTTCTTTTAGTCATGACCTCAATTTCATTGTTGTGACTTTCTTTTCTACTTTATTGTTTCAACGTCCAGCATTCTTGGTCGCGACTTATGAAGTGTTGTTGTGACCAGAAAAGTTTTCGGGTTTCCCTTTGAACAATCAAATTCACAGGCAATTTCAATTCGCCATATCCCGATCAAAATAGATACAATTAAATTTATCTTCCATCATTTAAATATTCAAGCCAATCATTACTAACCATCATATTCAAAATTTACTTCAAAGAACAAAATAAATTTAAACTTTCCAATCATGCCATATCAGAGACAAAATTTAAATAAATTCAAGAAAATTCTCGCCTTTTGTCTACTGCGAGGTTGGGATTTGATTAATAAATCTCCCCCCTTTTGCATATTTTGTGTGTAAAACTAAAAATATTTACCTACTCTTCAATAAATAAAATTACACAAAGCTATTAGAAATTTAAACACAAAAAATATAACAGGAAAAACTTAAAACAAGCGTGTGGATTTCTAAAATTTGCTCAATTTTAGTGCGTAGTTGAACTTAACGCTACCATATTTCTATTTTTTTTTTTAAATTTTCTCATTCAGAACTAAGAGTCACTCTTCAACTTGCATTCCCCCAAGGTAGTGCTTTAATCTCTGACCATTAACTTTGAATTCCTCATGATTGCTGGTTCTAAGTGCCACTACCCCAAAATGTGTACTTGATCCTACTGTATATGGTCCACTCCATTTGTATTTAAGCTTTCCTGGAAAGAGTCTTAGTTTGGAGTTGAATAACAAGACTGATCTCACCACTTGAATTCCCTCCTCAAATTCTTCGATCATGCCATTTTTGTTTATCTTTGTAGGTCACAGCCTTATCACTGAGACTTCATTCCTCTAATCTTCCAATTCATTTAGCTGGAGTAGCCTCTCTTCTTCGGCGACGAAATCAAATTTAGCTTGATGGCCCATAGCTTTATATTCAAGCTCAAGAGGTGGTGGCGGATTTTCCCAGAAAGACCGACCTGTATGGGGACATTCCAATTGGAGTTTTGAAACGATCCTGTATGCAGGGAGTGCATCATCCAAGCCCCGAGACGATATTTTTATCGCGGAGCTTGATGCTCAAGAATTTTCTTTATCTCCCTATTAGGAAATTCTTGCCCTTGTTTGAGGATGATAAGCCAAGCTCATAATGTGCTTGATACCATATGCATGAGTTTGTCAAACACTTTGTTCTTAAGTGGCTTCCTCCGTCATTGATTATAGTTAAGATTGTCCCAATCTGTTGAGAATATTTATGTGTAAAAATCCCACAACTGTATTAGCATCATTCTTGGGACAAGCTGTTGCCTCAACCCATTTTGATACATAATCCACAACTAGGAGTATGTATATATTTCCAAACGAAACTGGAAAAGGCCCTATAAAATTCATTCCCCATACATCAAATAATTGCACCACCAGGATACCTTGCACGGGCATTTCATGCCTTCTGCTGATATTTCCCATTATTTGGCATTGATCACATAGCTTCACGCATTCAAAACAATCCTTAAAAATAGTAGGCCAATAAAATCTTGACTGGAGAATTTTGTGGGCTGTTTTGTCTCTTGTAAAATGTCCTCCATATGGTGATGCATGACATTCCGCAAAATCTTCTCTTGCCTCCTGCTGCATCTTTCTCTATCGTCATATCAACTCCTCTTTTAAACGGTAGTGGGTCATCCCGGATGTAGTACTGTATCGGTCCATAGCTTTCTCCGCTGGTAGCTGGTCTGGTGGCATAATTCCACAAAGCTAAGAAGTTCACAATATCGGCATGAGGTGATTGGAGTGACCAGGTTGGAATAGCTGCTCATCACGGAAAGTTTTAACTATTTATCTTTCTTCTTCTTGTACAGCTGGTTTCTCTACTCTTGACTAGTTATTAACTATCACATTGTCACAACCCTTTTTGTCTTTTATTTAAATCAAATTCCTGTAATAAAATACCCACCTGATCAATCTTGGCTTTGCTTCTTTCTTTGCCATTAGATATTTAATTGTTGCATGATCAGTGTGTATAATCTTTATAGGACCCCAAAATGTGTTGCCTAAATTTTCTGTAAATACTATTGCCGACATCTCCTTTTCGGTAGTAAGTAATTTTCACGAGCTTCATTGAAGGTTTCTTTGGCATAGTATATGGCGCTGAATACTTTGACTACGTCCCGTCTGACTCCCATTGTAAAATCAACGGCATCACACACATGATTTCAAATTCTCTGTTCCAATACGGTTTTGCCATATGGGAGCTTCAACGTACGGTTGAGATTTCTTCAAAATAATTGCCGGCGGGGATTCATCAGAATTGAACTTAGTATCTTTTTCCGACCAATACTTGTATTGGTCTAACAATTTTTAAAAATCTACGATAAATCTTCTGTAAATCAACATGTCCTAAGAAACTTCTAATTCCCCTGACTGTAGTGTGTGGTATCAGTTTCTTATAATTGAAACTTTTTAGCGGTCTACTTCTGGCCCATTTACTTGTCGTGTGCTACCAGGACAGTTCATACGTAACCGTAAAATGACATTTTCCCAACTCGAGCTAGATTCTTGTCCTTGCACCTTTGAAGTACTTGTCCCCTGAGTTATGCGAGCCTTTGGTGAAACTGATCCATACCTTGTGAAATCATCCATGAAGATCTCCTGCTTCTTACGCTCGTGAGAAAACCTCTAGACATCATGCACATCTTTGGAAGACACGGGGCATTACACAAAACAAATGGCATGCTTAGAAAAAGTACAAATGGGCATGTAAAGTGGTTTTCTCGATCCTTAGGTCTGTGCTTGAATTTGGTTATATCCGAGTATCTATCAAGAAAAAAAAAAAAAGTGAGGTGTCACGCCAGCCTATCTAGCATCGATCCCGATGAAAGGCGGGGAAAATGATCATTTCTTATTGCAGTATTTAGTTTTCTGTAATTAATACACACCCTCCATCACATCCGCAGTTCTTGAGGAATCAGTTCATTCTTTTTCATTTTAGATCCGCGGTGGTCAACGCTGCTTAGGAACCACATGTGCTGGGCTCACCCAAGAACTATCGATATAGCATATATAAAACTCATTCGGCATTTGAGCTAACCCGACAGCTTATTTCATCCGCAGTTCGACCTCCTTTGATACTCAATAAGTTCTTTGTTATCATTGGCAATATTTTGTGCATACAAATGGAGGGAGCGTCGCACCAGTCTCGATTGACCAGAAACAATAGCTTCCTTGTATTTTCTCGAGAATTTCCGGCTTCTTTTCTTGATTAGTCAATGCGTGATATGATGACCCCAGTTTTCTCTTTTAAGTTTAAGAACTCATATTTCAAATGATTGGGCAATTCTTTCAATATTAACCCATACACGCACTAGTTTCTGCTTTCATTAGTTTCTGTCCACAGTACCATCATATCAGTATTTTCATTTATGCTCGAGATTGTTTCTTTGTTATACAAATTTGAAGGCAACATTTCACAATCAATACTCTCAAGATCTGAAAAATTCATCTCAATTTCATTGATAGAATGTTCGAAGAGTATAGTCAATTCAACTAAACCTTTGAGAAGACTATTGTTTCTACGATACATAACTGCATCTACATCAAAGATGTTCCAAACTCCTATTAAGATCAAAGTGCACTGCTTCATTCCCCACCCTTAGTGTCAGTTCACCTTTCTACACATCTATCAACGTTGCTCCAGTTGGTAAGAAAGGTTTTTCTAGCAGCAAAGGAACTTGGGTGTCTTCCTCCATCTTCATAATAACAAAATCCACATGGAGGATGAATTTTCCCACCTTGACAAGCACATCTTCAAGAACACCTTCTGGTTGTGCCATTGATCTGTCAGCCATTTGCAATGTAATTGTTGTTGGGGTAAGTTCCTCCAAACTCAATCTTTGCAGCACTGATAGAGGCATTAAATTTATACTAGCACCAGAATCACATAAGGCCTTCTTGAATTCATATTTTCCACATGGAGCAGGGATGAATTGAAAGCGCCCAGGTCCTTCATTTTTCTTTGGGAGCTTTGTACGGATAGCACCTTTGCGGTGCAGTCAGGATTCACTATTCCTTTCTTAGCTATTTCCTTTTCTTGTTCGATATCTCTTGAAATTTTTGCATAGTTAGACATTTGGTTGATTACCTCTTGCAAATGGGATATTGATTTCTATTTTTCTTGAAAGAAGATGTCGAGAATCTGAAAACCGCTCTTCCACGCCTTACGAAGCCTCTTGTGGAAATAGCCTTGTAGAGTGTATAAGTTGGTACTCTCTCCTTACCATTTACACTCCTACTTCTTTCAGGCTATTAAGTCTGTATGATCTTCTCTCCTTCCTTTCCAGTTTCTTCTTGTTTTGCATCAGTCTCTTCTTTCTTTTCTTTCTTGCTATTGTTGCCCACTTCTTTCCCACTTCTTAATTGAACTGCCAGTCAGTCCTTTGGATTCTTTTAGTGTCACTGAGGAATGTACCCTTACTACGATTTGGCATATTAGGGCCCGGTTGCCCTACTTGTGTGTCTCCAAGTTTTTAATGAGGCCGCGTGTATTCTTCGATATACTTAGTGTCGAGACTTGAAGCTTCAAGTCAAGCGAGTTTTACGTTCATGGAAGTGTATAAGCCTCTTGCACCCCATTAACTGCAACATTTGTTCTTCAAATGGTTGAGTCCTCCTATGACCCACGATAGTCATTCTGCCTTCACCCTTGTCTTCCTTCTTCTGGAACCTTGGTGAGCTGCGATATCCACGGTGAGATTGTCCATGCCTTAGGCCTTGTAATGCCCTCCGCCCTTGAGGAAATTCTCATGGTTCCTTAGTGTTGGACTGTAATGTGTGGGCAGGTTGGAATTTGGTTTGAAATGATAACTTCTTGGTTCATTCACGTACTTAACCTCCTCAACCTAATAAGTGTCTTCTTCTGTTGGTATTTTAGCACTTTTTCTCATTGCTTCTCTTTCCACTGCTCCTATCTCATAAGTAGTGTGCATTTTTCTTTCCTGTTTGTCCATCCTGTGCATGATGGCATCTGCTGACTCCATAGGTTGTCATTTTACTCAGCTCATGACCCCTTTTCCTCTGTTGTTACCCCTTGAAAACTCAGATGGAGCTTTCACTGTACGCAGCTGGAGTCTTTATCGGATCCTAACCTAGCGGCCTTTTCTTTTGAATGCTCCACAGCATGAAGCATCGATAATGCCTTTAGATGTATCATTTAAGGCATGATACACTATATCCATCTTGGTTTTTAAATTAATTCCATGCATAGGGCACCTCTTCAACAACCTTTTGAATCTCTCTCAAGCTATATATAGGCTCTCATCTTCCCCTTGTTGGAACACTATTATCTCTATTCTTCTCTCACGAGGTGAGATGGGGGGAAAGAACACACTTTAGTATGCTTCCACCAGCTCTTCCCAGGTATCAACTGAACCATATGGTAATGACTCATACCATGTGGTTGCTATATCTCTTAAGGAAAATGGGAAGAGATGCAGCTTTATCACCTTTGGCCTCACACCATTCAGCTTCACTGTATTTTCCATCATGAGAAATCTACCCAGGTGCTCGTTGGGGTCTTCGGTGGGGTGTGATGAGCGTCTTTCTTGCACCATTGTTATCAAGAGGCGCTTGAGTTGAAGTTATTGCATCCATGATAGGCTGTTTGATTGTAGAATATTCTTCTGAATGATAGGCCTCGAAATCCTCCCATTGTCGATGTAGGAGGCCTTCGGCTTGTCCCTTCTTTCCCTCTGTCTGGTCATGTCTCTCATCTACCATAGCTGCGTTCTCTGCTCTTTTAGTCTTTCTCAAGATATTTGGACTAAAATAATTTGATAATAAAAATTTGTCTAAAATGATATCCTAGGCGGTAACTAAAAATAAGTGGAATAACATGAAATCAACTAAAAATATAAAGAACTAAATCTTTGGATCATCTGTTCCTTGTGAGAAAGCAGAAAACTATCGGTGAATTAAAATGAAACCTGATCAATTCATGCATGAAAGTGCATTTGCTCTATTGTATTGATGGATCTGGATTTGTCGAATTACTAAATGTTGGTTGGATTTCTCATTCACTTGTTAGAAACTCTTGCTTACTCTCGAGTCGAATCGAACGGTGCCTTATGTACGATGCCTTGTAGATGCGGGTATTTTCTTTCTCAATACTTCATACCCATCTCTTGATGACTGCAGATCTTTTGCTTTCCTTCTCAGGATTTTTGCAAAATTTCTACCACTTAATTGGTGGCTCATCCTCTAGATCTATTGATTCATCATTTCCCTTGATAAGATCTCAACTAACACGAATTAGAACGCCTCCTTTGGTGGGGTGAACTCTGGGTTGTATATATTGTTAAATGTTCCCTCAGCTTACAATTATGAGCGAATGGGGTATTTATCAAAATTAACTTTCGGAGCTCGGCGGGTTCGTCAATGGTAGTCTAACATACCCGTAAGAGAATGCTCTCGGCTCTCGAATCCATCTGTGTCACGTAGAGGCGTCACGGTGAGCAAATACACTCCATGGCTAATTGTTCGGTACTACTATTGGGAACTTATCGATTCAAAAGCGACACCAAGTAGTAAATCCCCCAACCCAAATAATTCTCTCCCGATTTTTGTAGAAAAGATTGTAACTTCTTTAATTCAAATCTATGTTTGCGTTCAATTACTACATTACGATTAAAGAAATGAAGTCACCGTCCACATACATCCACTATAATACTTAATGGAGCGAGAAAAATGAATTCTGAAATTGTCCCAGTTTCATAAATTTTAAAACAGTAATTTTAAGAAAAAATAACGAAATAGAAATCCGACTCACTGGTTTATAGTAGTTCGCGGTCGAGATCGAGAAAAAGGAAATTCAAGAAAAAAATAGAAAAATAAAAGTTCTCTCTAAGCTCATATATGATTCTCCTTTGTTTCTACTTTTCTGAGTAGTAAAAATGACTACTTTACTATTCTAACTTGTCTGTTATAGTCCAAAGAAGAATTGAGGCTATTGCAAAAACTCAGTGGAAATTCCCGAAAAATGAGTTCTTGTCCTAGGTGTGACCTCGGGTTGATCATGTGACATGGTTCATATTTTAGCTCTTGTTCAGTTATTGTTACTTACATACATTTACGTAGTTCATAGTTGTTTTTGATTAATTAGTGCGTGACATCGTTTAGCTCGGTCTTACGAAGAAGTTGATATCGCGACCATGGTTTCAAATCGTGACCTCGTTTATCCTTTCATCTACATCATTCTTAATTCGACCTTAGTTCTTTGTCAGGACTCTACTCTTCTTTGTTCTTGTGCACGTCGCGACCTCGGTCACAGGTTGCAACCACATTTACATTTCTCACCTCGTTAGGTTGCGACTTCCTTTTTACAGTCGCGACCCTTGTTTATAGTCTTACTGCGTATGGTTTCAGAATTTAGAAGTCAGCATTGTAAAGTTGATGTTGTGACCTCTTTTGATATTTCATTCCCTTCTTACGGCGCAACCTCAATTCTTTGTTTGTAACCGGTTCTTAACCGACCTATCTTTGAGTTATTACTGAAGTGATGTCGCGACTTCCATGTATCTTTTTAGGATTGCATACCGTCCCAGTACTTTCAATGGATTGCGACTGGATTTCTTCTACTCAGTTCTTCTTGGTCGCGACCTAAATGAGTGGTCGCGACATCGTTTGTGGTCCTTAATTAATAAATGGTCGCAACTTCAGTTTCTTGGCAAGGACCGTTTGCAGCCGGCAGTTGCGCGACCTCCTTTTATTCAACTCTTAATTTAGTTTTGCAACTTCAATCTTTATGTTGAGACTCTAATTCCCGTTTTCATGTCGCGAGCCTCCAACGGCACGTCGCGACCTCAAATGGAGCCCTTCATTTAAAAACTTGTTGCAACTTCATTTCTTGCGGGAGCTCACTTGTGGCTTTGTATTGTGGATCCGTGACTCAGGCTTATTAAACTTGTTTTCCTTTTTCTATATAGACTCAACCCTCAGCTATGCATAGTTACAAAAAGAACCTTACACTTCTCTTGCACCCGTGTCACTTTGGATAAATTTGTAATTAAATAAATATGTGTGATGTTTAGAATTTTAAGAAATTGGGTTTAGTCTGTGTTCTTGCAGAATCTGAGAGGTATCGAAGTAGTAGAATTGAATGTAAGTCGGTGTCATTCCCCTGGTCAGACGCGAATTAGAGATCAGAAGTACCCCGACTCTTTTGAAGTTACATGCTGTTGGACTAAAAGAATTTGATAATGAAGAATTTGTCTAAAATGATATATCCTAGGCTATTAACTAAAAATAGAGAAATTGGAATAACATGAAATCGACTAAAAATATAAAGAACTAAATGGATAATCGTTCTGTGACGAAAACTATTAGTGAATTAAAATGAAACAGTCAATTCCTGCATGAAAGTGCATTGCTCTATTGTATTGATGGATCTGGGTTGTCAGATTGCCCTAAATGTTGTAGTTAGTTCCCTCACATTCAATGGTTAGAAACTCTTGCTTCTCTCGAAGTCAAGATCCGAACCCGATTACTTGTATGTTCTTTCTGCTTGTAAGATCACGGGTATTTTTTCTTTTCTCAATGCTTCATACCCCATCTCTTGATATTGCGGTTTGCTTTCCTTCTTAGGATTTTTGCAAAGTTCTACCATAATTAATTGTGTCATCGGATCCTTTATTCTCCCCTTTCCCTTGATTAGATCTCGATAACAGAGTCTTGTCACCTGATTCGATCAGGCCAAATGGCGGATCGGCGGTTTGAGGCGGGAGACTATATGCTGGGACTCTTTACCTATTTTTTTTTTTCCTTTTCTCAAAGATGAACTTGTGCACGTAGATGCAGCCAAAAGCGATTTTGTAATAAGAAAAATCATTTACATATCTCAAAAACTACCACCGGGTGGTGTCCATCAAAATCTATACACATATCTTGAGTCCATTCACATATACAAAGCGTACTTATACATTTACAAATCGAGCCGCAGGACATGCGTGATGAAACCTACTAGTGTCTTTGGCAATTGTATATGGAAGATCGCGGATGTCCTCCTTTATTTTCTGAAGTTAAAGCAGGTACCAGCTTTCTTGCACCAAGTGGGGAAACATATCTTATAACTATCTTGGTACACATGCATTTATCTTTTGAATCATAATAACATATATGATAACAGATCTCAGAATCTTCTGCAATTCATATATAACATATTTACATACATAATTATCCTTGCCTTGACTTATGCTTATTCGGATATCTAGTATGGTCTTGAACTTATACTTATATGACGCTCATACTTACTCAAAACTTACACTTATGGCGGACTTATTCTTATTTCCAATCTCCCCGCCAGGACACATGTTATCTTATCTCCATAGGACCTATACGATACTTATCTCGTAGGACACATACTTATATAGATTTCCTCGTATCTTTGATCTTGAGGCTTATACATATGCTTATGCGGGGTGCTTATCCACATGCTCGTGCTTATATCTATCTCGGATCTCAGTGGAGTTCACGAACTTATGTATCGGAGATGCCCTTAGGTACTAGAGGCTTATACTTATACCATAGAGCATGCTTATACTCTGGGTTTACACTTGTTCGGAGGTACCCGTGGAGTACTACGGAGATATTCTGAACATATATTGGTATTCTTGAGGACTTATTCTTATCTGGGAAGTGCACGTAAAAGTACTACTTATTCAAATGTCCCAAAAGACACATACTTGTGTATATCAAACTTATAATTAATTAAAAGTACCCATAGAGTCTTACTAACTTACTCTCATACGAGAGGTACGTAGGTATTCTTGGTTATCCTTATCGGAGCTTATACGGAGGTACGTAGGTACTCTGAGAAGTGTCAGTCTGAGAGGTACCCACACGTGGTGCTATAGAACTTATACTTATTCTTGTATTTTGGATCTTATTCTTGTATTCTGAACATATACTTGTCTTACGGATCTTATAACTTGTATTATAGGCTTATTCTTGTATTTCGGATCTTATCGTGTATTCAGAACATATGTCTTCTGGAACTTATACTTGTACAAGCTTGTTCTTGTATTTAAGATCTTGTATATATTCTGAACATATACTTGTATTAAAATCATTCATACTTGTATTACGGAGCTTATTCTTGTATTTCGGATATGGAAGTACCCGTAGGTACTACAGAACATTTTACTTGTACCATGAAAATGCAGTGGAGTACTACATAGCAGTCTGGTACTGTGGGTACATTCAGATCTTTACCATATTCATTTCTTTACTTTTATTCTTTATTCAGAGTCTTAATACATACAAGGTTAGATCAGACTTATGTAGATCACAGACATTAATTAAATTAGTAGGTACAAATCACATCAAATACATATACCGAGTTCATATAGATTCAGAACATATCCAATAGGTTTGTATCAGAATCATATTTAGACTTATACATCTTCATGTCAAGGTATTTGATTCGTCTCCTTTTTACATGTTTCATGACTTTGTTATGTAAATCGGAACATATGGTACCCAAAAATTTTGATGCAGTCTGAAGTATGCTAAGCATCTTGGGTCTTAATCATGTACTTTATATACATATCTATAGTCGTTTACCTAGACTGGGAACCACGAATGAGATGGACATAGTACACAAGAACTTCGAAGGTATGATGCGGTACTAGCGGATACATGCTTGCTCACGTGCGGTGCTCTAGCAGCGAAAGTCTTGAAACCGCAGTTATAGCGTGCTGCCGCGTAGCGAAGTCTTGTAGCACTAGCGAGTGTCGAAGCACCTGTCGAGCGTGCACAGCGCGTAGCGAAGTGTCGTAGCGCTATTAGAATCTTGCGAAGCACCAGTAGAATATTACGCTTACGTAGCAGTGTCGTAGCCGGGAGTGCCGCCGTCGAGCGTCCACTCATTCATTCTTCGGTTCTAGGTAGTCATACTATCATATGTCTTTCAGAATTCATAACCTTTCTTAATCACATTCTGTATTCATGACATATTGCTTTTCCTATATTTTTCCTATTTCATGCATATTACATATGGCATTCATATGCTTATGCGGTATATGACTTTATGTATTCACATCCATTTATGTATTTTGTTCCTATAAATCTACTTTACTTAGAAGTGGAATCATTCCAATTGAATCATCCAAACTCGAAGTTATGACATTTTTATGCCAAACTGATGAGTTCTTGATATTACACTAGGGACAGTTTGTAATACTCATTTTTCAGAAGCAACTTCATACCTGACCACCAGTTATTTGTATTCATTTAGCCCAGGTCTGAGGTGTCTCCAAGGAATCACCAAATAGAGCACGAAACTCGAGTTATGTCCTAAACAACGGACTACTCTATGATCAAAGCGAAGCGAATTTGTGAACATAGCCCCTCTTTGGTGAATTTTGGGCCATAGGTTAGAGATTCGAAGATAAATTTCCTTAGTGTTTTACATCATCATAAGTCTAGTTTAACCAGAAACTTAAATAACTCAAATCGGATAAGAAATGAGCAAGTTATGGCCAAAATACTAACATTGGTCCAAAATAGAGCATGGGTCAGAATACGATGCCGGTCTGGTCAGCGAGTAATGGCGGTACCGGTACCACTGTTTGAGTACCCGGTACCGCCAACTCGAGAATTGTCGAAAGGTGGTTTTTCTCGTTTTCCATATGTTGCTACCCATATCAACTCAATGCTCTGCTACACATCAAAACCATTCCATATTCATCTTGTAACCTCTATTCTACTCGAATCATCTTTCAATACATATGTTTCTTCAAAAACCTTTCATGAATTACCCCCAAACAACTCTAATATGGGTCTGCCCATACATTACCAAACACAAAGATTTGTTAGGGTTTGTTCTAAACCCTAACTCAATTACTTGCAATTTAACCATGAATCTAACCTCAAAGGGAGGATTCCATACTCTTGATCCCATAAGAATTTATTTTAGGGTTAGGTTTCTTACAACCCACAACCCACAAACATGTATCATACAAATCTATACAAAGTTCCATACAAAAATCTAAAGATCCATACTAGAATCCATACCTTTTTGCTCTTCCTCTCTTATTCTCTTCTCTTCTTCTTCTCTTCCTCTTCCTCTTCCTCTTCTTCTCTCTTTTCCTCTTCTCTTCTTCTCTACGTTTTTGTTCTCTCATTTTTGAGAGACCAATTGCTCTTATCCACCTTTTGAGTTAAGGCCATGTTTGGCCTTTGCATTTTTAAACTCTTTTCTCATTTTTGCATTTAGGTCCTTCCTCTCTTTATTATTCTCAATCTAACTTATTAAATTTCTATTTTGGCATACAATCTTATGAGATTATTACCCTTAGGTCCTCAAGTGGTAAATGACCACTTTACCCTTAATCTCTAATAGTCATTTCGGGTCTCTCGTTTTATTTCAAAATTCCATTCTTTTAATATACCTAAACAAGTCCTTGCTAGGGTATATTTCGAGAATATTCTGGTCAAAGAACTTCTCTTTAGATTGAGGTAGACTCTCGATGGATTTATATTGTTAAATGTTCCCTCGATTTCAATTATGAGAGAATGAATTTATCAAAATTAACTTTCGAGCTTCGGCGATTGTCAATGGTAATTACAACATATCTATAAGAGAATGCTCTCGACTCTAGAATCTCCATCTACGTACCCTTGCGGAGGGCATCATGGAAATCAAGGGAGCAAGATACGCTGCTTAAATTGGTATTCGGTGCTACTGTGGGAACTTATCTCGATTCAAAACGACACCAAGTAAGTAAATCTGACCCGAATAATTTTCTCGGTTTTGTAGAAAGGCGCCAACTAACTCTAATTCAAATTCGGTGAAATTTTGCTTCCAATTCTTTGTATTATAGTTAAAGAAATGGGTAGTGCATACATCACGATAATACTTAATGGAGGCGAAGAAATGAATTCGAGAGATTTGTGGGTTCCTAAAATTTTAAATGAGTAATTTTAGAAGAAAAATAACATAAATAGAAATCCCCAGCTCACTCGTTTAATAGGTTCGCCGATTGAGATCAGAAAAGAATTCGAAGAAAAAAAAATTAAAGAAAATAAAATTCTGCTACAGCTTCATACAACGATTCCTCTTTGTTCCCCTTTTTAAGGTAGTGAAGATAAGCTACTTTACTATTCTAACCTTGTCTATTTATAACATCCAAAATAAATTGGGCCTAAATGCAAAAAACCTCGGTGGAATTCCAAAGAAAAGCCCGGTTCACGTCACTGGAGTGTAACACCGGGTTGATGTCGCGGCGGCATGGATTTCGCTTGTTTGCTCTTTGTTGTTCGCGACCTTGTTGTACATTTGCGACCGGGTTCATATAAGCTATTACGATTAGTGGTGCGTGACATCGTTGGCTTAGTGCTTCTCAGGTTGATGTCAAAACGACCGCGGTTTCACGTCGCGACCTTGTTGTCTTTCCCTTCTACTGCATTTTGAGTCACGACCTCAGTTCTTTGTCAGGACTCCTCTTCTTTGTGTTGCCGCGTCGCAACCTCGATTTAGGATTGCGACCATTTATGTTTCACGCCTACGTTCTAGGTTGCGACTTCGCTTTTACGGTAGAGCCTTTGTTTATCAGTCTTTCTGCTTCGCAGGTTTCGAATTTAAGTCGCGATCTTAAGTTAATGTCGCGACCTCTTTTGATGTTCATTCCCCTTCTTCTGGTCGCAACCTTAATTCTTTGTTGCAACGGTTTTCTTCTTTCAACCTCTATGCGGTGCGACCTCCAAGGTGGTGGCGACCCTCATGTTCTTCTTTTCTAGTTACGCATGAATACGTTGCTCGAAGTAGTTGCGACTGGATTTCTTACGCCGGTTCTTCTTGGTCGTGACTTGAATGAGTGGTCGCGACATCGTTTGTGGTCCTTGATTAATAAATGGTAGCAACTTCAGTTTCTTGGCAAGGACTTTGTTTGGCTTCGCTTCAGGTTGCGACCTCCCTTTTGTTCTTCAACTCTTAATTTGGTTGCAACTTCAATATTTCTGTTAAGACTCCAGTTCCCGTTTTCATGTCGTGACCTCAAATGGAGCCCTTCATTTAAAAACTAGCTGCAACTTCATTTTCTTGAAGAGACCTCCCTTGTGGCTTTAATGACGGATCCACGTCGCGACCTCAGATTGATGTCGCGACCTCAGTTATATTCAATTGGCGTCGCGACATCAGAGTGGTGTCGCGACCGAAGATTCTACTTTGAATATTTTCTTTAGTCTCAACCACACTTTCTTTGTCGCAACCTCTTATATGTTGTAGTGATGCAGTGCAAACGCCCCAAGTCACGACTTCGTTTGAATAAGCCATATATTTCTTCCTCAAGGCTGGTCCTGCGATGTAAATAGCAGTGAATTAACTGAGCAAGCAAACTTCTTATCCCGACTCAGGCTTTTCAGTTAAACTGTTTACCTTATAGGGTGATCTCTTACAGTTTTTCTTTGAGATTTTTAGCTTATCTTTGTATTTTTCTACAAAATTAAATTTGAGTAAAATATCCACATTTCTACATACGAATCAACATTTATCTTGTAATATGCTCAGAAAAATGGATTAAAATCAATGGTTTGGACTCGTAAAATTCCCCAAACTTAAATTTTGCTTGTCCCCAAGCAAAGAAAAGAAAGAATTGTTTGTCCTCAAACAATTAAGCTTAAATTTTAAGGACATTTTTATGATTCACACAATAGTCTTTCTTATTCCACCTTCTAACTTGAAATAGGAAATTAACAACATCATTTAAATTTCAATTTCGAGTTAAAAGAAAAAAGATAGTCTCTACTTCTATCACAAATTTCTTGATGAAATAATGTATTGAAACAGTTTATTCAACAGAATGCTTGTTCTGTGTGTGCAGTCTTCAATCCTTTTCATCTTCATGTTGAAATTAGTTAATCTTCGAGTTCTGGACTGTTAATTTGAGAGATCCCATGGAAGCGATTTTCATATTGATCTCCACTAATGTAGGTAAATTCAATCTTCAAGATCAATGAGGTCTTTCAGGCTTGTAATGTTGAGCAGGTAATTGGGTAGATAATGGAAAATTTAAGTTACCAAAATCCTCGGTAAGTTGCAAATCACCCGCCCACTTTCTCGCACTTATCGTCTTCCAACACCCTTTTCTCTTCTTGTACTCTGCTTACCTCCTCAATCTCAGCATGATTCATCTTTAATCTTTCTGCATTTGATTTCACTTGCACTTTATTCAAAGGCCTCTTGTTCGAGAACTCTTGCTTCTCGTTTTTCTAAGGACGAATAGTGCAATGTCTGGCTTTCCAGCCTTCTATTACCTTTAGAGAGTCCCTGGGCTAGCAACTCCCATACCAAACAGATTAGGTACTAGTGCCAAAACACTCCCTACGAGCTTAATTGTTCAAAGGAACAGCCACAAGACAAAAACTACCTTTCTTCACACTCGCTTTTGTCTTTTCTCTACCTTGTAATATTTAGAAATATTTTTCCCCAGACTTGCTTCTTCCTTTACAAGACCTTCTCAGATCGGAAACTGATAATTGGGGTTTCATTATGATTATCACAGCGGGAATTCGTGTTTTCACTACGCTTATCAAGAAATAAGGCTTGTTTCGTTTAAATCATGGAACTAGAGGGTTGGCTTTGAAAACTCAGCCCGTCAAGGATGGCCTCTATCCCTTCTCGCCACGCTTACCAAGATTACCCTAATCAATAATCTAAATAAGCCCGGCATTCACGATCTTGACCAGTTGACCTTCCGTAAGATGCTCCAATTCCTCCTTTGTTTCAAGTGAGTTTTGTCGCACTCAAGTGTATTATTTCCTTCAAGACTTAAATTTATTCACCGCTTATTTTACACTCTTTCAATCAATTTATTTGCTCCTTCAAGAATATCCATTTTCCAATTTTTATAAATTAACTGATTTAAAACATTCAGCTTGAACCCTTAATTTCTAAATATTAGGCCCAGGTTTTATTTTTCCCCAATATTTTTGCTCCTAAGAAAAAAAAACACCACATTTTATCCCCAGATAGAAAGAGTTTGAACATTTAGCATACAAACAAGTAATGACTAAAACCTACAATTTCTCCAGTCTTGTTCATCCATTAAACATCACATAATTATTCACAATTAAATTCTTGTCCCATCAATGCAAACACAATCCAACAAGTGAAGAAGGCACAATGAAATGCACAAAACACAGACAATTTCAGATGAACAAAATGATTTCATTAAAATTGGGAATGTGGTTAGATTGAAACATGCTAGGAAAATTTTTATGTTCCCTTCTTTCTTTCAGAGGCTTTCGGGGTATAGTCGTTAGGAGGATCTACATCAAAACTGGCTATAGCTGGATCAAACTCAAAATTTCATCCGTATTTCAAGCCGAATGCAAGAGGGAATTTCTTTCGCTTGCATATATCTCACACTACGAAATGTGACAGATCACGAGTGTGTCTGGGCTTCTTCCCAAATCTGCCCATCGTTCTCTAACTGAATGATCTCTAAAGTAGCTTGACAAATTCCATTGATCAAGTCCAAGCCTTTAACCAAAATTTTCCATACTCATCATTGTCCCAACCGTCGATTCTATCCTCAATTTCTCAAATTATTTTGAACTGTTCTGGTGTAAGATGATTAAAACCTCAATCTCGAGCATTTTAGCTCATTTTCCTCGCTTCCTTCTTTCTTCGCATAGTATTGAGAAGATCCGTGATCTCCGACACTTAGTTGCAAATACTTCAATCTTTGCATTCATCTTTCAAGCATTTTTTTCTTCTTCGCAGCCTCCTCTTTCCACTCTTCTCCGACCTTCCACCTTTGCCTCTACATCTGCTCCTTCTTTCTACCGCACTTTCTAAAAAATCTTCTCTCGATATGCTATTGTCTCTTCCACTTCCGCCCTTTCTTCCATCCCCTCTTCATCGATCTAAGCATCACCCTCTCGCTCTCGATCCTTCCGCTTGCACATGTAAATGCTCAGACTCCTCAGGATATGAATGGCTCGAAGGGCTTATCCTGAAATGTGCTTCCTCTGCTACTGCTGGATGGATGTCTTTGAAGGTCCCATCTCTTGTCTCATTTTTCCTCACCAGATCAAGCTTCTCGCCTCACCGTCTACTTCCATTATTTCTTTCACCTTTTCCTTTAGTCCCTCATTCACTTTAGTTGTGGTCGAGGGGAGACCTCGAGGGAATTTCTCTTCTTCCTCCCATTCCCTTTACTCCCGCCTGCAGACAAAGTCCGGGGTGGATATGGGTAGCGAGGATCAACCTCTCATCGGTGGTATCCTCCGATGGATTTCCTTCTATCAGATGTTTATGTTCATTTTGCATCCTTTCAAAAAGCATATAAAATGATGGCTTCCCTCGTCTGACTGAAAGAAGATGTTTTGTGAACCCATCAGCTGCACAGATGAAGTAAAACAAAACCTTTGCTTCTTCAAGAGGGCTCCTCGATGGCGTGGTGGGATTCTTCTTCGTGACCTCCCATTTTCCTTCTCTCCACTAACCGATTCAAGATCTTTCATAGTTCGATTTTCTACCAACTTTATACTTCGAATTCGTGCTTAAAATCTCTCAATTTAAACATTTCATTTATCCTTCTATCCTCAAAGGCACCTAAACACCTCTCACATAAATCAATCCTCCTTAATTCCCACCATATTTCCATGCAAACTCCCCGGCGAGCCGAAAATCCCGGCGCCTCAGGATCGCAAGAATCCCCAACCTCTTCTCTATTACTTCCGAAACTGAAATCCGCTTCCTAAACCCTTTTCGCACACAAATTCCTTGTCAAACAGTACCTTGTTCCACAATTCTTGAGCTTCTTTTGAAACGAAGTCTTTGTCATCTTCTGTTGCTTATTTCTCTGTGCGCTCATCTTACTTTGGTTGGGATACTTGTTCGATGTTGATTTCTTCCCCGTGTCAGAGGTTCCAATCGAATCCTCTTCCATCGCTTCATTTTCACGCATGATTTCGTCATTCGTCATAAGATTTACGTATGTCATCTTTGATTTATCGCCATGAGGAAGATCGTGATTCGCTTGGTTCGCTCCGGTTTGTGGTTTTAAGATTCAAACGATGGACGTGTCGAAAGGTCAATTTAACTGTGTTGAATGGAAATTTGAATGGAAGTTAGGCTCGATGCGTCATGATTGCGATATGGGAAGTCGCGAGACAAATTTTTATTCTTAATATAATGACTTTCAATGAACTGGCCTTAATGCTAGAACGCCCCAAATGAAAGGTTTAAAACCTATTTTTATCGAGGTTCGACCATTATGGTCAGTGAACCTAAAGATTTGTTTAATTCAAATGTGGCCGCCATAGGAACCATGTCACGACTCGCTTCTTTCTTTCTTTAGTTATTTTAGTCGTGGACTTCAATTTCATTGTCAGCTAATTTTCTTCTACTTTATCGTTTCAACGCCCAAAGATTCTCTGTCGTGACTTATGAATCGTCATCGCGACCGTAAAAATTTCTGTCTCCCGAACAATCACATTCACAAAGAATTTCAATTCACCATCCAATCAAAATGACAATTCATCTATCTTCATCATTTAAATATTTAACCAATCCATTTACTATGCATCATTCAAAATTTAAGCAATAAAGAACAAAATAAAATTTCTAAACTTTCTTAATCATGCCATATCGTAGACAAAATTTAAATAAATTCAAGAAAATTATATCGCTCTCTTTTGGCTCTTTGCAGACATTGGAAGTTTGATTGTAGATGGCCTCTCTTTTGCACACATTTTTATCATTCCCGCAAAACTAAAAATATTTATCACCTTCAATCAATAATGAATAAAATTACACAAAGCTATTAGAAATTTAAACACAAAAAATATAACAGGAAAAACTTAAAACAAACTGATGTGGATTGCCTTCCACAAAGCTGCTCAATTTTTAGTCTTTAGTTGGACTTGCTGCTACCATATTTCTGTTGGTTTTTTTTTTTTTTTTAAATTTTCTCATTCAGAACTAAGAGTCACTCTTCAACTTGCATTCCCCCAAGGTAGTGCTTTAATCTCTGATCATTAACTTTGAATTCCTCATGATTGTCAAGTTCTATGTCATCGCTTCAAAATGTGTACTTGATACTACTGTATATGGTCCAATTTGATTTAAGCTTCCCGAAAGAGTCTAGTCCTGAGTTGAATAATGTGACTCCGATCTCCTCGCCTTGAATTCCTCCTCAAAAATCTCATCATGCCATTTTTTTGTTTTATTCAGATTCTAGAACTATCATGCTTCATTCCTCAACCTTCCAATTCATTTAGCCGATTATTTCTCTTTCTTTTAGTAGCCTTGAAATCAAAATTTAGCTTTTGGATGGTCTACATGTTTATATTCTAGCTCAAGAGAAAAGTAAGATTTTTCCAAAGATCAAATTTCAGATGGGACATTCCAATGGGAGCTTTCAAAGGGGCCTGTATGCCCGCAGTGCATCATCAAGCTTCGTAGACCAATCTTTTATGTCGAGCTTACAAGCCTTTCAAGAATTTTCTTTATCTCCCTATTGAAATTTCGCCGCTTCATTTGCTCAGATATAGCCAAATTCAGTAATGTGTTTGATACTACATTCGCCATGAGTTTGTCAAACACTTTATTTGCAAGGTGGCTTCCTCCATCACTGATTATAGTTCTGGGTGTCCCAAATCTGCTGAGAATATTTATGTGTAAAAATCCCACAACTGTATTAGCATCATTCTTGGGACAAGCTATTGCCTCAACCCATTTTGATACATAATCCAAAGCTAGGAGTATGTATACATTTCCAAACGAAATTGGAAAAGGCCCCATAAAATCCATTCCCCATGCATCAAATAATTGCACCACTAGGATATCTTGCGTGGCATTTGCCTTCTCGCCGATATTTCCCGCATTGATCACATACCTTCACCCATTCAAAAATAATCCTTAAAAATAAGTAGTGCCACAATAAAATCCTGACGGAGAATTTTGTGGGTCGTTTTGTCTCCTGAAAAATGTCCTCCATATGGTGATGCATGACATTCTTGTAAAATCTTGTTATTACCTTTGGTACACATCTTCTTATGATCGTAATTGTTCCTCTTTTAAATAAGAGCTGGTCATCCCAGATGTAGTACTTCTACGCTACCTAACTTTTTTCTACAGAATAATTCTCGTGGCATAATTCCACAAGCTATTCACACACGCATACCGCTGCGATTATGAGCGATAGCCGGAATAACCGCCTCATCCGGAAAGTTTTATGCTATTTCCTCTTCTTCTTCAGATGCTTGGTTCTTCCACTCTTGACAAGTGATTAGCTATCACATCGGTTACAACCCCGCTTTTATTTCTAAATCAAATTCCTCGTAATAATACCCACCTGATCAATCTTGGCTTTGCTTCTTTCTTTGCCATTAGATATTTAATTGCTGCATGATCACAGGTATAATAACACGGGACCCCAAAATGTACGGCCTAAATGTTTACATGCAAACACATTGCAAGACTGTGAGTGGCAGAATTTTCCCCGAGCTTCATTAGGTTTTGTCAGTACGCTTTATCGCCTTGAATACTTTTTTTCAGTTCGTCCCAATACAGCCCCATTGTTCACTGCATCACACATGATTCGAATTCTCTGCCTAACTGTTTTGCCATGATATTTCAACTAGTCTCGATTGATTTCTTCAAAAGAATTCGACAGGTGATTCATCAAAATTGATCTTAGTATCTTTTCCAGCAATCAGATAGTGGTCTAGCAATTTTATAAAATCTCTAATAAATCTTTTGTAAACTGGAAGACGCCCTAAGAAACTTCTAATTCCCTCGACCAGAAGTGGGTGGCACGTGTGGGATTTACACTTGAAACTTTGCTTCGGGTCTACTCATCCCGTAAATCATGTGCCCTAGGACACCTTCAGAACTATAAAACTTGATGACCTGACCAAACATGCCTGGCGACATTTATGCACAGGTTATGCATGCAAGATTATAACGTTATCAATAAGGACTAATAACTTAATCCTCAAAGAAATCATATATAAAACTCATAGACTAAAATATATACAAATTTATGACACTATTTCCAAAGGACTATTAACTAATCCTGTGCAACAGTTGCCATCAACTTGTTGACATCACTATCATAACCAAAATCTATTAGAGCAGAATTTAATTTATTTGTTTTGGTAAGAAATTCCGTATGCACAGTCGACAAGTAATAAATGGACTTGAGTCCACATCGATCCCACGTAGAGTCTCAAGAATTTTTCATCACCGCTCCCGACTACTCGAAATTAATACTATTTGGACCATAAATTGATACTGGTTTCCAGCATGAAAGCTGGGAAATCAACTAGTTCAAAGAGAAATGAACATTCAAATAGACTGAAATAAAACAAATGAAGGAAAATAAATTCCTACAAAAAGAAATGAATACTGAACAGTTATCATAGGAAGATTACACTTGAGAAATAAATTATAGTGAACGATCAATTCCCGTAGTTCATACCGAACACTTTCGATTATCTCAAGTTTCAAAATCTGGTCTAAGGTATTTGCAAGGCAAACTGATCTCTCCACGCCCACATTTCTATCTCTTCTTCCCGATTCTCCTCGAATTACAGGAACGAGATAACTACTTTTAACAAGAACTTCCTTAAGTCGTAGTATTTTCTTCGTAATACTTCATATCCATTTTATGGACTGTACACCTTAGCCCTGCCAGCCTACGCTGATATACAACTCCAAATTACTCTTCCGAAATTAAAACATCAACCTTCCTGATTAGGATCTCAAATAATACTCTGGATCGGGCCTCACTATCCTAATCGAGGTAAAATTCGCTTGTTTAAATAGATAAGTCGCTCAACTCGCTTCGACTTCCAAGTGAGTAAGAGGATTTATCTAAGTGAACTCATTAAAGCTTCAAAGGATCCCTAATAGCAGTGTTAGTATACCTTCAAAGAAATGTACATTACTCCTGTGATTGTCTTCCCAGAATACCTACAGGACCTCCTTGAAATCGAGTAACGACGCAATTCTTAATCGTATAGTAAACCGATATTCGATCCAAATCAATAAACTCATAATTTGAAGTAAATTCGTGAACTAAACGAACAAGATGCTTCAAATTACTACTCGAAAAATCAATTCGACTACAACGCTCACTAAATGGAAGCCGGGTTCCTCAATTCATCGAATCACACGAGACAAAGATCCTTCCGATCAAAAGAATAATCAGACCAAACCGAAAATAATCGAATCCCGTAAATTTTTCCGAACTGATGGTCTGTGTAGTAATTTTGAAAAGAAATTGAATTCTCGATTCACCAGCAAACGATAAACATCTAGCATCCAAAAAATAATAAAACGAAAAAAACTAGACAAACATCCGTCTAAAATAAAGAAAAGAAAAGAAAAGAAAAGAAAAGAAAAGAAAAGAAAATGTGTGAAGCCTAGGCCAATCTTTATCTCCTTTGACGCGCCCGACTTCGCTTTTCTATTCCGGGTAGCCGCTGCATTTATGTGGTTTTCCAGTTTTTGGGGCCCTAATCCCAATATAACCCGCCGTGGATTTCAGAGTAGCCAAAGCCTGCCATCGCCTCCAAATAGCGACCGCTTTCTGTCACGAGACATCAAACTCATGTCGCGACATCGACTTAAAGTTCGCTTCCTACTTTAACCGGGTCGTCTGTGCTTGGGTCACGACACTAATCTTATGCCCCGCAGGTTTCACTGATCGCTTGTGATGTCGCGACATCATGGCCTCATTTCGCACATCCATTCCAGTCCTTGCGCCTTTCAATGAACAGCCCGGAGCGTCGCTGACATCGTGATGTTGTCGCGACATGGGCTCAAGTCTCCTTCGCACCCTTCCATCAAGTTGTCACGATGTCGCATCTCTGGCTTACGCCACACTTACTTAATGGTACTGCTTCCTCGAATCCAAACCTGATTACCGACACGTAACCTCATACTTTCGCCTCTCATTGATCTCCATGTCACTACCAGCATTAAGTCTCCATCAGAATAAACTGGGCCAGGCGCCCAAGACGCTCCTCTGCCGCGACATGACCTTTATGCGTCAGAGGCTGCAATGGTTGTTGATGGCGTCGCGACTTAATAGTTTCGCCATGACATCACTTTAATTTCTCGCTTCCTTCTTCAAATACTTAGATCAGAAGCCTCGTCGACCTACATCAAATTCTCTCGCTCAATTTTCCCGATGTCGCGACTTTAGAACCGGATCGGTGGCATCTAATAACTCCGCATCAATGACTCAGCCCAATATTTACTTCGCTCCGCCATTCGATCGCATTTTATCCACTTATTTCTCGTAGATTTTTCACTCGCTTTTCTTTCTTTCTGCTTCCTTCTCGCGAATGACAAATTGGTGAGTTTCTTTCATAATTCTCAGATATTAATTATTCAATTTTAATCGAAATCGTAAAAATGCACTAAAAAGAGATGACTTTAAGCTCATCAAACTCCCTCTAAACTTAAAGTTTTGCTCGCCCTCGCTAAAGAAAGAAAGATTTGTTTCGTCTCTCAAACAAAAGACATTTTTCCGTTTTTATTTTACAAACTTTATCCGTCTACTCCTTCTAATCTAGAACTGGTGATATCACCGTTAATCCAAGTTTCTGGGCCAGATGATAATGCAAGCATGTATAATTTTATCACAAAATTTCTTGAGCAAACTAATGATGAACAAATTTTTATTTACTAAGTCTTACTCAGGTGTGTGCGTGTCAACAATCCTTTCACTCGTCTAGTCTGCACATCTTCCGGGAGTTTTCTTAAACCGTTTATTCAAGTCCCATATGCTGCTTTTCATTGATTCCACTGATAAAATTAACATTCAAGATCAATCAAAGTCCTTCGTGCTCAGAATGTTAGGTTTGGGTAGTCGGTATGATGAAAGGAATTTTTAAGTGAAGATTACCCCGAATTTCACCACTGTCCTTTCTTTCAGGGTTTCCTTTGATACACTTCCCTAATCTTCATATTCGTGGACATCAACCTTAGTTTTTCCTCTATTCAAAAACCGCACATTCTCAATGATCTTCTCAGAATTACAACGGAGGGAATTTCTTTCTTTTCGCTTCCTTCGTGGATAGTAAGCCGTGTTTTTGCTCATTTAGGCTTTCTAACACTCTGGGCAAACTCTTTGGGTTAGTAACTCCCAGATACCAATATATTAGGGTACTAGGTGTCAAAACACCCCTACGAACTTAATTGTTCTAGAGAGTTAGGCCACAAGACAAAAACCTATTCCCCTGCCTTCTTTTTCTCGCTATAATTTTCCGATTCCGATTTCTTTCATCCCTTTTCGTATTTTCTCCTTGAGTTCCCAAAATCAAAACTCCCCAAACTTTGTTTCTTCCTCTCTTTTGAAACTCCGTAATCATGTGTCTCCTCGAGGGTCGATTCTTCGACGGGCTCTTGTAAACTTGTTGGTTTATTTTTGAAAATAAGGCCTGTTTTCTGGGCTCAATTCCTCTGAACTGTGTGGTATATGCAAAGAAGATATAAATAGGATGGCCGAATGGCTCAAACTTTCCAAGGATGGCCTCGCATCATCTCATTACCGTCTTACCTAGAATTTCGCCTCGACCAATAATCTAACAAGTTCTGTGGACCATGGATTATGATTTTTTCTTTTTTAAATCCTGTAAAGCACCCACCCCTGTGCACACGCCTAAAGGTAAGGTTGATCGAGGTGTATTATTTCTTTCAAGACTAGTTTATTCAATTTATATTATGTAATAATTTTATCAAGTATTTTCATATACTTAAAGAACCAATTTCGATTCTTTCAACCCCAAACCGAACTTGAACAAACAAGAATATTCTAGTTCCAATTCTTATTCATGCCTCTATTCTTCTCGTATAAATTGAATGTACTGTGAAGTATCATTAAAAAATAAATCCACACTAAAACAAAATCTCAAAACATCATGATCAACCAATTTGTAAAGTAATTGCACTTTCATTCAAATAAACATTTGAAGTTTCAGACTTAATCAAGCTTCATTTACAAACATTTGTAATCCACTCAAGAAAACTCTATCTCATTCTAAAGTCCTATATCTTCTCCGTGTTTGGTGCCCCGCTTCAAAATTCGCTCACTGCATCTTGAGCTCCTCCAAGAGTGATTCGACCGCTAACAAGGTCGCTCAACAAATCAGCTGCTTCTCCCTTTTCGAGCTTCTTGGCTGATGGATTCCAACTAACTGCATATTCCCTTCCATCAATCAAGCCTCCGATGAAACCACGCTTTATGGAACAAACGCTGAACCGGTTTGTTTTCGACTCCACTCATTCCATATAATGTTGTTTCACCTCCTGACGCTTCCCTTTACTCTCATTCTTCCTTCTCTTCATTATTATTGCTTGATTCTTTCCCTTGTTCCCTTCCTTATAGTGAGTTGTGTCCCTGGGAAGAACAAAGCCATTTATGATTTCCTTCAATTTCTATGGAGGATTTTTGTAAAATGAGATTCATCGATTTATGTCCTTCTTATATTTTCAACCCGTATTTGGGCTTTTCCGAGAATTCTGGATCGCTCTTCAATTTCTTAATCTCTTCCAATTATGCTCCTCAAACTGAGAATATTCCACCAACCGATTAAATCAAGAGATGGAATTCGTTTGCCTTTATTATCTTTTATTCTCGCAAAATCGAAAAGTCAGCGAATTATAGCCCATGGACCTCGAACTGAGACCAAACATCGGGTTCAATGTCACTCAAAAACAAATACAACTCTATTTATTTTTATCATGCGTAAATTGAAAATTTATATTATTTCATATTCACGCTTAAGATTCCATGCAAGCATAAAAATAAATTCCCCTAAACTTGCAATCATGCTACCAAATATAAATCCTAACAATTATTTCCCAACTCAAATGCAATTAAAATAAAAGGTAGGGGAAAGAGTGAGAAACTCCCCTGCTCCTAGTCATGTAATTTCAAATTTTCCTCACATCTCGATTTGTAGGTTCTTCTTCAGGCACCTTCATTCTTTCCACGACTCGCTTTCTCGTTCTTTTAGCTTTTAGTCGACTTCCTTTCATTCAACCAATGTATCAATGCATCCACTCGCCTCTATGGCTGACACCTGCCCATCACATTCCTTTTGCTCTTCACCGCCATTTCTCCCCAAAATTCAAATGAGCTAATGTTGTATTCAAGAAGATCTTTCCTATCAAAGATACATGTTCTCACTTTCCCATGTTCGAATTAGTAATTTCCTTCTTGTTCAGAGAGGGAAGTGACGTGGGCAAAGAATTTGTCAAATAAGCTCTCATCAGCTCCTTCCATGCCATCAGATTCATATGGTAGGGAGTTAAACCATGTTGCAAAATGATATTCAGAAAGAGAATGGAACAATCAGAAGCAATAATTTCGGCTCCACACCATTCAATTTAATTGAATTTGCTATTCTCGAAATCGCCAAGTGTTCATCGATTGTCAATGCTCTATTGCTAGATATTTATCGTGGATGAATGAATTCCATACTCCATAAGTGTCATGCTCCGAGGTCTTCACGCATTCTGGGCCGAGTACATCGCCTAACTTTATCCGTCATGGCCGTATGAGTCGCCTTCGAAATCAAAGTACACCTGCATCAATAGATTAGCCTAATCAACAAACATTTTCTGCAATATGGTTTGCTGGGGGTCGCTGGCTACAAGAGTCACCGCTTAAAACGCTATTTTTGTTCTTTTTCTTTTAGAAATAATTGTCTAAATTAGTATTTCCTTCTTTCATCTGAATATTGATTAATCCCTTCGATCCCAATCCGCGCCATAAAACTCGATGACTTCACCAAAACATGTTTGCACATTTATGCATTAGTTATGCATGCAAGATTATAACGCTATCACCGGCGACTACTATCTAATCAAAGAAAATCGCCATAAAACTTGTTTATCAAAATACATATACAAATTTATGACACTATTTCCAAAGGACTATTAATTCAATCCTGTGCAAATGCTTGCCATCAACTTGGCTGACATCATACTATCATAACCAAAATCTATTAGAGTAGAACAATTTAATTTATCGCCTAAGAAATTCCGTAGCACAAAGGATAAGTAATAAATGGACTGAAGTCCATATCATCCACAGAGATCTCAAGAATTTCAACAACTGTCCCGACTACTCGAATTAATACTACTTGGACCATAAATTGATATTTGCTTCCAAAGATGAAAGCTGGGAAATCAACTAGTTCAAAGAAAAATGAACATTCAAATAAACTGAAAGAAAACAAATGAAGGAAAATAAATTCCTACAAAAGAAATGAATACTGAACAGTTATCATAGGAAGACACATCAAGAGAAAATACCAGGAACGCGATCAATTCCTCGTAGGCTCATACTCAATTTAATTTCATTATCTCAAGTTTCAACTGGCCCAAGGCATTTGTAAAGTAAGTGTACCGATCTCCACGCCCACATTTCGTTATCTCTCTTCCCGACTGATTACTGTGAACTAGATAACCACTTAACAAGAACTTCCTGCTTCGAGAGTATTTTCTTCACATCATACCCATTTTATGGATCGCATAACCTTAGCTCCTGCCATCTGGCCAAGTATACAACTTCCAAATTACTCTTCCGAAATTAAAATAGATCAACCTTTCCTGATTAGATCTCGCCTAACACTGATTGGCCTCTTACTATCCGACCGAGGTGAAATCTCTCGCTTGTTTAAATAGATAAGTCATTCAACTCGCTTCGACTTCAAGTGAGAAGCAGGATTTATCTAAGTGAACTCATTAAAGCCTCAAAGGATCCCTTAATAAGGTGTTAGTATACCTTCAAAGAAATGTACATTACTCCCGTGATTGTCTTCCGTGTCACCAGAGGACATCCTTGAAATCGAGTAACGACGCAATTCTTAATCGTATAGTAAATCGATATTCGATCCAAAATCAATAAACTCATAATCCGCAAATCAGAACCGAAATGAAACAGATGTCAGAATTAGCCACCTAAAATCAATTCCACTACAACGCTCACTAAATGGAAGCCGGGTTCCTCAATCGAATCACACGAGACAACATCCTTCCGATCAAAGAATAACTGAATTCAAACTAAATAATCGAATCCCGCGTAAATTCACCTCAACTTCGGCGCATTCCGTAGTAATTTTGAAAAGAAATTGAATTCTCAGATTCAGCTTCAAGAAACGATAAATATCTCGCATCCAAAAAAATAATAAAACGAAAAACTAGACAAACATCCGTCTAAAATAAAGAAAGAAAAGAAAAGAAAAGAAAAGAAAAGAAAAGAAAATAAAGTAGCTTCCAGCTACCTGTGATCTCTCTTTGACGCTATCCGACTTGCTTTTCTATTCTCGGGTAGCCGCAGACGATAGTGGTTTTCCAAGCCAGCCCTAATCCCAATATCACCTGCTGTGGATTTCAGAGTAGCCAGCCTAAGTTATCATCTGGGCCATGACTCATGCTGTCATGATCAACCTATGTCGTACATCGACTTTAAAGTTCTCGTTTCCTATGAACTCGGTCGCTCGGGGATTGTCACTTATTAATTAATCTTATGCCCTCGCAGGTTTTAGTTGACGCTTGTGATGTCGCGACATCATGGCCTCGCGCGAACATCCGCATTCTAGTCCTTTGCGTAGCCTTTCAATGGTCGTTCCCGGCGTCGTGACATCGTGATGTCGTCGCGATACCGCTCAAGTCTCCGCACTTTCCATCGGCAGTCGCGATGTCGCGACCCCGCCTTTCGTCGCGACATCACTTAATGGTACCGCTTCCTCGAATCGTACCATGTCGCGGATATCAACCTCATACTGCCTTCGCATCTCCCCTCGATGTCACGATCAGCGATTAAGTCTCGCCGTGAACAACCGCTTGTTCTCGTGTCGCTACATCAAATTTCGTTCGCGACATGACCTTATGTCAGTCAGAGGTTGCAATGGTTGTTTCATGATGTCGACTTAATAGCTTCGGGCGCGACATCACTCTTTTAATTTCTCGCTCCTTCTTCACCGCCAGATCAGAAATCCCGTCAGCGATTCCGCATCAAATTCTTCTTCAATTTTCCGATGTCGCGAATTTCTTTAGGATCGCGCGCACTACAACCGCATCAATGACTCAGCCCAATTGTTTTCATTTGGCCCGCTATCTGGATCGTGATTTTATCCACTTATTTCTCGTGATTTTCTAACGCTTTTTCTTCTTTTCTTGCTTCCTTCCTCACAATGACAAATCGTAGTTTCTTCATAATTCTCGTATATTAATTATTCAATTTTAATCAAAATCAAAACTAAAACGTATTTCAAAAAGAGATGACTTTAAGCCCATCGCCATGACGCCTGAGCTTCAACTAGTCCGGATTTGATTTCTTCCAAAAGAATTCGGCTGTGATTCATCAAAATTGATCTTAGTATCTTTTCCAAAGAATCAGACAAGGGTCTAGCAATTTTTGAGAAATCTCTAATAAATCTTTTTAAATCCAAAGACGTCCTAAGAAACTTCAATTCCTCGATCAGAGTGGGTGGATCGATTTCTTATAATTGAAACTTTTGCTTCGTCTACTTCTAGCCCTCGTGTAAATCACGCCCTAGGACAATCTCCTTCTCAGAACCATAAAATTGCCTTTTTCCCAATTCAAAGCTAGATTCTCGTCTCGCACTCAAGTACTGGCCCCAAGTTAGCGCAGACTGCTCAAAATCGGATCCATACACGTGAAATCATCGATGAAGATCTCCATAACTTCTTCTCGCTAAATCGTAAAATAAAGACATCATGCATCTGAAGGTACTGTGAGCATTACACAAGCCAAACGGAATTCTTCTAAAAGCAAAAGTACCAAATGGGCATAAAAGTGGTTTTCTCCGATCTCAAAAGTAATGGCACCATATATCCTGCAGTATCAAGAAAACAAAAGCGAGGGTGTCCCGCCAACCTATCCAAAGATCTAATTCAATGAAAGGCTATGTGGGAAAATGATCCTTTCTCACAGCAGCGTTTAGTTTTCTCAGAGTCAATACGCACCTCCAACCCGCCACTTCAGAATCACCATTCTTTCATTTCTCGATCATAGTGAATCCACATTTCTTAGAACCATACATGTACTGGCTCACCCAAGAACTATCTCGATATAGAATATATAAAACATGCATTCAACCATTTAACTTCTTTTTGACAATTCTTATCATTGTGGTTCAGCCTCCTTGATGCTCAATAAGTTTTTTGCGATTATCATTCAACAATATTTCAGGTATACAAATGGAGGTTGATACCTTCGTATCCTCAATTGACCAAACAATAGCCTTGTATTTTTCGCACTCTAGCAGCTTCTTTCTTCGGGATCTACCAATGCACTGGACATATGATGACTAATTTTCTCTTTCGGTTCTAAGAACTCATATTTCAAAATGACGCCACCCTTCAATATTAACCCTTCCCGCACTAGTTTCCTACTTAGTTTTCATCCCGTCGTATACATCATCTTACCATTTTCATTCATGCTCGAGACTATTTCTTTGTTATACAAATTAGCGCAACATTTCACAATCAATACTCAAGATACTAAAAATTCATCTCAATTCCTTATCGATAGAATGTCAAGAGCAGAGTCGAATTCAACTAAACACTGAGAAGATCTGGTCGTTTTTAAGCAACCACAATCTTTCTCGCATCTACATCGATGTTCCAAACTCCCGTTAAGATTAAAGTGCACCGTCTATTCCTCACCCTTAGTGTCAATTCACCTTCGCGCATCTATCATAGTCGGGTCCAAATAGCTAAGAGAGGTCTTCCTGAGCAAAGGAACTCGGGGTGTCTTCCTCCATCTTCATAATAACAAAATCCATTGCGGAAGATGAATTTTCCACCTTGACAAGTACATATTCAGAACACCTTCCGTCAGGCTATCGATCCGTCATCCATTCGCAATGTAACTGGGCTGCTGGGGGTAAGTTCCCCCAAACTCAATCTTTGCACCACTGATAGAGGCATCAAATTTATACTAGCACCAGAATCACATAAGGCTTTCTTGAATTCATATTTCCCTATGGAGCAAGGGATGGTGAAACCGCCTCGTCTTCATTTTGTCGAGCTTTTGTCGGATAACCCAGACCGCAGTAGCAAATAAGTTCACTATTCCTTCTCGCCTATTTTCCTTTTCTTTGCTCAAAAGATCTCCTTCGTAAATTTTGCATAGTTAGCATTCGCTGACACTGCAAATGGGATATTGATTTCATTTTCTTGAAGATGTCCAAGAATCTAGAAAACCTAGCTCTTCCCTTTCGCTCTTCCAAGCCTCCCCGTGGAAATGGCACTGTAGGTGCATAACTCTCTCATACATTTACGCTCGGCTACTTCCTTTAGGAACATTGAGTCACGTATGCTCTTCTCTCCCTTCCTTTCCGGTTTCTTCTTGTTACGCATCGGTCTCTTGTTTCTTTTCTTTCTTCTTTGTTGTTGCCAGCTTCTTAGCGACTGCCATGATCCTTTGGATTCTTTTGAGTGTCAGAATGCACCGCACTACGATTTGGCATATTAAGGGCCAACTGCCCTACTTGTGTCTCCAAGTTTTTCAATGAGGCACTTGTATTCTTCTAAAATACTTGAGTATCAGACTTGAAAGCTTCCAAGTCAGACAGTTTTTGTTCATGGAATTGTATAAGCCTCTTGTTGTCCCCCATGAACTACAGCATTTGTTCTTCAAATGGTTGGAGTCCTCTATATTACGATAGTCATTCTGCTTCCTCCCACAATGATCTTCTTTGCTAGAACATTGGTGGCTGCTGATATCCCTGTTGAGGATTCTGTCCTTGCCTTGGGCCTTGTAATGCCCCTCCACCATATGAGAAATTCTCATGGATCCTCAGTGCTGGACTATAATGTGTGGGTAGGTTAGGATTTAGTTTGAAATGATAACTTCTTGGTTCATTCACGTACTTAACCTCCTCAACCTCATAAGCGATCTTCTTACGGTGAGTATTTCAGCACTTCTTCTCATTCTTCTCGCTCCGCTGCTCTCTCCTCATAAGTAGTGCATTTTCCTTTTCCTATTTGTCCATGCTTTATTGCATGATGGCATCTAGCAACATCATGGGTCTCATTTTACTGGCTCATGACCTATTTTCCTCTGTGCCCTTGAAAACTCAGATGGAGCTTTCATATTGCACTTGGCTAGGTCTTCCTCAGTCCTAGCTTTACGAGCACTTTTTTCTTTAGATATGCTCCACGACATGAAGCATCGATAATGCCTTTAAATGTATCATTTAAGGCGCATTACATATATCCATCGGGTTTTAAATCAATTCCATACATAGGGCACCTCTTTAACACCTCTTAGAATCTCTCCCAAGCTATATATAGGCTCTCGGCTTCCCTTGTTGGAACACTATTATCTCTGTTCTTCTCAGGGTGAGAGATGGGGAAAGAACACAGTATGCTTCATGGCTCTTCCCAGTATCAAACTAAACCATTTGGTAATGACTCATACCATGTGGCTGCTATATCTCTTATGGAAAATGGGAAGAGATGCAGCTTTATCACCTCTGGCCTCACACCATTCAGCTTCACTGTATTTTCCATCCTTAGAAATCTACCCAGGTGCTCGTTGGGGTCTTCGAGTTAGGTGACGATGAGCTGATGCTTGCTGCCTGCATTATTATCAAAAATTTAGCTTTAGTTGAAATTATTTGCATCCCACATTAGAACATCTGATTATAGAATATTCTTCTGAATGATAGGCCTCCATAAATCCTCCATTAATGTCGATGGCAGGAGGCGCTACGGCTGCTTGTCCTTTGCTCACTGTGCACAGTCATGTCTCTGTCTGCCGTATTTGCTGCGTTCTCTGCTCTTTTAGCCTTTCTTAAGCACAGGTTTCTTTCAATTAAGTGTCTGCTGGCAATATGTACGAATCTGTTTCATGTATTAAAGATTTCTTTGAGATTGAAACACCTTTCAGTTAATAGGATTAGTGGAACAAAAAAAAATTTTCAACATGGCTTGTTAAAGATCGGTGGTTGGTATAATACTTTGCTTGTAAAAGTATTTTGTTCTTTTCTTTTATAAAATGTCCAAATTAGCAATTCCCTCTTTTGTTAGAATATTGATCTATTTAATCCTTTCAATCCCCGACAACGAAACCATAAAACTTGTTTTCCTTTTTCTATATAGACTAAAAACCCCTCAAATGTACATAGTTCCAAGAACCTTACACTTCTCTTGCACCTATGTCACTTTGGATAAATTTGCTTAATTAAATAAATCTATCTTGATGTTTAGAATTTTAAAATTGGGTTTAGTCTATGTGCTACTAAAGTGCACGAGGTCATCTAGTAGTAAAATGCGAATGTAAGTCGAGGTATCATTCCCACGAGATTGACTTGAATTAGAGATCAAGTACTGACTATTTGATTTTATAATATTTGGACTAAAAGGAATTTGATAATGAAAATTTGTCTAAAATGATATATCCTAGACTAGTAACTAAAAATAGAAATTGGAATAACATGAAATCAACTAAAATATAAAGAACTAATACGGATTTGAATCTGCAATTTCATGAAGCTTGAGGTATTTAGTTTCTAACTCTTTTATTTTCTTTTAAAATTGCTTTGAAAATTTATGAAATCTAGACAAATTTGCAGGAATTCATTTCTTCTCGGTTCCGTTGTGATTATAGTGGATGTATGTGATCGGCCTCCATTTCTTTAATGTGTCACGGTAATTAGAGCAGACTCTGTTTGGATTTGAATTAGAGTTAGTTCTGAGTCTTTTCTCCAAAAATTTGGAGAAAATTATTTAGGTTGGGTTTACTTGGTGTCGTTTTTTGAATGGATAAGTTCCCAGTAGTAGTCACCAGAATCTGGGTTTAAGGGTGTATCTTGCTCACAGTTTCCGGGATGCCCTACATTGTGACAGAGATGGAATTCTTTGAGAGTTGAGAGCATTCTCTTATGGAGTATGTTAGACTACCATTAATGACTGTTGAGCTCACGTTAATTTTGATAAATACCCCACACAGTGGCTCCATAATTAAATTTGGAGGAACATTTAATAATATAAGCAATCCAGAGAGTTCACCTCGATCTAAAGAGAGAAGTTCAGACCATGGCTTGTGTTAGTTGAGATCTAATCAAGGAAAGGATGAATCAATAGATGCGGAGGATGAGCCACCAATTAAGTGGTAGAGACTTTTGCAAAAATCTTGAAGGAAAGCAAAGATCTGCAGTGTGAAGATGGGTATGAAGTATTGAGAAAGAAAAATACCCAGTCACTGTGGCCAAACGAGACATACAAATGCTTCCGGTTCCTATCTTGACTTGAGAGAAGCAAGAGTTTCTAACAGTGAATGTGGAAGAAATCCGCGCAGCATTTAGGCAATCTTGGACCAAAATCCGAGATCCGTCAGTACAATGAAGCGATGCACTTTCATGGGAATTAACGGTTTCATTTTAATTCACTGATAGTTTTCGTTTCTCACAAGGAACAGATTAGATCCAATATTTAGTTCTTTATATTTTTAGTTGATTTCAAGTTATTCCAATTTCTATTTTTAGTTAATAGTCTAGGATATATCATTTTAAGAGCCAATTTTCATTCATCAAAATTATTTTAGTCGATGACCTTGAACTTATTAGTTGGGGTACTTGAATATACAATTCATGTCAATCTACGTAGGAATGATACGGACTTACATTCAGATTTTACTACTTGTATGACTTGTGCACTTACGGTGTCATGGACTAAACCAATTTTAAAATTTAAACATCGAAGGCAGTTTATTTAATTAATTTCTCGAAGTGACATGGGTGCAAGAGAAGTGTAAGGTTCTTGTAACTATGTACATTGGAGTTTTAGTCTATAAAGAAAAAGGCAAACAGTTGTGAAAGGCTCAAACTTTCCAAGGATGGCCTAAATCATTTCCTGTTGGTTGTGATGCCTAGGATTTCGCCTTGAACAATATGACAACAAGTTTTAGGACCTTTTGAGACTAAACTTATAGTGAATCCTATAAGGTGTTCCTAACCCAAGCATAATCAGTTTTCAAGGTACTTATGACCAGTGTGTCTGCTACAAGTCAATAGAATTGTATTGTTCAAGCAAGCTAGAATTATTAGCCTAATTAACATTATCATCAATTTCAGTCTTTTAGAATCTAAAATTTCAGCTAATTTGTTTCTAACATCACAACTTTCAATTATGTTCCACTTACTCTGCCCAATTTCATCTATAGATTTTCTGGTTTGGTTAAAAAACAGATTATTGTGCTATTATACAACTCAAAATCTAATTTTGATTAATCAATTCATTTCTATCCAATCATTATAGCATAGGCAATTCAACAATCACCATCTCAATTCAACCAAACATACAAAATCACAGCTTGAATCATTAAAAAATTGTACAATCTTGCAAGAATTTTCAACAGACACATTTTTCAGTTCAAGGCTGAGTTCCATAACACTCAGGATTCTAATTTTTATCTAACATATTTAAACACTAATATTTACAACACATTTATCATTTGACAACTATTAGTGTGTTTGTAATGAATGCTAATTATTATTTTATGATTAACAGTTTGAATTTAAATAACCTTTGCACATTGTAGATAAAAATGCATGAAAGAAGAAAGAAGAATAGACACAAACCTTTTCAATTTGAAACTAATTTTCATTTCTTTTTTTCAGTACAAGGAGTGAATTATAAGAGAGGATATTTAAAGTTATTTCTTTTATTTTAGGGATTTAGAGGTTTAAGATTGGTAAAGCTCAATTATAACCATTGATGAGACTCAGATGAGATGGGACTGGGGTTTCACGATTGTAATACCGACTGGTTAAGTAAACCATTCCAACATCCTAGCATTAGTCTTTATCAGCTCATTTTTCCTTTCTCCAATAGAGATGAGTGCACCGTCAAACTCACCTTTGGCATTGTACATATTCCTCAAGTTGGAGTTGTAGAGATCTAAGCTTTCAATCCATAACTTCTCCTTATAGTTCAGAAAGGCTTTCATCTCCTCATCTCTTCTTTGAATTGTAGCTTTGATTTCCTTCTGATGCTCTTTGTACCAGCCTTTTGTAGCAGGTTATATTCCATCTCTTTCTTCCTTACCTCTAGTATCTTCAATAGGTCTTGATCCCTCTTCAGCTGCTCATTAATAAAAGCTTTCTCTCTCTCTTTCAATTCAATCCTCAAAAGCTTGTCACTGTTAGCCAACTCATCTCTCCATTCTTTATCTCTCTACTAGAGGGCTGCTGCTAAGGTCTCTTTTATTTTCCTTATTTGCTCTTCCACATGGATGTCTCTCCACCTCAATTCCTCTCTAAGTTGCTCATCCCTCTCCCTCATCTCTTATTTCATTTCCTTAAGCATGGCTAGTAACTCTAAGTTGCTACTATTTTTAGTAGGTGCTCTCATCTTTCCTTTACTCCCTTGCCTTAGGGAAGGAAACTGCTTATCACTTTAGCTTCTCTCGGTTTCACTTTCCCCTCTTCTATCCTCAGCTCTAGTTTGAGCTGGAATTCCCTGGTCTGTAGTAGGGGAGAGCACTGGCTGCTCTAAATTTGCCTCAAAGCCACCACCTTCACTATTGTCACCCTCACCAAAAGCAGCTATTGGGCTTGATATCTCCTTTCTGCGGTTTCTGCCCTCTTTCTCTTTCGGTGGGCTTCTCTCTTCTCTCTCCCTCCTCACTCTCCACTAGAGCTTTGAGGACTCTAAAAAGAGTGAGAGGTGAGGCCTTGGGGCACCTCTTCTCCTCCTCTTCATTGAACTTCACGCCCCCTTTGATGCATAAAAGTGTGATCAAGGAGGGGTGGGGGATATTTCCATTGAAATTTCCCTTTGCATAGTCTAAGATGGACTCTTCAATATTCTTCCCCACATTCACCTCATAGCCCTTGACTAGCGCATACAAGAGTATTGCGTGGTCCTGTCTCACAGTGGAGACATGTTTTGAGAGCTTCAACACTGAATTCAAAAAATAGAACCAAACTTTACCGAGTTCAGTGAGATCTCCTCTATTGATGAAGGCATTGGAGATGGTCTTTGTTCTCTGTCATACCCCTTGGCCACCCATGAGTGCCTTGGCGATCTCCTCAAAGTGAGGGTTCTTTTGGAGCTTCTCAAATTAAAAGTAGTCTACTCTTTCTCTTAGCTTGAACAGTTAGGAGAGGGCCCTTTCTCCAAAAGGCACCCACCTCCCCTTGACATAGCGAATTGATTCTTCCTTTCCCAATTTGCATAGGAGATTCGCTGCTATAGCTCTTACGAGTTCAAGTGTTGGCATATCTTTTCCTAGCCCCTTCTCTCCACTTCTTCCTTGAAGGGCGGAACAAGTTCCTTGAACCTATGCGCCAAAATACCTAGATTTTATAATACTTTTATTATATAATGCAGGTATAAGTGAGCCAAACTTGTGTTGGGAAAATTGGTAAATTGACAAGTTATGAAATGATAAATTTAATTGAACTTAGGGAATTGTGTATGAGAACAGGGGTACAATTGTCATTTAGCAAATGGGACATGAATATGAAAATCATTAAGTGTAGAGATGGGCCTGATACAAATAAATAAATTCTGATTGCAAAATTAAAGAGATGAGGGCTAGTTGCAAATTAATAGAAAGATTTGATATTATAATAATGGGAAAACAAAAGCTAAATCATATTTTGGTCTCTCCCAAAGCTAGGGTTCACGTAGGAAGAGAAGGAGAGAGAGCCAAGAAGGAAGAGAGGAAGAGAAGGAAGAAAGAAGGAAGAGGAGGAGAAAGAGAAGATCAAGAGTATGTATGTCTTAGGATGAAGTGTATTTTTGGATTCTAGGGCTTTGGTATGGAATTAGATGCTCTTTGGTTTAGGTTGTGTGCAGTCACACAAACATTTAATTTTAGAGTTATAAATTAAAACCCCAATTGGTGGAAAATAACCATGGAATCATCACATTTATGTGGTTTTATAAAGAATTGGTGGACCTTAGGTAGTGTTCTTGGATTTTCACCTAAGGTTTTGTGTTTTGAGGTTCCATAGCACCAATTTAAGTGTTGTGGAATTGTTTTGAATGAATTCAAGTTGGTTTTTGAGGTATTATGAATTTATAGAAGTTGTATGGAGTGAATTGACATCAAAAGTGGAGAAAAAATAACAAAATCTGGGCAATTTTCGGAAGGTGTACGGTACATGAACAGTATTGTACGGTACACACCTTCAGCAAAGTGTCTGCGGTACATGAGCAGTGGTGTGCGGTACACCTGACCACAGTTTTCCTATTTCGACCAGTTTTCATATTTTGGCCATAACTTGCTCATTTCTTATCCGATTTGAGTGATTCAAGTGGCTACGTAAAATAGACCTAAGGAGGGCCAAACTTAAGAATAGGAATCATAAATTCTGATCCTAAGTGGCTAAAAATTCTCTCAAAGTGGGACGTATGCGAGCAATTCTGGTTCCAGCTTTGAACATAGAGTAGTCGGGTTGTTTGAGGACGTAACTTGGAGTTCGGTGCTCGGGTGGGTGATTCAGTTGGAATAGAACCCTTAGCACCTTAGCTTTAAATGAGTACAGGACCTAGAGTCAAACATGATTAAGACCCCAGAAAAATATAGGCAATACAAACTATCCCCGATTATATGTCGGTAGATTGATTAGTTGGCATGAAAATGCCATAACTTTGAATTAGGATAATCCGATTGAAATGATTCCAATTCTAAGTAAAGAGCAGACTCATGAGAAGAGACAGATGAGTCTAAAGTAAAAAAGCATCAGTACCTCATTTGCCTTAGCAAAGCTTCGCTTTGCCTCGGCGATATTCGTTTAGTATGATTATTTGCTTAATCACTAAGAGTGAATAAATTGCATTTGACTAGGTGCGGGTGAAGCCGACAACCTGACCTAGGATTGATATCGAAAAGGAAACGGAATAGATAATTGGTTTGTTCTCTGACTCTATCCTTAATTCAAGTATTTTGGTAGTTTACCAATTAACTATGAATGAGTACATGAATCGAGTACATGAATGAGTATGTGATATAATTATGTAGACTGAGTATATCTTTGAAAGGATAATACGAAAAGGGAATATGAAATGTGATAGTGAAAACCAAATAAATGTGAATGATGATAAGGACGGGGATTCATTAAAGCGGAATCAGAATCATAAGTAATTGAATGATATAGAATTAACGCTGACGGGATGCGCGATAGGCATACGTCACGAAGGCGCCGAGAATTATCGATGCCCTTGGCGGGATGCACTAATCGACGTCGGAATCATGATGGCTTATGGCATTGAAGAAATTTCCCACTTGGCCGGGATGCGCAATCCAGCATCGTCATGATGGCGTATGACATTTAATTGATACCACGATGTCGGGATGCACCAAGCGACATCGTGATGGAAGCGAATAAAGTGATACCGTGCGGGTGCGCAGCGGCATCCGTCATGATGGGAGATAAATTGTAAATGTATACGGCATTACGAATAATGATAATAAGGCGGGATTCATCAAGCGGAATCCGCCCGAGAAATTATGAATCAGATAGTCGAATTGAAATAGCCAACAATGACGAGTGCAATGAGATATTTTTTTTTATGAATATGCTTGAATCTCATGAAATGAATTGTTGCATTGAAAATGCATGATATGATATGTAAATGATTTGTACATTGAAAGCATGAGTATATGTTGATATATATTAGGCGCGGATTTAATGATAAATGCTGCAGGGATTAAGATTTAATATTGGAATGAAGCTTATGAACCAAGATGAAAATGCTTAGCGTGTAGTTTTAACTATCTTGCTTGGTGTCAGTAAACAAAGAGAAGAAGGCCAAGATCGCCTTGTGCTGAGTCATAGAAATACGGTATAAGTGTATACTCCGTGAATTTTCAACGTATCATCTTTTGAGCAGTGGTGTTTGTAGCAAAGGATAAACCACGAGCTTGATTTTTTGTGATCATCTTGAAAAGGGCATAGAATGTACTAACGTAATATGTATTTTGTTATTAATGTTTATGGGCCTCTTAGAATTGCTTTAGAAATTGTAATGATTATGGAAGACATGGCAGCTTAACCATGACTAAATGAATTAATAACATGTTTTGATAAGATAAATGAAAGCGTCGGAGTAAGTAGAGACTCAGGTTCGGATCACGCCATTCGGGTCGGTAGAGTTAGTGCGTGACATTTTGAAAAGAAAATTTATGTACGAAAGAACCGTAAAATAAAAGAAATAAAACCGAGCGTCCCCGGGGTGTCGGTTCGGACTCGCCTTTCGGGTCGGATCGGGCTCGAGGGTCGTTACAAACCCTCTTTCTTTAAAGAAAACCTTCTTGGCGAGATATTTTTGAAGAACCTTTTCTCCCTTGTTAGAAAGGAACACCCTTGCTCCTTGTGATTCACCTTTTACTTCCTCGATTTCCTCTCTGTTTCTCATGTGAGGCAGTTTTCACGGTTCTCGGATTGTCTTCACGATAGTAAAAAACTGTTGAATTTGTAGTCCGTTTTACGATTTTCATACAATATAATTGCCTATTTTATGCGAAATATGTACTATTTACCAAATTTATATTTTGCGAAATTTAGCAGTGAAAATTCAGCCAAAATGGAAGTGAAAACATAATAAAGACTACAGTGATTGTGACAAAGAATCAAATTCAAGGCGAAAGTGATATTAAAACGACAAAAGCTGATTTGCGACATAATGGGAACTTCTTTGAGACCAAGGCAGGAAGAACTGGAGATAATGTTGCGCTGTTTTGAGTTCGCGACCAAAAAGTAAAGTGAATGGACTTGCAGTATCCCTAGGAAATTCAGTTGCGGCAAGATATAAGTTGGAGACTCCCAACCAAGGTCGCGACACAGGTGCTCTCGCGATAATAAGAATGAGAGTACGAGTTAAAAGAATGTGTGACCAGAAGTGAGGTTGCGACAGGAGGGCATAATTGAAGTCGTGACATATTCTTAAGGTCGCGACATAAATTTCAGACATGAAAGAAATGATTAGGTGATTCGTGCCACAGTAGGGTGATCCGGAATCAACAATATTTATATCCTAAATTCCTCCTCTTTATACAGCAAAGCTACTCGATTATAAGCACGGTTCTAGGGTCGGGCTCAGGGGATGGAGTTTTCTTTGAATGACTATGATGAGGTTGATTTGGTGAATTCAATTTGGATTTTGGGGTTTTGGTATAAACAGGGGGTGTTGGTTGTTCACAGGTTGAAACTAAAATAAGAAAAAAAATGTAAAATAGAACCCCTTGAAGTGTCGGGCCACTGGTTTAGGGTTTTAAGGCAACCAACATGCCCTCGGGTCTTTTTCCTCGTGTTGGGGAGGATGACATATAGTCATTTCCTGAACCGGATCTTAATTTGGCTTTAAAACCTAAACCCTAAAATTTCCCTTCTTGAAACATAGCATTTAACTGGGCATAAATGTCCCTAATAGTGATAACATATCTCAAAAACCTACCCTACAGTAACTAATAGGAAACAACTAACTGGATAACAGGGGATCTAGTAATAAGCATCCATTGTAACCAAAAATCTTGCCAAATACACGTTAGTGAGGGTGTGCCTTGGAGATTTTAACCTAAGGTGAGAAGCAGGAACACAAATACCCATAACTGCATACATGAAAAACAGTAGAACTTCCAGCTTACCTCAAAACTAGTACCCATGGCCTTCCTCTTCAAGGAGGGAAGAGGTGCAGCAACCCATCCTCTGAGTTGTCATCCTCGGAGGAGTGTTTGTGCTTAGAAAGGGAGGAAAAGGAAAGAAAATGGGAGAAAGGAGGCCGGCGGAAACTACGCCCGCTCTACGTATTAGAAGTGAAGTGATTGATCCAAAGTTTGTGCGGATTGAGACTTATGGGTGCTCGGTGTATAGGAAATACCAAAAAAACAAAATCAAAAGCTATTCTGAGGATAAATTTGGAAAGAAAACGGGATCAAAACGTCAAAAAGCGGCGACATGAATAGTCTTGGAATGAACAATGGCGGGATGAATAGTGGCGGCGGGAGCAATTTCGCGGAGTTGTGACCAAAATTCTTGTGCTTCATTTTCTTATGTTTTACGCCTTCTCTTGAGATAACAATCACGATCTTCAGTTTATTTCGAATTCTTCATGCTTGGATCGACTCGACAATTTTGGCACGATTAACTATAAAAACTACAAAATTTATACAAAATCCGATCAGTAGAATAGTAGGGACCTTAATGTGCAAATCGAGTTAATTAGAATGATTAGTACACTAAAAAAGCACTCAAAAGCTAAATAAATAGGGTTCAAAATAGCACTTTTTGGGCACTAAATACTTTAAACCTATACATTGCTAGTCCTTAGCAATGAAAGAAAGAAAGAAAGAGAGTGCATACAAAATGATAACAAAATAATGTTCACAAAAATGGTATTTCAAAAAGGTTGTGAATGGGTAATGCCTAACCCTAAGTAAGAATCATCAAAACCTAGCTCAATAACCATCACTAGAGAATGAATGCCATACAAAATTGAGTATCAAAAGAGCTTCCTTCTCAAAGACTCAACAGGAACTTCCACCATAATCTAAGTGTTTGTTTGATCAGTTCTCAACAATAAACAAGCAAACTAAGCTCTCCCCCGACCTAGCCTACGCCTGACCTAGCATGCTAATAACCTAAATAGATCGGACCGCTCTTATTCCACCGCTCATTTGTGTTTTAGAGGGTGCAATCTTTGAGGAATCGACCTCCTTAAAAGTCCATGTAACAGGGGATCTCTAGATGACTCCTAACCAATTAAGGCTTAGGGCACCCAGTCATAAGGGTCTTTTCGACCACAAACTCAGGTTTCACCTCGGACTGAATGATTTCGAGACTCCGGCACCTACAACCTTTCGGCTCCACCGTCACCCGTGCTTGAGCGCCCAAGTCGGTGACTCCCAACCAGTTGGCTTAGGGCACCGGGCTTTAAAGGCTTTCGCCATATACCCCTCGGACCGTGCTCGGGTTTCAAGGCAAAGTGTCACGACTTTTCTATTCTCTTTTCCTCTTCCTTTTTCTTTTTCTTTTTTCTTTTTGCTTTTTCTTTTGTTTTTGGAAGACACATTGGCGTATTCATGAAGTCACTTAACTTTATTAAAGGTGGTCAACGAAACTAGGGTAGGTTTTACAATGTTTAGGAGGTAGGCAATTTATCAGGTTATTAAGAAACCTGATTTGCACTGTGTGTGGTTAGCTAAAGGTGGAAGAAAGAAATCAACAAGAATTCAACTAATCATCCACTCAGTTAAGCATGGAACCAATCTAATATCAATATAATTGGACAAAGTTTCAATTTTTCAAACTACAGGCTAGGCAAAGCATAAAAATTTTGGTGCAATTTTTGAAATATATATATATATATATATATATATATATATATAAAATTGTAAAGTATAACAACTTTGCAAAGGAAAACCGAGGAAGCCACTAAACATCACAAAAAATGGTCTTGTCAAATAATAACAAAAACATAAATAAATGCCGCTGCCGGCTAACTTACACTACTCTGACGAATATCTCATTCATGTAATGGGGCTTGGATGGAAAGTTAGAGAAGGAAATGCTGCCCTCATGATGAGATGTGCTCGTTTTTGGATGAGGAGACTTCTGAAAACTCCGTGACATCTTATTCACTTTCCGTTTGGGCTTGGAAATAAACAAGTTAGGAGGAGAAGAAAAGAGGAAAAAAAGTAACCAGTTGGATGTTTGAAATTTACACCTTCCTTAATAATTTCAAAGTGTTCTTCTTTATTATATTTGGATTCTACACTCTCTAATCTTTCCAACGGTACCAAAAACTCCTAAAACGGAGTTCGAATGAAAAAGTTATGAGGAAAACAAAATGAAGGTGATGCAGGTTGCGAAGATTAGCAAGTTGTGAAATTTCGCAAACGTGCGAAATTTTTTTTTTTTTTCAAATTTATATATATATATTTGAGAGACAATTTTATTTTTATAAATATATATAATAATAATAATAATAATATATAACATAAAAGACAAAATAGTGCAAAGTGGAAAGCGATAAGCCTTTATTTAGGTGCGAAAGTCGCAACACACGAAATTTCGCGGAGTTCATGAAATTTTAAACCACGGACCTCCTTCCAAAATTTTACCCAAACCGTAAAATAAACACATAAAAAGTTAAGAAAAATTACATAAAATTGAAAAATAAGCTAAAAACAAATATTAACTAAAAATTAGAAAATACGAAGAAAAAATTAAAGAAATCAAATAAAATAAAATAAAATAAATAAAATAAGAAAAATGAAAACAAAAAATGTGGGAGACTGTGCTCCCCCGAAACCAGTTTCTCTAGCCTTTGGAATTTCTTTAGGCTATTGAGCTTAGAAATGCGAAGTTCGGGTGCTCAAATCCGAACCCATTGCAGGAACCATCCACTATGCCATGCGGTGTGAGCAACTGCCATCTTCTTTGAGGTAGTGACGAAGGTTTGAACAATGGCCACTAGCTTCTTAAGGTTTTGCAGGGCAGGCAGTGATGGGGTGGCCTTTATGGTGGGTGCTTTAGGGTTTGAGTGTGCTGCAGGTGTGGGCAAGATATACACTGAGTTAATAAGGCGGGGTAGAGGTGGCAGTCTTGGTGTTCTTCCACTGCCTCCTCAGTCAACAAGGGAAGGATTTCTTCTTCTCTCCTCCATGGCCCATAGACAACACATGATTATGGGGCATCCTGCAGTTCCTCAGGAGCTTCTTTTGGTTCCTCTTTCAATTCCTCCTGAGCTGCGGTTGAGCACATTCACCCAGTAGTTTGATCGAAGCACTCTTCCTCCAGATTCTCTTCCTCTTGATGTGAGATGGATTGCTGCAAGATGTCAAATTTTTTATCGAACCCATCCAATTCCTTGCTCAGGGAGCTCTCCATTGTCTCAATTTCACGGTGCTTTGAACATTCAGCACCTACGGTCCTCAAATTATCCACTAGTTTGCTCAAATTCGGGATGGCTTGTTCAACAGGGGATGAGGTTGGTGGTTGTTGCTGCTGAGAAGTGGGGGCATAATATGGAGAAGCAGGAGGTGCATAAGTTGAGGGAACACTATAGACGGGTGCACTCATCCATTGGTCTCTATAGTCCCTCATAGACCTAGTTGGGTTTGGATTTCTCTCCATGGGTTGCTGACCCTGCCATGGAAGGTTCCTGTAATCCCTCATGGACATGTATTATCTAGGGTTTCTCTCCACAAGGTACTCATTGTATTGTTCTCCCTCTCCCATTTGGTCACAATTCAAACCCATTGGACATGCAATCCTGCAGCAAAAACACGGCAAACACCCAACGACCAAGAAACAATCCTACCTAAAAGGTTAGGGTTACTTAAAAAAAAAAAAATGTGAACTAAAACTAAAAAGACTAATAGTAAAGTATATACAGAAAGAAATTCACCAGGACTTGTGATGAGGATCACAAGTGTTCATCAGGTCATCATTTGCACTTAGGCACCATCCTCGGCAACGGCGCCATTTGATTCGTGCCATAGTAGGGTGATCCGGAATCAACAATATTTATATCCTAAATTCCTCCTACTGTCGTAGCAAAGCTACTGCAGTATTGTGGTTCTAGTGTCGAACTCAGGGATGGGATTTCTTTGCACAAATGACTAACAATGAGGTTTAATTTGGTGAATTTAATTTGGATTTTAAGGTTTTGTAAAAACAGGGGGTGTTGGTTGTTCACAAGCTGAAACTAAAATAAGAAAAAATGTAAAAAATAGAACCCTTGAAGTGTCGAGACCTTTGGTTTAGGGTTTTAAGGCAACAGAAACATGTCCTCGGGTCTTTTTCCTCGCGTTGGGAGGATGACATATAGTCATTTCGAACGGATCTTCATTGGCTTTAAAACCTAAACCCTAAATTTCCCTTCTTGAAACATAGCATTTAGCTGGGCATAAATATGTCACAACGGTGATAACATATCTCGAACCTACCTACGGTAACTAATAGGAAACCTTCTTAAGCTGGATAGGGGATCTAGTGATAAGCATCCACGCTAACCAAAAAGCTTTGCCAAATACACATTAGTGAGGGTGTACTGGGAGATTTTAACCTAAGGTGAGAAACGGGAGCATGGCTCTCATAGCTTTGCATACATGAAAACGGTAGAACTACGGCTTACCTCTCAGAGTGTAATTTACTTGATGGCCTTCCTCTTCAAGGAGGAAGGAGAGATATATCCCAACCATCCTCTGAGTTGTCATCCTGGGAGAAGTGTTTAGTAAATTTGAGAAAAGAGAAAGGAAAGAAAATGGGAGAAAAGGAAGTAGCGGGAAACTTCCATGCAGATCTCTCTATTCTTAAGTGATTGATCAGAAGTTTTGCAACATGGAACTAAAGTCGTGACAAAGAAATTATTTGAAGAGGTCAAAGCATGGTGCCGTGAATCAACATAGCGGAAATAGGAACCAATGTCGCGACATAAAATCGAGGTCACGACATATATTCCAAAACAAAGCAGAACAGTGAGGTCATGACCAGAAATAGAAAAATTGAAGGGAACTGTTGAGACTTATAAATGAGATTGTGACTAGATATGAAGAAGGGAATGTCGCGACATACTTTTGAGGTCGCGACAAGAATTGCAATGAGCAAGGAAAATACTTGGTCGCGACCTAAATTCCACGTCGCGACAAGAAAACAAGCAACCCAGTAGATTTAGTCCGACCCGGCAAAGACTCGAGACAAATGGATGGCGTCGCCTTTGAAGAGGTCGGCATTGAATTGGTCGCGATAGCAATTGCGGGGGAACAAGAGGAAAGAAGGTTGCAACTAGTTCACGAGGAGTCGACATCTTCGGACAATCATACCAAATTTACTGCGTCGACAAACTTTTGAAGTCACGACCTAAAATAGTGAGCTGGGCCATGCATTTTAGGAAAATCCACCTAGAGTCTTGGAATCGGTGATTCCCGAAAGTCATAAATACCGATTACACGGTTTTAGAAAGGGAGGTTTTCTTTTGGGAACCAGGCGGAAAGAAGAAAAATCATTGTATATTGCAGAATAGATTTTTTTTCTTATATTTTATTTTATTTTCTTTCATTTCTTGGAATATGAACCAGCGATCTATTAGAATGTTGAAGCTGGAAGTGATATTTCAATTTACTGCCTGAGTTTAAATGAAATCTAGACTATTTCTAGAAATCGTTTCTTCTCAGTTTATTGCAACTGTAGTGGGAGTAATTTATAAGTGCTCCATTGTCGATTGTAATGCAGTTTTCAGAAGTGCAACTTCCACTAGTTTGAATTTATTGTTAGTTACAGTCTTTCTTGCATAAATTAGAAGGAAGTACCTGGAATTTGGGGAGTATTTATTTGGTTGATATGTTTTTCATGTAATTGTTCCCAATAGTAGTTTCGAAATACCCCTCCAAGGATTGTGTCTTGCTTTTATTTCCAAGAGGCCTTCTAAGTGACACAGAAATGGAGATTCCTGAGAGCTTAGAATAATCAATTTGTGGGTTTGCTAAACTGCCATTGAAGAACTCCTGAGCTGTGAGAGTTCACTTAGATAAATTCCCAATTTTAAGTGAGTGTTGATGTCACGACATTGCTTAACATTTTTAAGTGATTGGTCCCAATGTCGCGACTCAGTTGAAGCGAAGTCGCGAATCTAAGAAAATGTTGCGACATTGTAGGATCGATGTCGTGACTTTGACAAGAATGTAGCAACTTTGGATGTCGATGTCGCGACTTCGCTATTATGTCACTATTAGAGTCGTGACTTTGTAAATGTGATGTTGCGACTCTGCAGGGGATGTCGCGACTCTGTAGGGAATGTCGCGACATTAAAAACACGACGTTGGGACTCTAAAGGGAATGTAGAGACTCTAATCCTAGTGTCATGACTTTGGGAAATCTTTCTGGAGCTGATATCGCGACATTGAAATGATGTCTCGACTCTGAGATGGAATTTTCAACTTCATGATTCTTACTTGTTTTCCTCAATTTAATTCATTTTAGCATACTCAATTCCTAAAGCTATCAGTGAATCATTATCATTGTTGGATACATAAAAGTGAGACATTTATATAGGGTTTTAAGCCCCTCAACTCATGTTTTGCTTTCATTTTGTGTAGAATAGTTGCTTTTGACATTTTCAACCGTTTTTATGCATGTGCAGGTTGTTCGATGTCCCATGCACATTTTCGTAGCGATTTGGTTCTAGAGAACAAACGTAGATCATCGTTGTCGATTACAGATGCTGTCAGGAGACCCATGGTAGTTCTAAAGTGAAGAGAGGCAGCTGTGGAGGTAGTGGTACCGGTACCGGTTAAGTTTGTGGAGGTAGTGAATGCAGGTACCACACTAAGCTGAATGCAGAATGCCCACATGCGGTGGAAGCGTTAGTCTTTGGTACCCAGTGGGTACAGAGTGCACTTTTGGTACCACACTAAGCGAGATGCGTACCAACATGCAATCTTTGCAGGATTTGAGCGGAATGTCAATCTTGGTGCAAGGGCACGCTCATCTTTCGATCCCCACTTTGAGATCACTAATGAGGATTGTATTTAAGCCCACTTTAGGGCAGAGTTAGAGGATTTTAGATTCTAGGGTTTTGGCTCTAACCTTTGGAGTGTTTTCTCATATTTTTCTAGGGTTTTCATAAAGTAGGGTACTTAGTTTTCTTTTGATTATGAGTTTTGAAGCATTTTCAGTTGGTTTTATAACTTGGTGTTTATTAAGAGACTCTGCGTTTTTGATATCTCAACCTTGCCATTAAAGTGTTATTTCTCAATTCCAAATTACTAGTAGTGTTCCAGAAATTATGAATCAATTCTCAACTTTAATGGAGTTCTAAACCTCCATGATAAGGCTCTAACGGTGGAAACTCACTCCCTTAAAGGTAACAACCCTCAATCCCTCTTTTGATAACTGATAGGATTTATGCGATGTGAACACTTGTGAAAATTCTTCTAAAACCTTAGTTTGGCATCTTCTTGACAACGTGTGGTGAGAATCTTGTTACACGTTGCTTGATCTCAAATGCAAACTAAGAGTCCAAACTCATCGTGCGAGCAAGCGTTTGATGTAATTGTTATTCTTTGTCTTACAAAATCTTTTAAAGTTAAATCCCCCATCGAATACCGTTCATCATTGGCTCCTAGATGAGATTGTAAGTGAGAGGTGGGTGTTACCTAGTTGGTGGTGAGCAGAAACCTAAGGATCCTATCATCCACCCTTCTAGTTTTACAATAGTTTACGTCAATCGGTTAATAAATCAATCAATCACAACCCCCTAAATTTTACCTTAATCGCACATTCATCGGAAAGCAATCCCTAAGGATCACCTAGGAAACCACTCCCTGTGGACTCCCACATTATTATAATGCTTGACGACATCAATCCTACGCTTGGGAATAATTTCAGTAGACGAAATAGATGAAGCAATCATCAAAACACATATTATCATCTCATAATTTTCAATAACGATTCAATTGATTAAATCTAACTAAACTACAAGAAATCAAAAGAACTTCAATCAAATCAAACACACCAAAAATAAACTAAACATGAAATGAAATAATAGTGAATACAGAGAAATTAATTGGAAAATTCTCACAGTGATTTCCTTGAAGCTCAAATTTGAATTTATCAGTCTTTGGCAAGAATTTCTTGATTTTGAAGGATTTTCCACTTAAATTTGACAATAGCAACAAAAATATATGGGTTGCCTCCCAGCAACTGCTCAGTTTACTCTCTTTAACTGGACTTGGCTGCAATATGCTCTCTTTTCAACAATTTTATCAACATGTCTGATATAGGACTATTCTTCAATCAGAATTCCTCTAAGATAATGTTTCAGTCTTTGGCCATTCACTTTGAACTCATTCCTTGAATTTGTTTTCAGTGTCACTGCCTTAAGAGGTGTAACTGTAATTATTGTGTAAGGACCACTCCACCTTGACTTGAGCTTCTTGATGAGTCCAAAACTCATATATTTTTAAGTCCATTTTTCTTTCATTTTTGAGAGTTTAAGGTTCAATTTAATGCATAATTATGAATCTTCACCTAGATTTGTGTTTTGAAAGGTTTTAATGCAAAAGAAGCAAAAAGAGCAAGAAAAATAGTAAAAAACGGTTAAATCAGGAAGTTGCTAAATGTCGCGATAATTACATCTTTGTCGCAACAAAACCTTAAGCAGATACAAGAAGAAATGTCACAACAATTGGAACTCTGTCATGACAAAAGGTTGAAAATATCCCATGGAAGACAATAGAAGATTATTGCGACATTCCAAACTTATGTCGCGACACAAAACAAGTCAGAAGGCAGAAGAAGTTTGTCGTGACATTTTGCAACTCTATTGTGAAAAAGAACAAAGCAAATGGCAACAATGAAAATATGTTGCAATAGAAGATAAACATAAATCATGAAGAAACACTTGACTTTTGTTGCGACATACAAATTCCTTATCGTGACACAATGAAGGGCAAACTGAAGAAGGAATGTCACAACATAGTGATTTGTGACCCAATGGGGTATTAATCAACAAAATTTATAACCTAATACCTCATACTAGCGTAGCATAACTACTAAAGTATAGTGGTTCTAGGATCATCTACATAGATGGGTTTTCTTCGTGGGAATGACTGACAATGAGGCTTAAACTGGTGATTTCATTTTGGATATTGGGGTTGCGATAAAAAGAGTGGGTTTTAATGGCTAAAATTTAAAATAAAATGGATTAAAATATGGAAAGAAGTCCCTTAAAGTATCAGGTCACTAGGCTTAGGTTCTTAGGCAAATGAGAGGTTTTCAGGGTCTTTTCCTCGCATTAGGGAGGATAACATATAGTTATCTCCCGAATCGGTTCTTCATTTAGCTATAAAAACAAATCCTCATTAAATATCCTTGAAAATGACATTCACTTCCCATTAATGGTCTCAGACAGGTAAAACATGTCTGTGACTCACTCATTATTATAGTAGTAACTAACTAACATCACTTGGATCTAGCATTAAGTATCCAATTACTGAAAAGTTGACCTGATATCAACTATTCAAGGTGACTCGAAGGGATCGAAACTTAGAGTTGAAGGAAGAACATTAATGGCGGTGAATACTGTTTAAAAACATGGAAGCCACTTGCATTGTCACGGAGTTCCTTTACTTGTTACTTCAGGGGAGAGGTTTAGCCACTCATCCTTTGAGAAATCATCCTCATAAGCTGTTTGGCTGAAGGGAAAGAGGAGAGAAAAATGAAAGAAAATACGAAGCTTCCCGAGCAAGCTTTCTTCACTCAAATATGAACTTCAATAATGAAAAACTTATCCTTCTACAAAGTCTTCGGGTATTTCATACCACCCAAAATCAATACAAATTACCAAAAGATACAAAATAAAACACTATTACATAGGGATAAAGTGGGAAAAACACAAAAGGCTCAAAAATTCAAATGTGGTAGACATTTTTGCAGGGGTTTATGAATTTTTGCAGCCTTCGCAGTTCTTGATTTCACCATTCGGGTGATAAATTCTGACCCTTATTGGACTGTAAGGTTGCTTATGCATCTTCTTTATACCTTTTGCTTCTTCTATGCTCTTTAACTTTGACGCAATTAGGTTCTTCATGTTTGGGAGAAGTAGTCCTATCTTCAATATATGTATAGCCTTTGAAAACAACAAAACTTGCACAAAAATTGATTAGTAGCATTGCTAGGTCCTTAACATGTCAACTAGGTTAATTAGGCTTATTACTACACAAAAAATGCTCAAAACATGAAGTGTTAAGGGTATGAAACAACACTATTTGGGTAGTAATCACATAGCAAAGAATGTAGCGACACAAGTAGGCCAGAGTTCACTAGGATTTTTTGCGACAATGGATTCCATGTTGCGACAAACCATACAAAGATCAGTAGCACAAGGCAAGTAAAGAATGTCGCAACAAGCAAAACTTTGTCATGACAATTACCAGACTATGTCAACTGAAGTTTGTCATGACATTTCATAACTTTGTCGCAACAAAAGAAGGAACAAGGCAATTAAAGTTTGTCTCGACAATAAGTATTTTTGTTGTGACAATCACTCAATAAAAATGTCACTCACAAAGGCTGCAACAAAGTCAAGATAAAGGGTTAAGGCATATAAGCTGCAAAAAATGTTGCGACATGTATGAACTTTGTCGCGACAAACTATTCAAGGGCAAGAAACTGAAGACATAGAAAAAAAATGTAGCGACAAGCCCATAACAAAGCTCGAAGGCGCGCAGTAGCTTCTGATATCCGCGACATAAGCCAACTTTGTTGACAAAGACATCAGCGGAGCTTGCATTGAAATCACAATTTAAGCACAGAATTACGGCTTGACATTTATGAATTTATTAAATGAAGAGTTAGAACAAGAAGACATCTTTGAATCGAGTCTTTAGCAACTTTTGATAACCTTAAGCTTAAGTGAGGAAGTGAAATCTCTTTGTATATATATTTCTTTGTATTTTCTTTTCTAGATTTGTTTTAGGATTAGAGTAATCGATCTAAGCTAAAATGTGGAGCTTAGATAATTGTATATCGAATTTCATTTCTGTTTGAATTCAAGTGGAATTTGGAAGTTTTTTTTTTTTTTTTTTTTCTGAAATCCAGTTTATTCAATTTGGTGACAATTTCAATGAATTTATTTTATCAACTAGTCATTGCTATTTGTGATCCAGTTATGGAAGGATGAGCTCCCTATGGGAAGAAATTTGATGTTTTGATGATTGTTTATAGTATTAAATGATGTTTTGGGTATGAAAAATGGATTGATGTAATTGGCACTGCTCTTATATTGAGTTGTTCTGAATATCACTTTGATTTCAGTGTATCATCATTTCAGGCATTCTTACATGCATAGAAGGCCAAAAGCAGAACTGCTACCATTGGACACTGAAATTGAGAGAACACTGAGAAATCTAAAGAAAGTGAGAATAGCAGAAGCATCAATCATGGAAGAGCAAAGGGAGACAAATCAAGACATCCCAATTGTTGCAGTTGAGAGACCTTAGTAGAGATAGAGAACAATGGAGGACTTTTGGAAACCTATCATCAAGGATGAGTACTTTACTATCAGGCAACCTACAATAGAAGCAACCAACTTTAAGCTAAAGCTTGCACTCATCAACATGGTTCAACAACACCAGTTCACTAGGCACCCCAGTGCAGATCGCAATGAGCATCTGGGAAGATTCTTGAGGATGGCCAACATTGTCAAGCTAAATGGGGTCAATCTAGATGTTAGCAAGCTACATTTGTTTCCATTTTCACTAAGGAATATAGCAACTAGTTGGTTTGAGTCCCTACCATATGGTTCAGTCAACACATGGGAGGAGCAAGTAAAGGCATATCTGAGTAGATTCTTCCCCCCTCCTGTCACTTTAGAGAGGAGGGGAGAAATCATTGCCTTCAAGCAAAAAGAAGATAAGTCTCTTTATAATGCTTGGAAAAGGTACAAGTAGTTATTGAGAAAATGCCCAATGCATGGCATAGAGCAGATGACTCAATTGGATATATTCTACCATGCCATGAACTACACCTCGAAAGGGACAATTGATGCAGCCTTAGGAGGGGCCTATAGAATGAAGAATGCAGAGGAAGCCACACAACTTATTGAGGAGTTAGCTAAGAGCAATTACAGAGATCCATCTAAAGCTTTAGGGAGTAGTGACGGATTGAAATGAGGTGTGATTGAGTTGAATAAGATGATTGCAATTGAAGCCAAACTAGATGTGATCATGAACAGACTCAACAACAAGGAAAGAAGAAATCATTCAGCCCATGAAGTAGGGATTGTGGAAGATTCTGAAAAGAAAAATGAAGGACTTGCTCATGAAGGTCCTTACCAAGTGGAGGAAGCTCAGTATATTCAAGGAAATAGGAGCCATAACTTCAAGCCAAACAATAACCTTCCAACCCACTACACACCTGCTTTAAGGAACCATGAAAACCTATCATATGGAGGTGGAATGCAGCAAGATCCAAGGCCAATGCAAAACTGTCAGTAGATCTATGCACCACTAGGGTTCCAAGGATCAAATCAAGGATTCCAGAAAAGGACACAGAATATTGAAGAATAAATGTTAGGGTTTATGGTAGAAAACAAGAGGATCCTGAACATCCATGAAAAAAAAATTACTGACATTTCTGTATTTCAGGCAAATACCATAGTTCAGACCAACACAAATGCCTCTCTGAAGAACCTTGAGACTCAAGTAGGGCAGCTAGCCCTAACTCTGCAGAACTAGTCTAGAGAAGCAATCCCTAGTGACACAACGAGGAATCCAAAGGATTGTATGGCTATAACACTCAGAAGTGGTAGAGAATTGAAGAAAAGAGAAGAATATGAGATAAAGCTGATTGAGAAGGAAGAGCAAGTAGAAATTGGCAAAGAAAACAAATTGAACATAACATAATTAGAACTTGAAAGAGAAAAATCAAAGGTGCAACAAGAGCAACAAATGAAAGAGGGAGCATTGAAATAGAAGGAGGAAGTGAGAGCCTATCAACCTCCTATTCCATTCCCTCAGAGACTACATAAGTTAAAATTAGATGATTAATTTGCTAAATTCTTGAACATGTTCAAGAAATTAGAGATCAACATTCCTTTTTCTGAGGCATTGGCTCAGATACCTCATTATGACAAATTTATGAAGGACATCATCAACAAGAAAAGGAAGTTGGATGAGATTGGGTGGTAAGCATCGTGAGTGCGATTGATAATCGAGAAGAACACGTGATTAGGTGCCAGACTAGGGTGAGCGGAATCAACAAGATTGTCATTCTGGATCCTCCTACCACCGTAGTCAAGCTCTTTATGATGTAATGGTCACAAGTGAACACGGGGTGGGTTTCATCCCATGAATGTTTGCATTAGTGTTTGAAAGGTGGGGCCAGGGCTTTAGTTTGGATTTTTCGGACTGATTTAGCAGGGGAGGTTGTTTGTTCAACTGACCCCAACTGTCTTGTTGAAGTGTGAAATGAAGTAACCTTGAGCTGGGTCATAGCTTGATAACATGGGGGGTATTACGATTGTCCTCGGGTTATTTTAGCATTAGGGCAAATGACATAGTCAGAAAGCGAAAACCGGATCTTTGTTTAGCTGGCAGAAACCTAACCACAGAACCACTCACATTTGAGTCAAGACAAATTATTATGCATTCAAAGTCCCGTTCGGTTTAAAACCTAACATAACCTCATTTCAATGGCTCGTAAATGGCATCTAAAGGATATCGGTGCATCTAGCATTAAATGCTGAACCTAAAGCATGACAAGTATTGACCAAAGGAACAACATTAAATGGCATTAAACCTAGTTTGGAAGTGGAACCATAAAATGGTACTGTATCATTTAAAACCAAGAGGACAACCTGCAGTAGCCCCAAAACCAAGCTAGCAACCCTCATCTTCAGGCTGTGAGAAACGCCAAGCATCCCTTGAGTTGTCATCCTCAAGGGGGGTGTTTGGCAGCCGAGAAAATGAAAGAAAGAAGAGAGAGAAGAGAGCAAATGAAACCCTAAAATGAAAGCTGCGGGAAACTTTATAAAAAAATGAAAAGTTGCTTAGGTTACAAAGTTTGTAATTGGTTTATATAGTACAACTTAAAGTGTGAAAATAACTAAAACACCTAAAATGAGAAATTACATAAGGGCTATAATGGTAATACATCAAGCATTAATGAGTCGTTTGGGATCGAATAAACAAAAATCACGAGGCGAGCAATTTCGCTATGCGGAATTTATTAGGACGAAAATTCGCTAGCCTAGTATTTTACTAACTAGCAAATTCTACGGAGATGACGGGGGTGGAAGAATTTAGAAAACATCATGATGAACTAAGCTGGTACTTCAATTCGGTAACTGGCGAGTATTGTGAGATAATTGAGTAAGTACTAAACTAGGCACGATGAGATTTGGCTAGCTAGCGGGGAATTTCGCTAACTGCAAAAATTCTCAATTTAAGTGGATTGGGAGTTTTGTAATCAGTGAAATTTTAGCAATCATGAATTTACAGGATTATCTGCTCCCTTCTTTGCTCTTTGCATCCTCTTTTTGCTCTTGCATCCCACATTTTCCTTGATAATCCACTTCACATTCCTTCATTTTAATGGTGGCAAATAGTTCCAATCTTCTTGGTTGAAGCACATAACGATATCGAATTTCGAACTAAGTGGCGAGCATGCAAAAACACATAAAATCACCAAAAACAAGCTACGAAATGGACTCGGTGGCACTAAGTGGACCTACACATCAATTGGCTTAATTGATATGATTAGTGTACAAAAAGCACTCAAAACCTATTTTGAATAGAGACTCAGTAGCACTTTTTGGGCACTGTCACACCTAACCGATACGTTGCTGGTCCTTGTGATGCTAAAAACATAATGGGATGCATGCGTTGCTTTCTCAGTATATGGTTGAAGTGTATGTACAAATAGGCTGCAGCCCCCACTTTGTAGACAGTTTACACCACGTTAGAAAACCGACATGAGAGAACAAAACCATACAAGAATAAGCTTTAAGGTTAACACATCGGATCCAAGGAACTCAACTTCTTTCACAATCCTAATGGTTCCTAATGTAACCGGGCGAGCGATAAATTGCAAAGTATTCTTCCCCAAACCTAGCTCTTGGCATGGCCTTAAATTCTGGCGAACAACCTAGATAGGAATAGCTACACTCTTATTTCTCTAATTGACTACATTGTAGGGTGCAATGCTTAAAACTTCGACTTCACCAGAGTCGGGTGTAGCGGGGTCAGATGACTCCCGACGATGAAGGGTTGGGGCGTCAAGCGAAAGGATCAGCCCGACCCTGAGAAACTCTGCGGGAATACCGGACTGCGAGATGACTTAGAATCAAGCACCACAACACGCTAAACTCTACCCATTCACCGTGTAGCGAACACTAAGTCGATGACTCCCGACGATTAGGAGTTTAGGGCATCGGGCTTTGAGGCTTTCGCCATATACCCCTCGGACCGTGTTCGGGCTTCAAGGCAAAGCTTCACGACTTTTATTTTTCTTTTTCTTCTTTTCTTTTTCCTTTTTGCTTTTTCTTTTCTTTTTCTTTTTGGAAGACAACATTGGTCTTCATATATGGGTAACCTGGCCTATTATGGGTGAGAGTCGACCGGAGTGCAGGCCGGCTATGAGTGAAAGGAGATAAATAATTTCCTGACCTATTGGTACGATGGGTGTGCGGTGTGTGAATTAGCTAAAGGAAATGTTCAAGGTTGAACATCTTTGAAACTTCAATTGACCAACTAAATCATGCATGGAGATTGGTCTAACATTAAGGTAACAAACAAGGTTTCAATTCTTCAATTAAAAGCAATTCAATTGTTCAATTAAAGGCAATTGAATTGTTCAATTAAAAGCAATTCAATTGTTCAATTAAAGGCAATTCAATTGTTTAATTAAAAGCAAAAGTAGATACACAAAATAAAGACATAAAAGTACTTTGCACAAGTATAATACTTTGTAAATAATCTTTGGCCAAAGCTTTGATATAACCAAAATAAGCTATCTGAGAAATATAGCTAAACATGCAAAAATATCAGCACCTCTTATTGGCTGCCACAGCGGATCTAAACAAAGTGGTAGAAGAAATGGGTTGATATGTTTGAAAACCATACAAAAACATATGACAACTCCTACATCTAACTTTTCCTCCCAGTAAGAGCAGAGACATGTAATAGAGATAGGAAAGTTAGAGCAGAGTGTGACCACCACCAATCTCGTGGTGGTGGAGGATCCAAGGCTGCATTCTTTGTGTGACATGTCCAAGGGAGGCTCTTTGCTGTACAGCTGTTTGCTGGCTCATCTCTGTGGTCGGCTGTACGGGGAGGCAGGGTGACTCATGATCTGGCCCCGGAGCATATGGTAGTAACCAAATGCTCTAAAGTAGTCTCGTTTCGAGTCAACCTCGGTCGTCGATGCACGTGGCCAGGAAGCTATTGAACGGATAGCATCCATAACACGCTATCTCCTTTGAGTGTGACATGAACATACTCAGGAGAGTCTTGTCTTTGTATATGATGGGCGGGAGTGTCGTGTTTGTGTTTGACGGTGGAGGAGGAGATGGAGGCTATGTACGGCCTTTGGACTCATCGTCTCGACCTCGGGAGCATGAACATCTCACCATGCAGGAGTCCTCGCCTCCTCATGGTGCCTCCTCTTGGTCTGCTGTTGGAGGAAAGATCGGCATCACCATGCTTTCGATCCATAGACGGAGACTGAGGGCATCTAAATCCTCCCTCTCGTCCCGGGTCTCCTCTTGGAAAGCGGTGCTGGGGACACAGCTCGGCCGATCGTGGCATCAACGGTGGAGCTCTACCTTTCGAGCCGAGGCCCTTGCGGTGGACCTTATCTTCAAAATGTAGTAGGAGGTGTCCACCAGCCCGGAAGGGACTGAACAGTATCCACGAATCCAGCCTCCCAGGATGGCTCCCCCTCACGGCGGACGTAATCTTTGACGAAGAGGCTGGTCTTGACGAATGATCAAATAAAAACATACGAGGCGGGAGCCGCCCCTCGGAATGAAATGCAGTCTCTTTGGCAATACTCGTCTCGAAATCACGAGACCATCTCCGCATGGTCGGTTGAGGCCCGATCCAGATAACTCGGGGTAGGCACACCTTGTCTGCCCGAGGCAATCTTCTTGAAATGTCAGCCACGAGAACTCGGTCGCGGTCGTCGATAGTGAATCGAGCTCGGCGGACTAGGCGCTCCCGGGAGGGGTCATAGAATGGGTAGAATGAAGAACCACCGGGAGTAGTAAAAGCGTCGCCGACGATCATAAAAAGCGAAAGTGGTATTAACAAGTGGTCGCGTGGAGTCCGGGCGGAGTCGCGATCGGCCTTAGAACGTCGTCGCTTGACCCCCACGTAGAAAATCCCTGGTGGAGGCCCTACATTCCGGATGGGGTGGAAGCGAATAGGACCTTAGTCTCGAGGAGTGCAGGGATAATCGGGCTGATGGGCTCTCCTGCAGTGCTGTGGCGACCGGTGATGGCTCGAACTGGATAGAAGATAGCTCCCCCGGTCTGAGTCTGGGCCCGCTTGGAGGGCCGAGCCCTCCTGCATCTCCTTTGTGGCACTGGTGAAGGGGCTCGGGGTCCCATCAGTGCGGTATCTCTGAACGAGGCTCCTCAAGGGCCCACCTCGGGGGCGCTGGGGCGGAGTGGGCGGGGGCTGCTCTCTGCTAAAGTCTTGAGCACGACCAGGCCTCGGCGGGACCCACCTGCGGTGCGGACCGTAATGCTGGCCAGACAACAAGGACACGAGGGGCGGTGCGAGGCGGTGCCAGTGAGAGAAACTTGCGGTTTTGCACACTTGATTCAAAGGACTAAAGGTCACCCAACGCTTGTAATGTGGATTACAAGTACACATCAACTCATCATGCGTAAGTTGGCACCATCCGACACAGCGCCAATTTGATTACCGTGCCCGCGATGGGGTGGCGGAATCAACAAAATTTGTATTCCTAAGTTCACTCCTAGCTGGTAATTGACTACTTGCGATATGGTGAATCTAGAGATTCGAACACGGGGATGAGTTTTCATCCCACGAATGATTTGCATTAGTGTTTGAAAATTGGTGAGGCTTTAGTTTGGATTTTCGGACTTGGTTAAAAACTGGGGTGGTTGTTTGTTCACTGACTAACTGTAATGGCTTAAAGTGAAGTGTGATGGTAACCCTTGAGCTTGGGTCACTAGCTTGTAGCATGGGGGTAATTACGGTGTCCTCGGGTTATTTCCTGCATTAAAGCTGACGCGCTATAGTCAAAGCTAAGAAACCGGATCTTTGTTTAGCTATGAAACTAACCCTAGAACCACTCTATTTGAGTCTAGAAGACAAGTATTATGCATTCAGAGTCCCATTCGGTTTAAAAACAGTAACTTAACCTCATTTCAATGGCTCGTAAATGGCATCTAAAGGATGTATAGTGCATCGCAGTAAGTATGCTTGAACCTAAAGCATGGCAGTATTGACCAAAAGGAACAGCATTAAATGGCATTAAACCTAGTTTGGAAGGTATGGAACAATAAATACGATACCGTATCATTTAAAACAAGAGGACAACTGCCACAGTAACTGAAAACCAAGCTAGCCCCTCATAGCACAAGGCTATGAGGCTTAGCCAGGCATCCCTTGAGGTTGTCTCATCCTCAAGGGTGTTTATTGGCAGAAAAATGAAAAAGAGAGAAGAGAGCAAATGAAACCCTAAAATGAAAGCTGCGGGAAACTTTATAAAAAATGAAAAGTTGCTTAGGGTTACAAAGTTATGGTGGTTTATATAGTACAACCCAAAGTGTGAAAATACTAAAACACCTAAAATATGAAATTACATAAGGGCTATAATGGTAATACATCAAAATGTGGTCGTTTGGGATCAAATATACAAAAATCACAGGGGCAGCAATTTCGCTATGCAGGGGAATTTCGCTAGGATAGCGAAATTTCGCTAGCCCTGCGAGAAATTCTCTGAATAAGCGAAGTGGAAAATTTAAGCTATCAGCTTAACAATTTAACAGCGAAATTTAAGCTAACCTAAGCGAAATTATTATGAGATAGCGAAATTACAAATTTTCGCTAGGCACGGTAAATTTAAGCTGGCTAGCGAAGAGCTAAGCAACCTGAAAAATTCTCAGTACCCATTGGGATTGCGAAATTTCGCAATCCCGTGAAATTTTGTAATCTGTGAATTCTGGGATTGCTCTGCTCTCCCTTCTTTGCTCCACTTGCATCCCTCTTTTTGCTCTGCATCCCATTTTCCTTCAATAATCACTTCACATTCCTTCATTTTGACCGGTGGCAAATGATTCAATCTTCATGGTTCGTATAACTTGATATCGAACTCGAACTAAGTGGCCGAGGCATGCAAAAACCTGCAAAATCACCAAAAACAAACTCGAAATGGACTCAATGGCACTAAGTGGACCTACACACATCAATTGGCTTAATTGATATGATTAGTGTACAAAAAGCACTCAAAACCTATTTTGAATAGAGGCTAAATAGCACTTTTGAGCCTTAATCAACTGCTCTGAATGAAATGACTTCATAATTCCACACTATAGGGAAGCGTGAGTTTAGTAGAGTTTTATGTGATTCTAGTGCAAGCATCAATGCAAACCATTGTCTATGGTAGAAAAGGCCCAGCTAATTTTAGGGTGCTCTTACGACAATGACTACCTGGAATGGCGGATAGATCTGGCTTAACTTGGAAGGGAATCTTGGAAGATGTACTGATTAAGGTGGGAAAGTTTATTTTCCCAATGGACTTTGTTGTGATAGACATTGAAGAAAACAAGCAAGTTCCACTACTGTTGGGCAAGCCATTTCTTGCCACTGGAGCAGCCTTGATTGATCTGAAGAAAGGAGAGCTCAGCTCTCTGAGGTGAAATGAATAAAGTACCCTTGACCATGTCCCAGCTTGAGTAACTGATGATGTTGAATGTGAAGAATTTTGAAAAATATAGTTCCCATCGATTTGAACTGATTGATGATTGTAAGAATCAAGATTCCATGAATAAAAGTATGATGAATTTACTTTATATTAAGGATCTTGATATTGAACATCTGAATGCCAAGGTCAAATTAAAAGAAACAGTATTGAATCTGAATGAAGACAATACAGAAAGATCAAGCAGCAATGAAGAGAAGGTACAGGAGGTAGAAAAAAATTATGAGGGGTTAATTATGAAGGAATTACCTTAACACATGAAATATGCTTTCTTAGGAGCTAAAAGATCCAAACATGTAATTATAACAGCTGACTTGATAGAAGATAAAGAGTAAAAACTGATTGAAATTCTCAAAAAGCATAAAGAAACCATAGCCTGGTCAGTGGAAGACTTGAAAGGGATCAGTCCATCAATTTGAAAGCATAAAATCCTCTTAGAGGAAAATGAAAAAACATCAATTGGACATCAGAGAAGGCTGAATCTAGTTATGAAAGAAGTTGTGAGAAAAGAAGTACTTAAATGGATAAATGCAAGATTTGTTTATACGTTCTCGAAGCCATAGGTGAAGGCCGGTTCATGTGGTTCCAAGAAGGTGGATTCAGTCATAAAAATGATAAGGAATGAACTAATTCCAACAAAGGCTGTGACGGGGATGGAGGGGTATGCATTGATTATAGGAAGTGAATACTACCATTAGAAAAAAGATCACTATCCTTTGCCTTTTATTGATCAAATCTTTGGACGGAGTTAGCGAATCCCTCATTTGTTTTCTTGATGGATACGGATATAGTGGGTGCTATAGCTCCTGGGACAAGAAAACTACATTTATGTCCTTATAGCACCTTTGCTTTTAGAAGGATACCATTTGGGCCGTGTAACTCTCACCACATTTCAAGGTGTATGATGCTTGGCTTTATCGAGATTTGGTGGAGGAGGTTGTAAATCTTCATGGATGACTTCTCGATTTATGAATCAGTTTTGAGAATTACCTAGAAAATTTGGCTATGCCGGAGGTGTCGAAGACAAAAACTTAGCTCTGAATTGGGAAAAATGTCATTTATGGTAACTAAGTATTGTCTTAGGGCATAAATTTTGCGGCTAGACTTGAAAGTTTGTGACAAAGGTTTATGTTATTGAAACTCTGATGCCACCTACTATAGTCAAAGGGATTATAAGTTTTTTGAGACATGCTGGATTTTATAGAAGATTTATAAAGGACTTCTCCAAAATATCAAGGCCATTATGAAGACTTCTTGAAAAGGAAGCAAAAAATGAATCTGATGAAGAGTGTAAATGTGCATTTGAAGAGATCAAGGCTAGGTCGATCAGAGCTCCTATCATGGCAACACCACACTGTAACAAGGATTTTGAAATCATGTGTGATGCTAGTGATTATGCAATGAGGCGGTGTTGGAGACAGAGTTCTGAGGCCTTGATTATATATTATGCTATGAAGACTTTTAATGGCTTACAGGAGTACTCAGCTGCGAAAAAGAAATGCTAGTAATAGTCTTTGCTTTGTGAAGAAGTTCATGCCACCATATATTAGGGTCCCTGTCATAATGCACTACGATCATCACGACAATCAAATATCACGATAGCAAAGAAGATCTGAAAACGAACTAATAAGATGGGTTTTATTGTTGCAGGAATTTAATTTGGAGATAAAGGATAAGAAAGGTAGTGATAATGTGATAGCAGATCACTTATCAAGATTAGAAAAGCCTACTGAAGAAGAAAGAGGGACTGAAATAGAAGAAAATTTCCTTGATGAGTAGCTTGTTGGATAATAGATTCAAGTACCATGTTAATACTGACATTTATTAAAATTATTTAACTTGTGGAATTATGTCACGGAATTCAGCTCTGGGGTAGAAAAAGTTGAGGAATGATCTTTAGATTTTACATATATGGGATGATCCTTTATTTAGAGAGGAGCATGTCACATCATCGGGAGATGTGCAGGCAAAGAAGCAGGTGAAATTTTGGATAAATGTCATGCAAACTGTGTAGGAGGACCTTTGTAGAGGATAGAACAAAAAAAAAAAAAAAAAATCTCTAGTCAAGTTTTTATTAGTAACTTTATTTAGAGGTATTCTGAATCGGTAAAGCTCTTGTGACATATGTTAGAGGAATGACGACATAAATAGAAAAAATGAAATGCCTGCAAGAATCACAGACTTCATAGAACATTTTCCACCTTCATTTGGAAATTTATACATTCTCCTTACTGTGGACTATGTATCCAAATGGGTGGAAGCAATAGCCTGTCCCAAAAATGATGCCAACATGATTTGTGAGTTATTAGAAAAGAAATATCTTGAGTAGATATGGAGCCACAAAATGCGATCATTAGTGATGAGGAAGCCATTTGCAAGCAAATCTGACGAGATATGAGAGTTAGGCATGTTATGGGATTGGCTTATCACCCTAGTCCAAATGGGTAGTAGAAATATCAATAGGAGATAAAAATATATTGGAAGAAGCGAGTAAACCTGGCGAGGAGAAAAATGGTCGAGTAAAGTTAGATGATGAACTGTGGGCTTATAAGTCCCTATTGGAATGTCCCCATACAAGATTGTATTTGGAAAGCCTTATCATCTCCCTCTTGAGCTTGAATATAAGCTATGTGGCGGGATTAAGAAGTTAATTTATGATTCAAAGGCGGTAAGGAGAAAAGAATTACTTTAAGATGGATGAATTAGAAGAACTGAGGAATGAAGCTTATGATAATGGCAGGATCTACAAAGACATAACTAAGAAATGGAATGATCAGAGAATTCTGAGAAGAGAGTTCAAAGTAGGAGAGCTAGTCCTACTGAACAATTCAAGGCTTAGACTTTTCCCAGGGAAGCTTAAGTCTAGATGGAGTGGTCCTTACATAATAATTGCAGTCACACCTTTTGGGGCAATGATTTTGAGAACAGATTCAGGGAATGAGTTCAAAGTGAATGGCCAAAAGGTGGAAACATTATGCGGGTGGAATTATTAATGAAGAGTAGTCTTAGGACAAAATTGTTAAGAATTTATTGAAAAAGAGTTTACCATCTTGAAATGTCAAGCTAAGACATTAAATTGACTTATTGGAAGAAATGACCCGAGAAATTTTTTATTTTCATTTTTATTTAATAGTTTGAATTTGAGTTTAACTTAGTTTGTTTTAAATTTTGATTTTAAGTTCGATTTTATGTTAATTAATTCTTTTTGTTTTTCGAGTTAAAGTTGATTATTAAGTTGGAGATATTACTTGATAGTGGCTTTGAAATAAATGAAATTCTATGATTGAAGAAAAAGAGCATGCTCAGCAATCATGTGAGAAATTTCCAATTAGCTTTCTTGTTCAAATTCATTATCTTTTGCATTTTTTCATAAATTGTTGAAATGAGCATTTGAGTGGAAATGTTATTGCTTGAATTGATGATGTAGCACCCGCTTTTCACGGTCTAACCGTTAAGCGGATCTGACGTTTAGGATATTCGTTAATTATTTTATTTACATTTTATTAAATTTTCTTTTTCAAAAGTATGCGTGACAGAATCCTAGCGGAGCACGAATGGCGGTTCGGGCAGACAGTTTTACTCCATTTATTTTCAATTTATCTGTCAAAACATTTTTTGTTATGTTCATTTTAGAAGTCTTCAATTACGTGGAAGAATTTCAAATGGTAGGCCCATAAACATTTACATTTATACAAACACACTTACATTAAGATGTACTTCAAAAGGAGTACAAAATAATATTTACGAGTTTGCTCGTTTGATTACAAAATATCAATGTTCGAGAATGTGATGTGTGCTTACATACTTATACACCTTGCGCTTTCTCTATGACTGCATTAGCTTCTTGAGTAGTTCTATCTGATTCTCTATCTAATACAACATGCCTTTATCCAATCATGCTTGTACAATACAACATGCCTCTATTTCAATGGTCAATGCTTAAACAATACATACATAACTTATACATTTATTTGCCTTATAACATACAACATGCGTTTCGATGCAACAATTTCTTCTATTCAATTCTGGCGAGATTTCAACTTCTTTCATAAAATGTATTTGGTTTATAATCTCATTTTATAAATCAGGTTTGTTATGTCACCTTGACTATTCAAGTTATTTTTCACGACGGATCTGTTTGGTGAATCGGAGTCTTGTGTATCATTAGTGTATCTTATCATTCAGACTGAGTTCTCATCATGACGGATGCGATTGGTGCATCCCATAAAAGTGAACATTTAACAATATAATTCTTCCATCATGGAGGATGGGTGATGCATCATTAAGTGGGTCGTTATAATTCACTTCGATTCGTTATGTGCGCAATATGAAATATCATTTGCAATTCAAATAAATGCACAGAAGCAAATATTTGACAATTCATCCCAATTTCTCTATTTCAACACATTATGTGATTTCAGATTTTCCTTCAATTGACGTATGCATATTCCATATAATCATTTCACATTTACTTAGTAAACTATCAATATACATGAAGTAAGGATAGAGTTCGATAAGCAGACAAATTATCGATCCTTGTCTCTTTTCAATTGCAATCCTAGGTTAGGTTATTAGATGTCTTCATAAATGCGTAGTCAATTTCAAGTCTCGGCTCTTAGTGGTTAAACAAATAATCATACTAAATGAATATTGCAGAGGTGAAGCGAGGTACGGTACGTTTTTCACTTAGTTTCATTCTTATTTGAACCCCCGTTAGTCATTTATTAGGGTCCCTAAACAATCGGTGTGCAGTGGGACTTAAAGTGCAAAGAGGATGTAAACTTTGATGTTGTTGGAAGCATGATCTGCAGCCTGCCAGATGATGCTTGGTACCCGAAACTCTTACATCAATGGTCAGGTACCGCTGAGTGGTACTGAGCTCAATCCTCCTTTACATAATGGGTACCGGTACCACTTGTGGGTTACGCGGAAAAATAGCGAGGTTCGCCATTCTCATCCATTTTCTTCAATAAACCTCTTCAATTCATCCCATATAAAAAATCACCATGGAATCCCACCCAGAAAGCAACTCCCGAAGTGGTTTAGCACCAATAAATCCCCTTTTCTTAAGTGGAGCTTTTCCCCAATCAAAATCATAAAAGTGAAGTTAGGGTTTGTTTCCTTACCTTTAATCACTTCCAATATTCACTTAAGTTGCTTGATCAAGGCAAGTAAATGGGAAAGACCCAGCAAAACTTGATCCTTCTTTTGCCTAACTCTCTTCTCCCTTTTCTCCTATCTCATTCTCCCAGCGGGATTACTCCAAATGAGCTCCCTTAGACCACATTTTGGTCTTTAACCTCATTTAAGTGTAAGGCCATGTTTGGCCTTCCACACTTATTCTCACATTTTTCTGTACTAGGTGTGATCTTCATTCTTCATAAGGCTTTGTTTGGCCACAAAAAAAAAAAAAAAAAAAATGCAGACTTAAGTTTCTCCCCAGGTGCTTATAACCCATATTTCATTTTATTTTCACTTCAACTCTCTCATATTTACACTTAGACATATAAACTTATTTACAATTGACTCTTAGGTCCTCATTTTCAAATTTCAAATTTGCCCTTTACCAGGTTAATTTTCAGGTCAATCAATTCTATTTAGCATAATATTTGCACATTTGCTCTGAGCCATATAATCATTTAATCAATATTCATTTACTTGATTCGGAAAAATACCCGAGTTGGCTCAATTTATACGAGAATATATATCTGGATGATCCTTTGTTCATGTGTTGAATCTGTATTCACAAACGATATTGGAACATATTGCATACTTTCTGTTGTGTTAAACTAAGTGAATTGACTTAGAAATTTTCTAGATAGAATGAAAATTCATGTTTTACCGTGACATTGTTTCATTTTGTCACAACAAATACCAATCTGACCTTACACAATATATGGCAAGGTTTGTCGTTGCATTTTGTATTGTTTGGTACAATATGTTTATGTCGTGACATTTGAAATCTTTGTTGCGACATAATGGTTCACTATGAAGGTGTAAATATTTGTTGTATTCAATCAAATATTTGTTGTGATAATTTATTATGCGACAATGTTGTAACTTTCAAAGTCATTTATTTGTTGCGACATTACAATATTTTTCGCGACAATTTTGGTGTTAAACTAATAATTTTGTATCGCGACGTAAAACTCTTGTGTCACAACTTAATTTTTAGACTTCAACACTACTATTTTGTTGCGACATAAACTTTTTGTTGCAACAATCACAATATCATAACTTATATTCATGGGCTTACAAAATGAGAACTTCAAATATTTATAATTTGAAACACCTTTCTCTCTCAAACCTTGGGAACCCTAGGACCCTTCCTTATCATTTTCAAAACCCTAAAACCTAGTCTAGCTCCCTACCATGCAGACGATAGAGTTTGATTCTAATAATATAGAGCGAGTACGAAAAAGAATATCTTTGAAGGTGAGGAAAGAAATACTCTGGGCTTGGATAATAGCTACTCAGAAACCACGAAGAAGTAACGGAAAGCGGAACAACCACTTGAAGTAAGAAGAAATAGGAAGAAGAACGTAAGAGGCAAAAGCGAGCAAGAATTTGAAAGAAGACAAAACTGTAGTGCGTGATTAGACGAGAGAGTTCTCGGATTATGGAACGAGCAATCTTTGTAGAAAGATTTCATGGGTGAAAGAAACACTGTCAACTTATATAACCATTAGAGAGGTAAGATGAAAAATGAGGTGAAGCTTATTATGCTAACATAAACCAGTTGGGTTTGCATTTGTAGTAAGAGAATTCTATGCAAACATGATGGGGAAGAAGGAAAAGATGTTCTATGTCCGAGGAAATTGGATTTCCTTCGACGAGGGGAGGGAAATAAAGAAATTAATGCGAAAGAGAAAAGGATGGATCCAAGTTCAGTTGCGAAGAAGATCTAGACCTTAAAAAATAGTTGAGTTGCTCAAAAGGATGAGAAAGGGAGTGGAATTCAGCAAGAAGAACCCCTTTCACTCTATTATTTTATTCAAACACCCTTAACCATGCGAAAGGAAGAGGCGGTACTTTTGTACGCAATATTAAAGGGGTACAAAATGAATGTGGGAAAGATCATGGAAAAATCAATTATGAGCTACTACTACAACAATTACAGAGGTCTGATTCCACACCTAACAACCATCACTAGGTTGTGCATATTAGGAAGGGTAGAAGGTATATGGGAAGAAGAAGAAGAAAGGTGTCCAAAGACTTCTCCTCTGACCCTCACTAGCATAACTAAACCTCCAACAAGGGTAAGGAGAAAGTGATAGAAGTTGAGGAAAAGAAGGTGAAATCTGGCCGGAGATGCATTCTTGAACGATGGCCAGAAAAAGAGAGAAGAAAAGGCAAGATGATATGAGCCCAATTTGGAATTTATCCCAAGATATTGGGGAGTGCGATCGAGAGCCAATGGCTCGAGGCGTGGCGGTGATACGATATTGATGGAGATGTTGATCGAGAATGGAGTAAATATGAAAGAAAGTGATAATCAATTGAAAGATCGAATTGAAGAGATAGACTTGTACCTTGAGGAAGGAGTAAGAAAAGATGCAGTTCCTTTATGAAGAAATCCAAATAGAGGATTTGGAATGGAAGAAAGAACTTGAGGGAGATAGATAAAAAGTGGAGAAAGGCGAGGTAAGAGATATGAAACTCTAGGAGAAAATAGGGAAGTAAGAATGTACTCTCTACCAAATATTAGAGACAAAAGATAAGGTAATCAGAGAGGCTCTGGTCTCTAGGGACAGAGAATGGTTGAATAGTCTTCAACAATGCAGAGATAGCTTGAGATGGAACAAGTAAGAAGATTTGGGGGACAGGTTATGGGTAATTATGTAAGAGATAATTAATGAGTTGATCAAATCAAATGCACAACTACAGGTGGGCTATGAAAGCAGCGGTGACCAGGGAAGAAGAAGGTGTCACTTCCTCGGATTAATATCTCGGACTATGTACCTTATATAATTGTACCTCGAATGAGAAAAATCCAAATATACCCTTTTCTCTGACACAGTGAACCCTATAGAGATTCCTTTTTCTCCTATAGTAGCCTTACTTCAAGATGAAACTTATGGTACAATCAGAATGTCACGAAGAACCCCTAAGGATATTGAAAAATATAAAAGGGAGCAAGAGAAAAAGGCAAAGTCTCCATTAGGGCCCAAGGAAAATAAGAAAAATTGAGTCTCTTGTTTGTACTTCTTTGTAAAGAAATCTCTCTTTAATGCTTTCATGATGAAATAAATGGAATTTCTTTGTTTAGATTGTGCAAATTGTGTATTATGATGAAGATGTTTCAATTTAGTACAAACCCCAGATATTGGAAAGTGTGCTTAAATTGTTTTGTTTAATTGGTATGATTGTTGTTGAGTTGGTGGTGCTATAACGAGTGAGCTGGAATAAAATGTTGAATCAAAATGAACTTCTAAATGTTGATATAGCACAACATGTTTAGAAACTAAACAAGAAATTGGTAGATGAAATTGGGGTAAGATGAGCATAGCGGAAATTGGAAATTTTGGCGTTCTTAATGAATAAGTTGAATTTCAAGACTTAGGAAGATTTAAACAAATGATGAAACAAAGACATAATTATGTTTTTTGTAAACAGTTTAGTTCTTATGAACCCTGAAAACATGCACATGGTCAAAATACCTTTGCAACTAATTATGTTGAATTAGGGACATCTTCTGAGATCCATCATAGTTTTAGTCTCCCTAGAGTCCTAGAACTTGTTAGATTATTATTCAAGGTGAAATCCTAGGAAATACAACTAACAGGAAATGATATGGGCCATCCTTGGAAGTTTGAACCTTTCAAAGCCTACCCTTGTAATATGCATATGCATATACTGTAACACCCCGAAATGTACCCTAGCAGTTTTTGACATGTTTAGGGTATTTTATAAGCATAATTTAAATGTTTAGGTAGGTTAAATGCGAAACATATGGTGACGAAGGCCGGAAGTTACAAAACTTAGGACAATATTGTCATTTGTAAAGGGGCATAAAAGTTATAGTTGATAGAATTGAGGCAAATGAATAAAGGAAAGTTTGTTATAAATAGAAGAAAATTATGGGCCAAAAGAAGAAATAATGAATTTTTGTAGGAGATTCCTAGCCGGGATGGAGGGACTTAAATGCAAGGAGATTTAACTTAAAAATAAGGTTTATTTGAGAAATTAGAAACAGGCGTAGCAAAACATGGAATTTAAAGACCAAAATTAGGTCTCATTTTGGGAAGGAGGGTGCGTGAAGGAAAGGAGAAGAAGGGAAGAAGAAGAAAGAAGAAGAGAAGAAAGAGGAAGAGGAGATCAAGGTCAAAAGGTATGGAACTACTAACCTTGAGTATGAACTTGGATTTTTGGTATGGATCTTTGGTTTTGTTGGTTAATGGATTGCCCGAGCCTGATTTGATAAAGAAAGTTCATCTGACATGAGTTTCTTGTGTTGAGTGATTTCTTTCTAGGGTTTTGATAGGATTTCATCTAACCCAAAGATTAATGGGAGTAAGGTGGGTAAAACCCCAAAAGTAAAATGGAATCCTCCCTTTGAGGTTGGATTCATTGATTAATTGCAAGGTAAAAGAGTTGGGTTAGAACAAACCCTAACAAATCCTTGTATTTGGTTTGTGTATGGGTCATAACCCATATTAGAGATATTAAGAGTAATTCATGGTAGATCTTTGAAGTAAAGATAAGTATTGGAAGAGGAATTGAATAGAAAAGAGGTTACAAAATGAATATGAAATGGTTTTGAGGTGTATATGAAGTATGGAATTGAATGGGGTATCAAAAATATGGAAAAGGAGGAGAAAGTATGCACATTTTTGGGGGAAAATTCAGGAAGGTGTACCGGTACAGCAGACAGTAATGTCTGGGGTACACCACCAGCAAGTGTCTGGGTACACTTTGGGGGTGTACCAGTACACCCTATTACCTTTCCAATTTTGACCCGAGTTTTCGTATTTTGGCCATAACTTACTCATTTCTTATCCGATTTGAGTGATTCAAGTGGCTACGTAAATAGACTTCAAGGAGAACCAGAAGCTTAAAGAATAGGCATGCCAGAATTCTGATCTAGTGGCCTAAAAATTCGCTCAAAGTGGGGCCATGTGCAAGCCAAATTCTGGTTCCAACTTTGAACATAGAGTAGTCGGGGTTGTTTCGGACGTAACTTGAGTTTCGGTGCTCAGTGGGTGATTCAGTTGGAATAGAACCATAGCACATATATTTAAAAGAATACAATGACCACAGAGTCAAATATGAAGTTAGATCCGAGAAAATTAGTAATACAAACTGTTCTAGTGTGTCAGATGGACCAGATTTTAGTATGAAATGCCATAACTTTAGTTTGGATGATCCGATTGGATTGATTCCGCTTCCCTAAGTAAAGTAGATTCATAGAGGAATAAAAATATATGAATGAGGTGTGGTCCATAGACATCATACTTCACAAAATATAGTGTCATATGTAATAGGCACAAACAAGGAAAATGTAGAAAATGAAAAATGTATAGATGTGTTGCTGAAACATGAAAATGATTATGGAAAATAAAAATGAAAACGAAATGAAACATGAACGTGAACATGAAAGACAATATGTCATGAACACATAATGTGGTTAAGTGATATATAGATTATATCACATATAACACGAAAATGATAACAATGATAGGAATATACAAGAATAATGGTATATGGATGAGTATATGTAAATGAATATGGTGTTATACGTAAATGAATTTGTGAATGAGTGTATGAATGAGTATACGTGAATAGATATGTGAATAGTGTATGAATGGAGTATACGTGAATAAGTATACGTAAATGAATTTATGAATGAGTATACATGAATGAATATGTGAATGAGTGTATGAATGAGTATTCGTAAATGAATTTATGAATGAGTATACGTGAATGAGTATACGTAAATGAATTTATGAATGAGTGTATGAATGAGTATACGTGAATGAGTATAGGAATGAGTATATGAAATAAGTACATAGATTGAGTATATCTTTGAAAAGATAATACGAAAGTGAAATTGGAACTGAAATGTGATATTTGGCTTCGAATGAATTCGAATGTTAATAAGGACGGAGATTCATCAAAGCGAGAATCGGAGTCATAAATGTGAATCTGAGTGAATATGAAATAAATGTGATATTCGAAAAGCCGAATAAATGCGAATGATAAGAGTGGGATTCATCAATGAGATAAATCATAAATAGATGAATGATATCGAATTAACCGCTGACCCAGGGATGCATGTCGGCATCCGTCATGATGAGAATTATCCAATGTCCCATGGCGGGATGCGCAATCGGCATCCGTCAGGATAGCGTATGACATTGAAGAAATGTCCCACTTGGCGGGATGCACCAATCGACATCCGTCTTGATGGCGTATGGCATTTAAGTGATACCACGTGTCGAGATGCACCAAACGGCATCCGTCGTGATGGGAGAACCGAATAAGTAATACCACATGTCGGGGTGCACCAAACAGCATTCGTCATGATGGGAGAACCGAATAATTGATGCGTGTCGGGATGCATAAAGCGGCATCCGTCATGATGGGAAGAACGAATAAGTGATACCGCGATGTCGGGATTACCAAGCGTATCCGTCATGATGGGAGAACCGAATAAGTAATACCATCGAGGTGCACCAAACAACATCAGTCATGATGGGAAGCGAATGATGATGCGGTGTGGGATGCGCAAGCGGCATCCGTCATGATGGAGAACGAATAAGTGATACCACATGTCGGGATGCACCGCGACATCCGTGTGATGGGAGAACGAATAAGTAATACCCGTGGCCGGGGTGCGCAAAGCGTTGTCAGTGCATGATGGGGCCAATTGTAAAGTGTGTATGCACATTAGATGATAATAAGGGAGGGATTCATTAAAGCGAATCGTCCAGAAATGTAGATGAAATAGTCAAAGTGGAAATAACCATGATGACGGTAAGTGGGATTTTTATGTGTATGCTTAAATCCCATAAATTGAATTAATGAATTGAATTATTGCATTGAAAATGCATGTTGTGATATAGATAAATGATGTGTAAAATGAAAGCATGCCGAAATGAATAGCCAGTTTATGTGGATAAGGCATTATTTTTGTAAACATGTATTATTAAGTGTGAATGTTATAGGTCTTTTGAATTTGTAAAGTGGTCATGGGATTGCCCAGAAAAGTGCTTCGGCAATTAAAAAAGGTTTAAAATAGAATAACATAAACAACATGTTTTGGAAAGATAATTGAAAATGTTGGAGTAAACCGGGCTCCAGCTTGGATCCGCTAACCGGGTCAAGTCGGGGATTCGGGTCGCGACACTTTTGAAAATAAAATTTAATAAAACGAAACAAAATGTTTTGATTGATAATGTCGGAGTAAACAGGGCTCGGCTTGGATCCGTAATAGGGTCAAGTCAGGGGATTGGTCGCGACACTTTTTGAAAGTGAAAATTTAATATAGCGAAACAAAATGTTCAAGCGGACATCGGATCATGAAAGCGTAATTGCTAAAGGGGGTTGATTAATGGCGATCATGATAATGATAAGAGTCTAATATGTATTGGCGTATTAGTCGATTTGAACTTTGTATGAAATTGATATGACTTGATTTGTTTTGATTGCATTGTATGCGTATAAGGATTACTTTGAATATGATTTGATCTGACATACATGTAGTAGATATGAGTTCTGACTGTAAAAGACATGACACGGGGAGTAATATGAACAAGATGATGATAGGAATGCAGGCAGGAATAAAATCTACATGTATAATATGAGATGAGTTAGAAGTCACATAGAATAGACTTAGTTAGCATGCATAAGTAACAGTAATGTAAAGATAGTGACAATTATTGTTATTGGTCGTTCTTGTCTATATGTTCCCATAGCGTAAAGCTTAGCAACGGTGTTCAATCGGTATGAAGCGAAGGAGATAAAGAAGGGCGGGGACATTCCACACCGTGATGCAGACATCTCGGAGAGATAGGTGCTCACCCGGTAACGTTTTCCGCGATCTCGATGTTTGTATTAAATATGGACATGTATAGTATTTGTATAAGTAATTGGGACTTAGCATATGTGTAGAGATTTTTTAATGGATACCACTCCGATGGTAGTTCCTTTGTATATATAAATGACAGTTGGTTATTACAAAAATTATTTGTATACCCACAGGTATAAGTTAAGCTCAAAAAAAAAAAAAGTAAAGAATCCCAGTACATGGTTTCGCACCTCGAAACCGGTTCGGATTCGCCAATCGGGTCGGACCGGGAATCGGGGCGTGACATATACCCTAGTTCATTATTTGAGCGAAATGCCAATTTTATCATCAACAAGCAAATGAAAAACCTTAATCCTTTCTTAAATCTAATCTTGTAGTAAAATACCCTGTAATTTGCCCAAATTGCATTAGGAGTACAAAAGAAGTGGATAATGGAATAAGTTTGGGGGAGTTAGGAAAATCAATTGAGATGAAAAAAAAAGATGCATAAAAGAAGCTATGAAAATACCAAGTATCAAGGGGAATGAGTTTTTTCTTATAGCCTTCCTCCCTTGAGCAATTATGTTTTTAGGGGTGTTTCAACACCTAGTATCCTAATGCCAATTGGTATGGGAGGTGCTAACCCCGAGTCTCTAAAGGGTGGTAGAAAGCTTAAAAAGGAAAAACATTGCACCATTTTATAAACCTTGACAGGAAATGAAAATTAAAAAGCTTCTAGTATAAGGAACTGAATTTGAATTCTTAAAGTGGTCAAGAGAAATACCAAAATGGAAAGTATGAAAAATGACGCACCAAACCAAGTTTAGGGTGCTTGAAAGTTGATATCGATAGAGGAATTGAAGGATGAAGAGTGAGAGGCAAATATGTTGGGTTGAATGTGAAATGGGTAAATTTGAACCTTAATTGTCCATTCATGCCTTGAAGTACCTAAGCCAAACATATTACAAGCCCTAAAGACCTATTTGATCTTGAAGGTTATGTCACTTACATTAGTGGAGATTAATATGATGCTATGCATATGGGTTTTGATGACCAATTTCAAACCACGGCTACAAAGACTAACTAAAGTCCTTGTAGCAAAAAACTTGTAAAGACCAAAATATGTATTATATGTGAAGAAATATGGCCAAAGGGAGTGAATGTGGTAAATACTCAGCGTGTAAACAACGTAGAGGTACTCAAAGCTGATGAAGAGTAGTACTAACACTCATCCCTTCACCTTAAGTGCACGGGTCATACAAGTAATAAAGTGGACTCTAAAAGTCCAGATATCGTACCCACGAGGATTGGAGGTTCTCTCTAATTGGAATTTGATCACCCCGATTACAAGGACTCTTCACTATTTAGGCGATCAAATAGGATGTGGAATAAAATCAATTTAATTGAAATAAAAATTGATTTAAAATTAATCCTAAAATCTACCAAATAAACAACTACTTAATTCTAAAAGGTATGAAGAGAGGCACTAGGGATGGGCATAATTGATTCGTGCCATAGTAGAGGTTAGGATCAGCAATGACCTGCCACAAAGCTACTCCCTCTTGTCGTAGCAAAACTCTTGCGTATAAGCGATTCTAGAGGTCGAACTTCGAGGATAGGTTTTCTTTGCACAAATGACTAACAGTGAGGTTCAATTTGGTGAATTAAATTTGGATTTTCAGGTTTGGTAAAAACAGTGAGGTTTTGGGGTTTAAAACTAAAAATAAAAACAAGTTAAAAAATGTAAAATAGAATTCCTTGTAGTGTTAGGTCATTGGGGCTGGGGTCCTGGGGCAACTGAGGTTCTCTAGGGCCTTTTCCTCGCGTTGGGGAGGATGACATATAGTCATCTCCCAAACCGGTTCTTCATTCTTGTAAGCCCGACCCTAAATAACTATCTTTGAAAAAATTGGTATTTGCCTCCCATTGGTGGTCTCGGATAGTGAATAACATCACCTTGACTCACTTTCCACTTGACTAATAAATGATAACTAATAGATGTCTTGTGTCTAACAATAAGTATACAATGAACCCTAAAAACACCAGAAATGCTTGACCGTTTACGATGATCCGAAGGATCGAGCCTAAATTTGGAGAAGATAAAAATATCCTTGGAGTAGCCTTTCAATAACCCATAGATGGTAACTAACGGGTGTCAATGGATCTAATGATAAGCATCAAGGGGCAAAATCTTATCCAAATATTGATCATTCAAGCAGCTAGAAGGATTAAACCTACGTTCATTGAAACCATAAATGGTAGAAAATACCTCCGTTAAAACATGGAAAAACCCTCAGTTGCCTTCGATCCCCTGCCCAATGGCCTTCCACTCAAAGGAAAAAGGGTTTTAGCCGCTCATCCTCCGAGTTGTCATCCTCGGAGGGTGTTTAACAACGAGAAGGAAAGTGACCAAAAGCGGGAAGCTAGCTTCTCCCAAAAAACTTTATTAAAGTGAGCCCCCACTTCATAATTAATAGGGTCTTGGGGATTTTGTAGTCAAAGCCCACTTTACAAAGAATGCAAAATAACATTTACCAAAACCTATTACAATGGGGGCAAAAAGGAAGAAAACCAAAGAGACAAACGAGCGAGGCGGCGGAAGGAGCGAGGCGGGATGAGCGGTGCATGATGGTGAACGGTGCGATGTAGCATTCTGCGATCATTTTTCTTCACTTTGCTCTTCTCCTTCTTAGATCGTCTGCAGCGATGAGTTCAGCTTCCGAGTTCTTCATGTTTACAGATGACTAAATAATTTTGGCTGATTATCTTGAAAACTACAAAATTAGCCACAAAATGCGATTAGTAGAATAGCAGGGACCTTAATGTGCAAATCGGGTTAATTCGATTGATTAGTACACAAAAAGTGCTCAAAACCTATAATAAATAGGGCTCAAAATAGCACTTTTTGGACACTAATTACACCCCCCAACCTACACATTGCTAGTCCCTTAGTAATGAAAGAAAGAAAGAAATAGAGAGAGCATACAAAACGATAACAAAATGATGTTCACAAAAATTATTATATTTCAAAAAGGTTGTGAATGAGTAATGTTTAACCCTCGATGAGAATAACTGAAACCCTTGCCCAATAATTATCTCGAGAGAATGAATGCCATACAAAATTGAGTATCAAAAGAGTCTCGTTCTTGGTGAATCAACCAGAGACTTCTACTAAAACCTAAGTGTTTGTTTGGTGATTCCTCAACAATAAGCGCGACTACCCTCACACGACGACTATTGCCTACGCAGGACACTAATCAACTTAAATAGATTAGGACCCACTGTTCCTGACTCTTTTGTGTTGTAGGGAGTTATATCTTTGAGGAATCGACCTCACCAAAGTCCATGTAACGGGATCCACCGACTCCCAACCAATTAAGGCTTAGGGCATCCAAATCATGGGGTCTTTGACCACTAACTCTTCGAGGTTTCTAGGACTCCGAATGATTTCGAGACTCCAGCACCTACAACTTGCTAAACTCCACCAATCCACCCGTGTATCGAGCACTAAGTCGGTGCCTCCCAACCAGTTGGTTTAGGGCACCGGGCTAAGAAAAAGAAAAAGAAGAAAATTGCAACGCTTTTCCTTGAAACCCGAACACGGTCCGAGGGGTTTATGGCGAAAGCCTTTAAAACTTTGGTACTTACTAAGCGGCCCGGTTGGGAGCCCACGACTTGGTGTTCACTACATGGGTGGATGGGTGAGGGTTTAACGAGTTGTGGGTGGTGGAACTCGAGGTATTTGAGAAGTCGGTGAAACTTAGTGATAGAAAGATCTGCATGTGCCCTAAGCCTGGTGATTGGCTCCGATATCCCTGGATTGCATGGATTTTGACAGGTCGTGCGTGCACCCACACTGGCAGAAGTTGATGAGGCTCGTGAGTCTGATCTATTTAGGTTGGTTGGTGTCACTGAGTGGCAGAAGCGTGCTGGTTGAGAGGAGAAGAGTGGCGGTTTGTTGAAGCTGATCAGCCGCTATAGGCTGGTGGAAACTCTACGGTTGAGGTTGTGAAGGAGACTCACGTGCTCATTTGTAACATTCATTCTCTTGAATGAATTGTGAACTTGAGGCTGATGATTCTTGCTTGGGGTTAGGAATTGCTCGTTCTGGCCTTTAATACCATTTGTGAATATTGTTTGGGTATCTTTGTATATGCTCAACTCTTTCATTTCTTTTCATTACTAGGACTTAGCACACAATGTGCCAGGTTGAAGGAGATGTGTTAGTGCCCAAAGTGCTATTTTGAACCTATTTATTATAGGTTGCTTTGATGTGCTATCATTAATTAACGCGTTGCACGTGCATTACTATTGCGATAAGCATTTGTGTGAGCCCTAACAGTTTATGAATGTAGCTATGCGAAATTGTTGAATGTCGTATACGAAGAATTGATCAAACTCAGCATTGAAGGCCCGAGAGACGAAAGGAAAGAAGCGAAAAACTCACAACAAAATGGAACCACGACCAAAATTCGCACATTTGAGAAATTGCTCACACTTTTCACTGTGTTCATTCGACCACTATTCACCCCTCAGTCTTGTTCACCTACTTTTGGCCTTTGGTGTTTTGTTAAAATTTCTTGTTTCTTCCCATTTTGTATCCTTGTAATAGCTTTTGGTTTTGTTTTTGGTAATTTCTAACTGTGAGCACTATATAAGCCTCGATGCATTACAAACTTTGATCGATCACTTCACTTTTGTGATAGACAATGAAATGACAGTTATTATTGCTTCTTCCCTCTTTCTCCATTTTCTTTCATTTTCCTTTCTCGGCTTCAAACACCCTCAAGGATGACAACTCAAGGATGTTTGGCTAAGGTCTACGTATCCTTGAAGAAGAGGGTTGCTAGTGATTATTTTAAAAAGTGCTATTTTGAGTCCTATTTAAGATAGGTTTGAGTGCTTTTTGCGTACTAATCATATGAATTAAGCCGATTGACATGTGCAGGTCCATTTAGTACTACTGATATTGTTTCGAGGTTGTTTTTGGTAGTTTTGCAGGTTTTGGGAGCCTCAGCCATCATTTCAAGCTTGGTTTCGTATCGGTGCTGATTTATGCGAGTTCTCGGCGATTTCATCAAGTTGGGATGAAGAAATGTCAAGTGGAGTTGAAGAATGGAGGAATTTGGGCGAATGCGGGAGGAGATGCGAGGGAGTGCGAGGATTTTCGCTATGGGTGCGAAAATTTCGCAGGGTGCGAATTTGTAACCATACTTGAAGATTTCGCAATCCACTACGAGGAATTCGCTATGCACAGCTTTTAGCTATGATAGCGAAAATTTGCTATCATAAGCGAAATTTAAGCTATCCTCTTGAAATTTGCTATCATGGCGGAGTGCGTACGCCAAGCGAAATTTTGATTTTAAGTATCCTCGATTTTAAATATGGTAGCGAAATTTCGCTATGATAGCGAAATTCACTATGCATAGCGAAATTGATCCCCCTTTGTTTTTGATCCAAACGACCTTGTTTTGTATAATTCTCATTTTGTCCCTAATGTAATCATATATTTTTTGGTATTTTTGGTATTTCCCATCTCTTGTATGGCTATATAAGCCACCTTATAACTTTTTGTAACCCTAACTTTCATTAAAACTTTCATTCACTTGTGACTTTTTTGTTTAAGTTTCTGAGTTTTCTCTCTTCTCTCTCTTCTTTCTCTCATTTTTCTTGGTACATGAACACCTTGGAGGATGACAACTCAAAGGGATGTTTGGCTAAGCCTCAAAGCCTTGAAGAGGAGGGTTGCTAGGTTGGTTAATGAAGGTTTGGAGGTGTTCCTCAGTTTTAAATGAAACAGGTACTGCATTTATTGTTCCAAACTTTCCAAACTAGGGTTTAATGCTATTTAATGTGTTTCTTTTGGTCAATACTTGTCATGCTTTAGGGTTCAGTGTATTCTTAATGGTAGATACATTGACATTCTTTAGATGCCATTTACGAGCCACTGAAATTAGGTTAAATGGTGCATTCTTCAAACTGCTGGAACATTAAATGCTCAGTAAGTGTTTTGGCTCAAATAGGAGTGTTTTTAAGGGTTGGTTTTTAAAGCTAAACAAAGATCCGGTTTTGGCAATGACTATATGTCATTTGCCTAATCGAGAAATAACCGAGACACCTATATAACATTTATCAAGCTAGTGACGAGCCTTCAAAGGTCTCCTACTCACGCCTCATTTATTTGTTGATTACCACTAGTGACCCCAACACCCACACTTTTTAATGCAAATCCAAAAATCCAAAGAAAGCCTCACCATTTTGAACCATGATACAAATCATTTGTAGGATGAAAACCACATCCCGTGTTCGACCTAGACACGCTACTCTTTGCGCGATGGCTTGACTACGACGTTAGGAGAAAATAGGAAACAGATTTGTTAATTAGGATCACCCTGCAGGTAGCACGAATCAAATGGCGCCATTGCCGGGGATGGTGCCAAACTACAGATGATGAGTTGATATGTACTTGTAATCCTCATTACAAGTATTGGTGACCTTTTAACCCTTTTTGAATTTCGTTTGTAAGAATTTCAAGTTTTTTTACTCGGAGTCTCTGTGAAATTTGTCTTTATTTTTACGATCGGTTTTTATTTGCTTCTTTCTGATCCTTTTTTAGCGAAACCTTGTTTGTGTTCTTTGCTTTGTCTCATTTTATGTTACAGGTGTTTATGCATCATTGGGATAGAAACAATTCAGGTAGACTACAAAGAATCAGTACACGGTTGGCTTGAGCTATGAAATCGGTGTGCACAGGTGATCCAAATGGATCTACACGAGAGCGACAAAGTCAGCAAGGTACTCTAGTGAATCCAACAACATACAGATCAATGAGGGACCACATACACTCTCCTAGAGTGAGTGCTCCTTCTTGCATCATACCGCCTGCTGAAGATGTAGCAATGAGACCTTATTTGGTGCCCCTGCTTCCCACATTTCATGGTATGGAGAATGAAAATCCGCACCCCACATACGGGATTTTTGAGGAAGTGTGCACAACTTTTAAGGAGGAATGCAGGTGATATGGATTTGTTGATGTTGAAGGCATTTCCATTGACCCTGAGGACAAAGCCAAAAATATGAAGCAGTCGCGGTTAGGGTACATTAGAAGTGGGTGGCTTGGGCTTAAAAAATTCTTCGGTGCTCTAAGACCAACAATTTGAAGAGGCAAATCTACACGTTCTTGCCCATGACAATGAGAGGTTCTACCGGTGCTAGGAGGTTCATGGAGACCATCGGTGCTTGTCACATCATGGTTTCGACTTTTTGGATGCTGTGAATCACTTCTATGGTGGTATGTCTCGGCTATGAAGCAGCTTTTGGAAATAATGTGTGGAGGACTTCTGAGCAAGCACCGGATGAAGCCATGGACTTTCTGACCTGTGGCTGAAACTTCCAGGGATGGGACCAAACCCAGGTGGAAAATGAGGCCTTCGACCAGCGAGGGAGGAATTTTTGCACTATCAGGGATGTGGAGATGGCTCAATATCAACCTTAGCTAGGAAGGTGGAAGAGCTTGAAGGAAAAAGGCTACATGAAGTGCAGGCAGTGACTGAAAATCCTGCACAGGCTAACCCATGCATCAATTGCCAATCCACTGGCCACACAGGAGAACATTGTCCAATAGCTCCCTCAGTGAGAGATTTTATGTTAGAGCATGCAGTCTGGATTGTAATACAAGCCACAACCTAATGCCCCATATGGTAATACATATAATTCCAATTGGAAGAATCACCCCAATCTCTTTTGGAAACCTAATCCCCCAACTTATGTGCCTCCTGGTGCCAAACAACAGTTTGGTTCCTCATCTCTCAACCATGATATATCACTCTTCCCTGATGAACAAAGTATATTAAATTTGAGCAAGGTGGTAGGAAATTTTGTGGAGGAGCAAAAGGGAATCAATGTACAATTGGCTCAAAGAATAAGATACTGTGGAAAGCACACCTGAATAAAAAGAATGAAGTAGGCTTGAAAGCAACACGTTGTCAGAAGATTGATAACCTACTGGTACTCCGTCACGGGATTAAAAATTTCTTGGAGGTACGGGAAAAGGAAGATTCCCTTCCCAAACAGCTGCCAAATCAAAGGTCCATGAAATGGGGTTCTTCCAGCAACTCAAGGATGGATGAAGTAAAGGCCATCATTACTCTGAAGTGGGAAAGAAGTGACAACCGTGCCTATGGCTTCTTTGAAGAAGCGAGAAAAGAGAAGGCGAGGCACGAGAGGATAATGTCGGTGAAGGTCGGTGAAGAAAAACATGCCCCCTCCATTTCCTCAAGCACTTTAAGAAGCAGAAAAAAATCCCAAACAAAGCTGAAATTTGGGAGGTGCTAAGGCAAGTGAAGGTAAATATCCTTTGCTTGACATGATCAAGCGAGATCCAGTATATCTGAAAATTCTTGAAGGACACATTACGCAGTCGAAAGGGTTAGGCATTGAAAGAAAACCTGCAGGCAAGTCAGTGCCATCATTCAGAGCAAGACCCTAGTGAAATATAAGGATCCAGGATCCCCCACAATATCGGTCAACATTGGAGGGACTTGCATAGATAAAGCACTGTTGGACTTGGGGGCCAGTGTAAACCTACTGCCATACTCAGTGTATAAGCAGTTGGGTTTAGGGGAACTTAAGCCTGCCCGACATCACTACATCATTAATTTGATCGGTCGTGAAATTCCTAAGGGAATAGTTGAGGGATGTGTTGGTCAAGGTGGATAAATTCTACTACCCGGTGGACTTTGTAGTGCTTGATGCCCGAACCAATGCAAGTGGGACCAATCATGTGCGATTATCACGGGAAGATAATTTTGACCACTTCGATGCGATCATCAATTGCGAATGAGTCATACGCTCACATTTGGCAGCATGACGTGGAGCTCAATATTTTTTCACTTAAGTAACAAGCACAAGCTAGGGAAGATGACATGCAAGGATGAGGGGAGTACGCTCCCGGTGAAGTCGAAATGCGGAAACCAAATGTATAGTGTAAGCCGGGGAATTGGTAAGGGAAAGTGAAGTAGTTGATGCGGAATTGGCTGCATCAGTCACTCCTGCAGAGCTAATGATCAGCCCAACATCACCCAGTGAGAAGAAGTTCAACAAGAGGCCCAAAGCATGAAGAATTTGCGACACACATCCTTTGCGGGGTCGAGCCTCCTCGTGACCCTCCATGGAGCTGAATCGGTGTAGTTGAAATTGGTTTGGCCCTTCAAACGGGATAAAGCGCAGCTCAAATTTTTTTTTTTTTTTTTTTTTTGATATTTAGTTTAATTTGGTTAATTTTTAGTTTTGCTGTTGCAGTAACTTTCCTTATCTTAATTTTAACTAAATATAAAAATTTCGGTTTTATTAAATTTTACTTTAATTTTATTTTTATTTTATCTTATTTTTATTTTTATGTTTATTTTATTTATTTTATTGTTTAATTTACCTAAATCAAATTTTAGTTGTTATTACAACGAGGTTGGGAGTGGGCAGATTTGAAAGAATGGCGGTGGCTCATCGACAGTGGACCCTTCGGTGCCTTGACGACTTTATAGAAGGGGGGCCACAGCTCATTTAGAGTACCACACCATACTCATTTGTACTGAGGCTCCGGTGCCGCATCGGGTGCTGAGCCGTGCCGTGAGCCGGGTGGGCAGCACTAGAGCCTGTGCCACAAGTCGTAGGAGCCCATGGTGCCACTGGTTTGCGCCCTATCGTGAGCCCCATCGGTGCTGCTGCTGGTACAGAGGAAACCTGCCGCGCTTGTGTGACCTAGAGCCACGACCACTGCGGCCGCGAGGCCCAGGCTTGACCCAGCACCGATGTCGCATTTACCTGGCATGACTGCTTGACCAGCTGCCTGCGCCCATGAGCCACTGGTCCACTAGACCTAGCACCTTGATCCTTTAGCCATCAACCACCTTGCTCCCAAGCCACAGTGCACGCCTGCTGCGACTAGACCAGGAACATGGTCGTACCCGTGGTGGTTATCAATGAGGCCTGCGGTGCGCTCATTCCCGATCATGCATGAGATGCAACCTACGGTATTTGGTGCTATGCAGAGGCCTCGGGCCACGGCCCACATCCCGGTGATATCGGACCGGGGTGGGACCTCGGGCCCTTCTCCGATTACCACGGAGATGGCGCGGGAGGGCTGGCCCTCGAGAGAACCGGACATAGGGGCACGGGGGGAGTCTTCGAGATTTCGGCCCGAGCCGTCACCTCCTCCAGCTGATGAGGGTTCATCGCCTCCATTATCACTAGCCTCGAGGATCAGGCGCCCATTGTTCACTTGTGATCGATTCGAGGCAGATGGAGTGCACAACGTGCGAAGACTTCCATGAGAGCATCTTGTGATATCGCGGCATTGGCCAGTTGATCAGCATTTGAGACTCGTTGCGGGCGATCGGCGATATTCCTCTTGCCTTTCATGGCGCCGAGGCGGTTCTATCGAGGTTGTGCTTGAGTTCCTACCGCACTATGACATCAGGGTAAGTCGGATTTGGAGCTCGGTTCGGTATTGTGGCGCTGGGGTGCTCGGGCGCGTGGATATTACAAGCTGCCTTGGGCTGCTAGTAGTCTTTGGCCAATTCATGAGATTATGAGCGTTGGCTAGCCATCACATAGAGATGGTTGTTGTCTGCCGCTCGAGATACTATAATTGGGGCTATACTCTTCCATGACTGACTTTTCGCCACGGATGCTTCTAGTGGACCATGCTTTCCGGTTGATTTGTATTCCCCACTACGGCTCGTGCGGCGCGGAGAGCTATACTCGAGGCTCTATCTGAGATCTCGGGAGGGATCTGGTTTAGTCCCTCTAAGCTTGTGTGACTTCCGCGCTTCATTTGAGGAGAAGGTCCGCCCCTGAGGCTGGCTCGAGTTGAGTTTACACTGCTTTATTGATCTGGGGTTCTTGGGCAGATCTTGGAGCATACGGGGTTCTGAGGGGCCACGCATCGGCGGAGGATCGGTTGTGCGTGGGTCTTGTCAGCGGCGATCGTGCCATCTTGAGTCTCCCTTTATCCTCCGACGGCGAAGGAGCGACCGGTAGTGTGGCGGAGGACCCACGCAGAGAGGAGAGGATCTGTTCTGAGATGGAAGTGGAGGTGGAGAGGGCCAATTCGGTCATCTCCTCCATCTCCGCACTCCTGCGCTGACCCTGCGACACTGCAGAGGCCCGCTTCCTACGGCCTTGATAGTCTCGAGCATATTAGTAATGGGTTACGAGGGAGCTAGCATTTGTTATGGTCTTGACCCGTGCACTCGCGACTACGGTCGTTGGGCGACGGATGGCCCGAGCAGGGTCACCTGGCGTAGAGAATCACACCATGCTTCTTGGGATCAGTGGGACCACCTAAGGTCTCCGCCGATTGGTGAGGCAGTGCACTGCACTGACCCGCTCGAGGTCCCGTCCGCGGCGCGGCCGCTCCTTGGATATCTTTGGCATTGCGGCGGCGACTGAGATCCTGCGGCATCTCCACCATGCAGTGAAATTGGTCACACTCCTTCTCTAACTTTCTATCCTACCCGGTGGAGGCATGTTTATACTTTGGTTGGGAGGAAAAGTTAGGGGGTTGAAGATGTACATCATATTTTGTATTGTTTTTTGCTTTATCAACTGCACTCATTTTGTATAGGATTGTATAGGATACATGTATTCGCGTAGTAGGCAATGATATTTTGTCATGTTTAGCTATATTAAGCTTGTATAGCCAATTTGGTTATATCAAAGCTTTATAGCATTATTTACTTACTTTCTACACTTTTGCAAATCATATTTGTGACTATAGTATTTTGTGTTTCTACTCTTGCCTTCTGTTGAAGAATTGAAGCCCTATATGCTACCTTAATGTTAGAACAATTCCATGCATGATTAAGTTTTTGGTCAATTGAAGTTCCAACGTATTCAACCTTGTAACTCCACCTTTAGCTAATCACACACATTGCACATTAGTTTGTATCAATAGGTTGAGAAGCTATATACCACTTTTCACTTTTCGCCGGCCTTAGATCTATTGACGACTGTAATAGGTTGTGTTTTAACAAAAAGACCAATGAAGTCTTCCAAATGAAAAAGAAAAAGAAAAGCAAAGAAAAAGGAAGAAGAAAAAGAGTTTTGAATCTTGCGACATACATGAAACCAGGGCCACGGTCCGGGGGTATATGGTCAAAGCCTTTAAACTACAGTGCTTTAAACCTTCATTGGTTGGGAGTCATCGACTTAGTGTTTGCTACACGGGTGGATGGGTAGAGATTAGTGAGTTGTAGGTGCTTAATTCTCGAAGTCATTCGAAGTCACGAGAATTGAAACTGAAGGTTTGTGGTGGATTGATCCTTTTGTGATGCCCTAAACCTTAATTGGTTGGGAGTCATCGGTGGACCCCAGATTACACGGACTTTGGTAGTCGAGGTTTCGGCATTACGCCCACCTGATACAATCAAAGAAGGAAATAGGTGTAACTGGGTCTATTTGGGTTGGTCAGGTTTAGATCAGGGTGGTAGCTTGGTTGGGGGAGGGAATAACTGCGACATTGGTTCAAATGGTTGCCTTAAGAACACAGATTTTGGTGGATGTTTAGGTTGACTTCTTTGGAATTGATGTTGCCCTCAAACTTGGTCCTATATGGCAATTGTTCTCTCATGATGGTATTTATCTGAGTCTAAGTTTCATACTAAAGGTAAGCCTCACTTGTACCACCATACGGGCGACATACGGCTTTTGCAAGAAAGCGCGACATCTCGTCTGTGATTGTTTTTTAGCATTGCTAAGGGGACTAACAACATGTCGGTTGGGGTGTGAATTGACACCCAAAAAGTACTATTTTGAGTCCCTATTTAAGATAGTTTTGAGTGCTTTTGCGTACTAATCATATGAATTAAGCCGATTGACATGTGCAGGTCCATTTAGTGCTAACGTATTGTTTGAGGTTGTTTTGGTAATTTTGCGAGGTTTTGGGAGCCTCGGCCATCATTTCAACAGCCGTATCAGTCTTGATTTATGCGGATTCTCGGCAATTTCATCAATGGGATGAAGAAATATCAAGAAATTAAGGTTGAAAGAAATGGAGAATTTGAAAGTAGAATGCGCGGGGAGAATGCGAGAGATGCAGGATTTTATTATGGCATTGCGAAAATTTCATGAGGATACTTGAAAATTTGCAAGGATTATGAGGCTAATAGCAACCATAGCGAAAATTGCAATCCACTGCCCGAAATTTTTGCTGTCACATGATTTTTAGCTATGATGGTGAAATTTGACTATCATAACGAAAGTGCGTGCATAGTGAAAATTTGAATTTTTGTATGCCTCGAATTCGCCTTGATAGCAGAGCTCGCTATGATAATGAGTGCCATTATAACGAGTGATCCCCTTTGTTTTTGATCTCGTGACCTCGTTCTGTATAATTCCCATTTTATCCCCAATGTAATCATGTATTTTTGGTATTTTTGGTATTTCCCATCTCTTGTATGGCTATATAAGCCGCCTTATGACATTTTGTAAACCCAATTTTCATTTCAAGCTTTCATACGCAACTTTTGTTTTAGGTTTCAGTTTTCTCTCTTCTTTCTCTCATTTTCTTGGCTACCAAACACCCCCTTTGAGGATGACAACTCAAGGGATGTTTAGGTAGCCCTAACCTTGAAGAGAGAGGTTGCTAGGTTGGGATTTAATGAAGGTTTGGAGGTGTTCCTAGGTTTTAAAGTAAGCAAAGTGCTGCATTTATTGTTCCAAACTTTCCAAATTAAGACAATGCTATTTAATGCTGCTTTTGGTCAATACTTGTTATGCTTTGGGGATTCGATTAATATTCTTAATGGTAGATACACTAACATTCTTTAGATTCCATTTACGAGCCACTGAAATTAGGTTAAATGGTGCATTCTTCAAACTACTTGAACATTAAATGCTCATTAGGTGTTTTGGCTCAAATAGGAGGGTGTTTTAGGTTGGATTTTTCAGCTAATAAAGATCCGGTTTAGCGATGACTATATATGTCATTTTCCTTAATGCGAGGAAATAACTTGGGGACACTATATAACCCCATTTATCAGAAGCTAGTGACCCAAGCCTTCCAAGGTCTCCCTCTTTACACCTCATTTCATTGTTTTGATTACCCTAGTGACCCAACACCCACACTTTTTAATGCAAATCCAAAATCCAAAAGCCTCTACCATTTTGAACCATGATATAAATCATTGTAGGATGAAACCACGTCCCGTGTTCGGCTACTGAACCGCTATGCTGTGAGTAGCTTGACTACGGCCGGTGAGAAAAAATAAAACAAATTTTGTTGATTAGGATCCCTTACTATCGTGGCACGAATCACTGAGCTTAGGAGTAAGGTTTGCATTTGTTCCCTGTTTTCACGTAGCGAGGTTTTGACATTTGGTTCCCAATTTTGCAACTCTGGGTTTAAAGCTCTTTGGTGTACTTTCTTGGCCAATACTTGGCAAGCTTTTAGGCTTTAGTGTATTCTTGGCTTAGATACCGTGATATCCATTGAATTGCTATTCTGCGAACCCTTTGGAGGTAGGTTAAGGGTTATATTTTCACGTAGTGCATCACTCATTGATCGATACTTGGTAATCTTTTTAGGAGGTTAGGTGGATGCTTGTTGATAGATCCACTGAGATTCATTAGTTTCCTTTACGAATCATTGTAGGATGGGTCAAGGTGTTAGATTTTCACTGTAGGAACCATAAATGCTAAATAAATGCTTTCTATCAAAAGGAAAATTATTAGGGTTTAGTTTTAAGAACAAATGAAGATACAGTTGAAATTGACTATAGGTCATCCTCCCAATGAGGTAATGAACAGAGGACCTCTTTGTAACCTAATAAACCCAACTTACTTCAAGGATTTCTTTTTACACTTTATTTTAGTTTATTTCATTTTATTTTCAATTCTGACATCAACTCCACACACTTTTGAATCCTAAAATCCCAAGCAATTCACCAATTTGATTCTTGTAAATTGTTGGTATGAAGAAAACCATCCCTGTGTTCGATCCTAGAGCCGCTATCTTTGGGTGATGCGGCTATGGCAGTAGGAGTAATTTAGGTTATAAATTTTGTTGATTCATAAACTTTTTTTTTTTTGGCATTGTACTCCCTCTTGGCAGGTAGGCGTGAGAACTGCGTCTGCGACCGTGGCTACGAGATAGTGTCTTACAAATGATTTTGTAATGATTCATGATGGTGAGGGCTTTGTTTGGACTTTGGATTTGTATAACAATAGTGGTTGTTTCACTATGCGGCGAAGTACTTTGAAATAAGATGTAAAAGAAGTCCTTGAAGTTTTGGAATGCGCTAGACTGGTATGATAAGGGTTGCAAGGAACTCTCGGTATTTCCTCGCATTAGAAAGACTGACCTATAGTCATTCAAACAGTCTTTGTTTAACAAAGGCTTTAACCCTTAGTACCATTCTCTTTGAAACATAGCATTTGCGAGGCATTCAATGTTCTGGTAATCACAGCATTCAACCTACTTCGATGGCTCAAATAAATAACAACTAACTGGATGTCGATATCTAACACTAAATCTGCGAACTAAAAGCTTGCCAATATTGACCAAAGTACATCAAGAACATCAACTTTTAAACCTAGTTTTGAAAAGTTTGAGACATAAATACCGATTGCACCTTAGTGAAATAGAAGAGATCACTACTGGAAACATATCAACCTACCTAGCAACCCTCCTCTTCCAAGGTTTAGAGGCCTTAGCCAAACATCCTTTGAGTTATCATCCTCAAAGGGTGTGTTTGGTTGCCTAGAAAGTGAGAGAAAGAGAGAGAAGAAAGTGGAGGCGAACGAGGGGGGCCGTACTAGGTATGCTTGGAATTAAAAGTTGGATTCTGAATTGTTTTAGGAGTAGACATATAGCCTTACAAGCAGGTGAAAATACCAATCTAACCTAACTAGTATAATTACAATGAGGGTAGAAATGAAATTAACAAAAAACGGGGTCGTTTGTACACAAAAACAGGGAACATGGATTTTCGCTACAGGGGGAATTTCGCTACATAGCGAAAATTTGCTAAATGTGAAATTTCCTACAGAGTAGAAAAATTAAGCTACATAGAAAATTACGCTATTGTGCGAAATTTCGCTGCGATAACAAATTTTCTCTCTCCTGTGCGATATTTTCACACTTTGCTCGTTCAATTTCTTCACTCGGCTTGATGCAATCGAAGATAAATCATATGAACTGATGTAAAATCAGCTGACCGATATGCGAAGCTTGCCGTGATAGAATAGGCTATAAAACACAAAAAACTACCACAAAGCTTGACCTTGAAAGCTCGATCATTAGTACCAAGGTTCCTCTGCGTGTCAATCAGCTTAACTAATATGATTAGTACACAGAAATTACTTAGAACATCTTAAATAGGGTTGAAAATAGCACTTTTGAGCACTAAAGCATACTGACGACACATTGCTAGTCCTAGTAGCGATTGCTAGAAGTAATCAACAAGTAGAGAACAATAACATGGGAGGTCAAAAAGGTTTGTACAAGTAATGCATAGCCTGCGATGAGAATCACGAAAACTTAAGCTAATGACCATCTCGAGGCATGAACCAGGCTCTTCTACATAAAGCTATGGGTTTGTTTGATCAGGTCTCAATCATAGCTATGGCCACTGCGCCCTCCCCCACCACCACCAATCGAGCTAATGTCATAACCTTGTATGTTAACCAACCTAAATAGATCAGGACCTGCCACTTATTACACAATTCTTTTTGCATTGTAGGGTGCAATGCTGAGGGTTCGACTTCACCAAAGTCCGTGTAACGGGGATTAGTCGACGACTCCCAACCATTGAAGGTTTAGGGCATCTTAAATGAGGATCTTTGATCTCACAAACTCTATAGGTTTCACCGGACTCGAATGACCGAGGTTTCCATTTTAAACTCGTAGAAAGCAGCGTCCACTCGTGTAGCGAACACTAAGTCGACGACTCCTAACCAGTTGGCTTAGGGCACCAAGCTTTAAAGGCTTTCGCCATATACCCCTCGAACTGTGCTCAGGTTTCAAGGCAAAGCGTTGCAATTTTTATTCTTTTTCTTTTTCTTTTCTTTTTCTATTTCACTTCTTTTTATTTTGGAAGACACATTGGCCTTCTTTTCATGAGGGTCCTTAACCTATTAAAGGTAGTCAACGAAACTAGGATAGGTTGTGCAAAGTAAAGAGAGGGTTTTGTGCTGTTTCTTAGCCTATCATTGAAGTTAACTTGCTGGTGTGTGGTTGGCTGGCGGAAGAACGAGGTTAAAGAAACAACAGAGGAATTTGACTAGTCATCCACTGACTAGGCGCGGACCCTTCTAACGTCGACACCGTGGAAAGGCTTAAGTTCATCATATTACCAAGGCTAATCATTGTTATGCATATTCAAGTTAATTAAAAATAAAATAAATATAAAAAAATATTAGGTGCAAAATAGAAAAATGCAAATCTTTGCTATAAAGTTTTAATATATTGAAAGAGCTAGTATAAACTTGCCGTAGTTGAACAAATACTTAGCTAAGCAAAATAGTACTTATACTACTATTGGCTAATACATACTAACAAATAGTCCCATACAAGACAAGTAGGCAGTTGATAAAACTAAAACAACACAAGTATAAAACAAAACAAAACATAAGTATGATAAAATGCCAGCATTAGCTAACTTTCTCCTGACAAGCATCCTTTGTGTCTCATTTGGGTAGGGATCGAAGCTAGAAGGAAGTGCGACCTTCTCAGCTGTCTTTGGTGGTGTAGAAGGCTGGCGGATCGGAAGCTGCTGTAGTGACCTTGAGCACATCAAAGAAAACTCTTGAAGGCGATATAGTGGACTATCCATGAGTGGTGAAGTTTGTATAGGTCTTTATCCACGCATTCAACTGTGGGAGACCCGGGGTGGCTCTGTGTGCGAAGAAGAATAGCGCGTGGTCTGATGCGAGAAGCGACCTCGGCGCCGGGCCATCCGGCCTTTCGACCAATCTTTGTCTGAGCGAGGATGATGAGTGTGATGTGTGGGATAGTAAGCAGACGAAGAATCTTCAGACAGTGGGGACAGTGTGGATATGACTTTGGAGGGCAGACTGAGGTCTGGGAGGCTGGGCAGTGGAGGGTGACTTTGGGAGGACAGATCAGTGGGGTTCCCTCCATCCCACCACTAGGACAGAATTTTGCTCATCCCTAGGCATGTCCTCGCGTAATCATCCACGACATCCTCCACCTTTGAATTTGAAAAAAGAAAAGAGTGTTGCATAGATAGGGTTTGCTCATGGGATATAATCATAGCACAACTCTACTGTAGATGTGTGCGTGGTTCCTCTCAGGGAACCCGGTGCTCTAATAGTGCCATAACAATCTCGTCAAGGGGAATAGTCTGCACCACTTGCAGTCGGGGCCCTTCGGTGGGCCTTTCTTCGAAGTGAAATGGCGGTCATGATAAGCTCTGCTAGGATTTAACAGGCCCCTCATATATATCGGATAAGAGCCTAGAATGGCTCCTGTGGCGCAAATGGTCTTCGAAGCGAGACGGATTAGACCGCAGTATGTGGTATATGAGGAGCATATGCGGAGGAAGCTGCCTCTAACAAGGATAGACCCGGCTACTGTATTGCGAGAGAGCGAGTGAACCATCTCTCTAGGCGAGGGGTGAGGCCATGGCGATGTCTGCCGAGCAGCGGAACTCTTGGCGGGCCTGGGCGGTGATGTCGAGCTCGCGATAACCTAGGGCTGACCATCTATCTTGAAATGAAGTTGTGTCAATTAGACCTCACTCGGGATGTCATGGTATGAGTAAAACTTCAAGAGAACCATGGGGATAGAAAAAGTGCCTTAGGTCATAAGCAGACAAATACACGTGGACTAACCACATATAGAATCTCGGAACAGTGGGTCATTGCCCAGTCTTGTGCCATCATAATAGGACTCTCAGTGAAAGTCCTTGGCAAGGCCAATCCACATTCCGGTGTCAGTCACGGTGAAATAGTGGGCCCTTTAATTCTCGAGATAGTGAGGCGATGACCGTGCAGGACTCTAAGCGGTGGAGACTGTGAAGGCTTGGGCCTAGAGGCAGCCGAAGACTCCCTAGGCCGGATGTCGGGCAAGCTTAGAAGCGGTGCCCTCGTAAGTAGTGGATGCCTGAGAGAGGGTCGGCCGCGGGTGTTGTATCGTCACGGATGGGGACTCGGCTGTGGCTCCTTTGGGATATCGATGGGGCTATGGGTAGCGAGTACGAAGGAGTGCTTGACACCACGGGCGAAGAGATGTTTGCGTGACCTTGGAAGTGCCGTGGCATCTGCGGAGAATGGTGAACCACGGGCACGTGTCGATGCCCTCCTCGCGTCCGAACCATTGTGGGAGGCTTGGGTGTGCGGCAGGGCGAGGTGGGCGTGCGGCCGAGAGTGGCTTGAGCGATGCGGCAAGGAGTGAGCCGGCGATCGGAGAAGTTATTAGAAGGTCCGTGGACTGTGATGGTGGCTAACGGGGATGAGGCCCCTTTTATGGCTCATGAAGAGGTACGAAGAAGCTGAAGGGTCCTCTCCGATTTTTTTCAAATTTTCGCCCTAGAAAAATTCGCTACAGGGGGCGAATTTTCGCTATTGTAGCGAAAATTTTGTCCCTGCACCAGCATTTCTCCTGCAAAATAAAAACAAAAATAAAATAAAACATTAGGCTGAAGATATCAAAGAAGATTTTAATTAAAAACTAAGATAAAATAAAAATAACTAAAATAAAATAAATTAAATTGACGATAAAGAAAACAAAATTTTGAGCTGCAATTTGGTCTCAGTGGAGACCAAACCAACTCAGTGGCTAGAATGTCAGTCATGGAGGATCAAGGAGGGATATCTCCTCCTCTTCTGTAGAGTGGCGAACAACATAGGGCTTCACTCATTGCCCGTTAACCTTGAATACTCTCTTGTCTTTAGTTGATAAGATTACGTCCGAACCATTCGAATATGCTTGATGGATGATAAAGAGCCGTCCATCGCGATTTGAGCTTGCCCAGAAATAGATGGAGCTTGGAGTATGCGGGGAGGACTTGATCCTGATTGAAAATTTCAGTTATGAGCGATCATGCCACTTCTTACCTTATCCTTTGCAATTTTGGAATTAGACGATGAGCATCGTTTCGGCTCTTCTAACTCATCAATCTTAAGCATTCTTTTTTAGGCCATTTCGGTTCATATCCATGTTCAAATTTAGTGACCTTACCATGTATTGTTTCTACTAGTAAATGGAAAGCCTTGCCTTAACTAAGCAATACGAGGCATCATAGGATGGTCTTGTATCTTACGTATGCCACAATGAGTCACAGAAGCTTCAAGACTAGTCGCTCTGTTAGAATTAACAACTTTCATCGGGATGGTCTTTATTTCTCTATCGGCAAGCTCCACTTGACCCTTTGGTTTGAGGATGATGAGGTGCTTTGCGTTTCTTAACACCATATTTGGATAAGAGAGGTTCTCAGGTTTGTTACAAAGTGAGAACCTCCATCAGCGATAATTGCTTTAGGAACTTTCGAATCTAGAGAAAATGTTCTTCTTCGAGATTTTAACCTTTGCTTTGTGGTCAGGTACCACTGTGTGTATGACCCACTTGAACGTAGTCCACCCCACGAGGATGTGGCATGGGTGAAGGAAGTAGGAAATGGTCCATGAAGTCGATGCCCCATAGATCAAACAATTCAACTGGAAATGGGGTTCAAGGGCATCATGTGACATTGTAAATCTTTCAGTCTTTGGCACTTATCCTGCGCTTGCAATGGTGTAGGCATTCTTAAACAATAATGACTAATAATAAAAGCCGAATCTTGACACTTTCATGGTTGTTTTACGTGAGGCGAAATGCCTCCACACGCATTATCATGGCAATGGCTAAGAATTCCTTCTGTTCTTCTTAGATGCATTTCCTTGTGCTCGATCAACCGCAAATACTTGAACAAATATGGCTCTCAATAGTACAAATGAACCGCCATGGAAGAACTTCTTATCTTTTGTCTTGTCCCATCATAGTAACTCTCATTACCAAAATTAGCAATGTGAGCATACCATGATGCTAAACTCCTTGTCAGTAAAGACTCCTCGGGAAATTCATCAAATATGGGGGTTGTGGGTATTGTGTGCTATGGTTAATGCGGAAGATGATCGTGACAAGTTCTCCACCTTCTTATCTACAATACGGATGTTGAAACTCTTGGCAATAGGGCCATCTAATAAGCCGAGCCTTGGAATTACATTTTGTGAGTAGATATTTTAATCTTTGAATGATCTGTGAAAGATTACAATATCGACCAATCAAATGGTCAGACTTATCAAAAGCATAGACCCTTAGCTAACAATTCTTTCTCAGTAGTAGTGTAGTTTCTCTAAGCTTCATTTAACGTTTAACTGCATAATACACCACATACGGCTTTCCCTCTCTGCATGAGAACCCTCGGCAGCCCAGGTCATGGCATCGCACATTACCTCAAAGGCAGAAGTTCGGTCGGGGGCTCTCACAATGGGTCTTTGTAGTAAAAATGCCTTAAGCTCCCTCGGGCAACTCTTGGCATTCTGCATCCCATTCAAACTTTGCGTCTTTTTCAAGGAGCTTGTAGAGCGGCTTAGCAATTTTCGAGAAGTCTTGGATGAACCTGCGATAGAAGCCTACATGTCTCAAGAATTGCAGCACTGTCTTCACATTAGTAGGAGATGACAATTTTGAGATCAATTCTATCTTGGCTTTATCCACTTCAATTCCCCTCTCGGAAATGATGTGCCCCAACACTATGCCCTGATTTACCATAAAATGGCATTTTTCCCAGTTTAGTACTAGGTTCTTTTCGATGCATCTGTGGAGGACAGTTTTTAAATGGATGAGGCATTCATCGAAGCTTTCCCCATAAACTGTTATATCATTCATATAAACCTCCATAATACGCTCCCTACATATCCTTGAAAATGCGAGCATATAATGCTGAAAAGGTGGTCGGGGCATTGCATGCAGGCAGAAGGCATCCTCATAGGCATATGTACCAGAAAGGATAAAGTGAGAGTGGTCTTTCTGATCCTTCGGCGAGAATTTGATGCGGGAAATGGCAGGAATACCCATCTAAGCGATGAAGGGATGACACGATACTCTCTCTAGGAACTGGTCCATGAAAGGTAAAGGAAAGTGATCCTTTGTCCTCATTAGGCCTTACGTAGTCGATACACACCCTCCAGCCTGTAGTAAGTCGAGTGGGCATTTCCTCTCCTTTCTCATTGAGCACCGTAGTAATCCCTAATTTCTTGGGTACTACTTGGGTTGGACTTACCTAAGAGCTATCAGATATGGGGTATATGATGCCAGCTTGTAGCAATTTCAACACTTCCACTTGTACCACCTCTTGCATATACGGATTCAGTCTCCTCTGTGGCTGTCGAACCGCTTTCAATTCCTCTTCTAAGTAGATATGATGGGTGCATACGGTCGGGCTAAGGCCTTTCAAATCGGAAATCTTCATCAGGTGCTTTCTTGTTCTGTGGAGGATTTGAAGCAAACTAACCTCTGTGGATTGCTGATAATGAAGAAATCACTCTTGGACAATGCATTTTCCTTCAAAAATGAATATTTCAATTCAATAGGTAGAGGACTTAAAGATCTATTGTTGAGGATATGTTTCTCACTTCCGGTAAGTAAGTGAAACTTGACCTTTCTTCTACATTGCCCATGGTGAGCTCGCTACGAAGCTCTGTTGGTGGCACCATTCTTGTCGACCCGACTCACGGTTGATCGTCTTGCACAAACAGCTCATTTGCTTGTTCTTCAGGATAACTTTGTCGCACAAACCTCTTCACTGTCATCCTCCTGCTGGTGCATGTGCTTTTTGCTCAGATGGAAGATATTGAGCTCTAAGGTCATATTTCCAAAGGTTAGCTACATCACCCCATTCCGACAATTAATGATCACATTGGGAGTGGCAAAAAAGGCCTTCCCAGGATGATTAGTACATGGTTAGCCCCTATTGCGACTGGTTCGGTATCAAGCACTACAAAATCCACTGGATAGTAGAATTTGTCCACCTGAATCAAAACATCCTCAACTGTCCCCTTTGGTATTTTGATGGACCTGTCGGTGCAGACGAGTGATAGTGGTTGGCTTAAGTTAGCCCAGCCCGACCTGGCGATGCATGGAAAAAGCGGTAGATTAACGCCCCTTTAAATCTAGAAATGCCTTTTCCACACAAGTGCCACCTATGTTAATGGAGATTGTAGGACACCCTGGATCTTTATACTTCCATGAGAGTCTTGCACTGATGATAACTCACTTGCTCAGTCAAAGGCCTTTATTAACATTAAGGCCTCTTTTTACCGTGCATAGGTCCTTCAAAAACTTTGCATCTTGCTTGATCATATCGAGAGAAGAGAGGGATGTGCCTTCACTGTAGTAGTACTTCTAAGAATTTCGGTTGGTTGCGACTTTTTTCCTTTGAAGTGCACGTGAGAAAGGGAGGGGGTACAACGTGTTTACTCTTCTTTGGTTGTTCTTCCTCTAGTGGTTCAACCACTTATTCGTGCCATAGTAGGTGTTATGAATCAACAAAATTTATAACCTAAATTACTCCTACTGCCGTAGCGAAACTACTGTAGTATAGCGGCTCTAGGATCGAACACAAGGATGGGTTTTCTTCATACCAAATGATTTATAGTAGGCTTAAAATGGTGAATTTGTTTTGGATTTTAGGATTTGGTGTAAAAAGTGTGTGGAGTTGATGTTGTGGAATTGAAAATAAAACGAAATAAACTAAAATAAAGTGTAAAAGAAATCCTTGAAGTGTTGAGGTACGCTAGGTTGGGTTGATAGGGTTACAAGAGGTCCTCGGGTTCATTTCCTCGCGTTGGGAGGATGACTATAGTCAATTCGAGCCGGATCTTCATTTCCTTTAAAAACTAAACCCTAATAATTTTCCTTTTGATAGAAAGCATTTATTTAGCATTTATGGTTCCCTACGGTGAAAATCTATCACCTTGACCCATCCTATGATGATTCGTAAAGGCTGACTAATGAATCTCGGTGGATCTAATAATAGCATCCAGTGAATACACAAAGATTACCAAGTATTGATCAATGAGGATGCATCTACGTGAAAATATAACCTTAACCTACCTCCGGTGTACGTAGAAATAGCAACTAATGGATATCGGTGTATCTAAAGCTAGAATACACTGAACCACAAAACACCAAGTGGCAAGAAAGTACATCAAAGAGCTTAAACTTCAGAGTTGCAAGTTGGAACCAAAATGTCCAAAACTTCTTTGCGTGAACAGAACAAAATGCAAGCCTTACCTTCTGACTAGCAACCCTCTTCTTCAAGGTTTATAGGCTTTGGCAAACATCCTTTAGGAGTTGTCATCTCACTCAAGGGTGTGTTTGAATTTACTGAAAGTGAGGAGAAAGAAGGAGAGAGAATATGTAGAGAATGTGAGGCCAAAAGCAGGGGCCGTACGGAGAATGCTTCCAATTAGAAGTTGGGTTACAAAATATTAAAGTAAGCATATGGCATACAAACAGGTGAAAATACCAATCTAACCTAAATAGTATAATTACAGTGAGGGTAGAAATGAAATTAACAAAAAACGGGGTCGTTTGTACACAAAAATAGGGAGTAAATTTATTTCTGGTGAAATTTTAGCTACATAAGCGAGGAAATTTAAGCTATTGTAGCGAAAATTAAGCTATTAGGCTTGTTCATAAGCTGGTGGCTACTATTCACATTGCTCCCCTCTTGCTACTATTCATCTTTGCACTATTCCATTTCTTCTTGCTTTGATATTCTTCATTCGACTTCTTTGAAATTGATGAAAACCATGAGGAGTGATGGAAATCAACGAACTTTGTTATGTTAGTTGACATGATTTGGGTTCAATTCCTGCAAAAACTACAAAAAACGACCCAGAATGCGTCGGAAGTACAATAGGACCGAACATGTCAATTAGGTTAATTATAACAATTAGTACACAAAAAAAAGTACGCTCCAAAACACTTAAAATAGGGTTCAAAAATAGCACTTTTGGGCACTAATCCTGCTTGTGGGAAGGCTTTCTTATTTGGAGTGCAGGGCTGCTTGGTCACCGAGTTACATTCACTTCTCAGCTTTACTACTACTTTGACTTCATCAATTCTTGCATTAGGATCAGCGGAGCTATCCTCATCACATTCCCCTCGAGGTTTCTTTGTATGCAGGAAGGGAATTTCCATACTCGGGACCTGTGTGGTTAGACAACTTACGGAAATGGAACTGTGGATTGTCATGTTGTTGGAGATCTCAGAATGCATATTGTCTATTTTCTTGTTGAGTGAGCTCTCTACTGTCTCAATTTTCTTATTAGTTTAAACGTTCAACACCTTTTGTTCCTCCACAAAGGTACCTACTACCTTGCTTAAATTCAGAATTGCTTGCTCAACAGGAGAAGAGGGTGGAGGCTGCTGCTGCTATGCTAAGGTGGAGCAAAACTGTTGTTGTGCTCCTTGGGGAGCATATGCAGGGGGTTTTGGCTTCCATGATAGGTTCGAATGATTCCTCCAATTAGGGTTATAGGTGTTGCCATACAGAGCATATGTCGGTGGCTTATTTTGACCTAAGACATGGGCATGCTCTTGCATCAAGTCCTTCACTAAAAGAACCATTGGATAATGCTCCCCAAGATGGCTACTTGACTAACAATTAAAACAGGCTGGGTGAGATGCAGGCAATTCAATCCTTTAGCACTTCATCTTTGATTTCTCATTTGAAGCTCCTCTGACCTTGGTCAAGTGGTCGGTTTTGCTTTCATCTCAGGTGTCTTCGAGGAAGATGCATAAATGCCTCCCCTTTGGTGGGTCGAAGGCCTTATTTTTTCAGCCTCTCTTGGATTCGGTTCGTCCCATGCCTTGGAGGTTTCGGCCACATAGTTAAAAAATTTCATGGCTTCATCTAGGTGCTTGCTCAGGAAGTCCCCTCCACACATGGTTTCCAGTAGTTGCTTCATGGTCGGAGACATACCATCATAGAAGTGATTCATAAGCATCCATGTATCGAAACCATGGTGTGGACATGCACTGATGGTCTCCATGAACCTCCAGCAGCGGTAAGCTTCTCTCATTGTCGTGGCGCAGAATGAGTGTAGATTTACTCTTAATTTATTGGTCTTGATTATGCGAAAAAATTTCTTCAAAAATTTAGCTTGAAGTTCGGCCCAATTTCTAATTGTTCTCGGCCTTAGTGAATTGAGCCAAATCTTAGCCTTGTCTTTCAGTGTCAATGGAAATGCTTTCAGCTTAAGCAAGTCCATGTCAGATCCACCTTCTTTAAAAGTTGTGCAAACTTCCTCGAACTCCCGGATATGCGTATATGGATTTTCATTCTCCATTCCATGAAAAGTGGGAAGCAGGGGCATCAAATAGGGTCTTACTACCACATCATCAGCAGGTGGTATGATGCAGGAAGGTGCACTCACTCTAGGAGGGTGTATGTGGTCCCTCATTGACCTATCTGCTGTAGGATTTATTGGAGCTCCTTGCGACTTTGCGTTAACCCGGGTAGAGGATCCATTTGCTCACAATGTCTGTGACTTAACAACCTTGTAGTGGTGTACTAACTCTTTCTAATCCTACATTATATCTCTATCCCAGGTTGTACATAAACACTGTGAAGCAAAGAAAAACAAAGAACAACAATAGGGCTTGCAGATCGATGTTAGCTAGAGAAATAATATATTTGTTATTCATAAAAAACTGACCAATGTGGCTAACGAGAAAAAAAACTTGAAATTCTAAACATGGAATTCAAAAGGTTTAAAGGTCACCAATACTTGTAATAAGTTACAAGTAATCATCAATTCATCTCATTTGTAATAAGGCACCATCCCGACAACGGCATGGAACGATTCGTGCCACGATGGGGTTCAGGATCAGCAATGTTATACCTAAACTCTCATTGCCGTAGCAAAGCTGCGGTATAAGCGATTAAGAGGTCGAACTAGGGTGGGTTTCTTTGCCTGAATGACTAACGGTGAGGAGTTCAATTTGAGTGAATTAAATTTGGATTTTCAAGTTTGGTAAGCAGGTGAAGGTTTTAGTTCATGAAAATAACAAGTTAAAATGTAAAATAGAATTCCTTGTAGTGTTAGGTCACTGGGGCTGGGGTCTTGGGGCAACTGAGGTTCTCTAGGGTATTTTCCTCGCGTTGGGGAGGATGACATATAGTCATCTCCCCAGCCCAGGTTCTTCATTCTTGTGGCCCGACCTTTAAATAACTATCTTTGAAAAATTTGGTGTTGCCTCCCATTTGATGGTCTCGGACGGAGTGAATAACATCCACCTTGACTCACTTTCCATGACTAATAAATGATAACTAATGAATGTAACTATATCTAATAAGTATACAATGAACCTAAAGCTTACGAAGTCTTTTGGCCAGTTCTGATGTCAGAAGGATCAAACCTAAAATTGGAGAAAATAAAATATCAACGAATCACCTTTCAATAACCCGCGGGCAGATGGTAACTAACGGGTGTCAATGGATCTAGATAAGCATCCAAGAAGACCTAAAAGCTTATCAAATATTGATCATTCAAAGAAACCGAAGGATTAAAGCCTCGTTCGACTAAAATATATAAATGGTAGAAAATACCTCTGGTAAAACATGGAAAAACCCTTAGTACTTATCCCTACTTGATAGCCTTCCTCGAGGAAAAAGGGTTTAGCCGCTCATCCTCCAGTTGTCATCCTCGGAGGGTGTTTGGCAACCGAAAGGAAACAAATGAGAGAAAGTGGAGAAAGTGAGTAGAAAGCGGGAGGAAATTTGAAAGCTTCTCCCAAAAAAAAAAACTTTATTAATTGAGCCCCCCCTTTACAGTGTCTGATCTTGGGGATTTTGTAGCCAAAGCCCCTTTACAAAATTACAAAAATAACATTGCAAAACCTATTAGAATGGGGGCAAAAAAGGAAGAAAACCAAAAGAGACAAACAACAAAAATGGCGGCCCGGGAAGGAACGAGGCGGATGAGCGATGCATGATGGTGAGCGTTAAGCGAGTGGCAAAAGCATTCCTGCAGTGCTCCATTTTTCTTCACTTTTTGCTCTTCTTTCCTTCTTAGATCTGATCTGCAACGATGAGTTCAACTCGGGTTCTTCATGTTTGAATTGACTTGATAATTTTGGCTTGATTATCTTGCAAAAACTACAAAATTAGCCACAAAATGCGATTAGTAGAATAGCAGGGACCTTAATGTGCAAATCGGGTTAATTCGATTGATTAGTACACAAAAAGTGCTCAAAACCTACAATAAATAGGGCTCAAAATAGCACTTTTTGGACACTAATCAATAATTATTTACAAAATAGTTTGCATTTCCTTGAAAGCGCAACATTTGTGAGTTGAATCTTTGGTTGTCCAAAGAGCAATGTAGTATGGCTTGGATTTCTCCTTACGCGTACATTTCACTAATTAGAGATCATGTTCCTTTCAAAGAGACATGGTCTAATCAGTTACTTGTAGAATATATTACTCTTTCTAAGATCATAGATATTTTCTTTTACTACTTCACACCCAAATCTTAGGTGAAAAAATTTTTGCCATATATGGTATAATGCAAGCCTTCTCCAATGTAATTGGTACTTATGCCATCAAATCTAATAAAGTTCTCTCTCTCCTTCATTAGATCTATGCTAACACGGGATCGAGGTCATTCTATCAATTTGAGGTGAGACCTCTAAACATTAAACTGATACATCATCTAATTAATCCTCACACCACGAGTAAATTAGTGATCTATCAAAGTAATCTTTTAGAATTCATTAGTTTCATAATATTAGTCTAACATACCCCTAAGTTACTGCTCTTTACTTTCAGGAATCTCCATCTCACGTGTCACTTTCAGACTCACGAAAATCAGAGCAAATATCTGACTCTTTTCTAGGTATAGCTACTAATATTACGAACTGACTAATTATATGAACAATACCAACCATAAAATAGCGAAATGCGCAAATTTGAATGTTCATCGATTAATCACCCTTGAGGGTGTTTGATATTCCATTACTAGATTCCAATCATACTTGATCAAGCTTAGTAAGAAAATGAAGAAAGAAATCAAGAGAGACAAGGAGTGAGAGAAATATCAGTTTTTAGTTTTGTCTTTTAATGCAGAACTGATGACAAATTTGAATCTACGTGTACAACACCGAAATCTCTTCAATACAAATAAAAATTTGCTCTAAAGCTACTCTAAGATCTACTAAAAATAAAAATTTGCAGCAAAACTAAAAAAATGGGCGGAGTTTAGAACCCCATGAAGAGTATTTCTCTATAAGATTGCCCTAAAAACCTAAAAAATGAGTATTTATAGTCCTAAAGTGAAATGGGTTTGAAAACAGTCCAAAATAGTAGTTTTCGGGGCTTTCCTAGTCAGGCACAGTGTTTTGTTGCTAACTCTGTTCAAACAAAATCTTAGTTTATAATGACAGAGTTTATTACTGCTGTTGAGACAAAATTTTTGGACATACCAACAGAAGTTTGTTACTAACTCTGTTGCGAGAAACTCTGGGTTTGTCACGGAAGAGTTTTGTTGTTAACTTTGTTGTGACAAAATCTGGGTTTGTTATGACAGAGTTTGTTGCTAACTTTGTTGCGACAAAATCTGGGTTTTTCGTGACAGAGTTTTGTTGCTAAATCTGTCGCAACAAAATCTTTGTTTGTAGTGACAGAGTTTGTTGCTAACTTTGTTGCGATAAAATTTGGGTTTGTCGCGATAGGGTTTTGTTGCTAACTATATTGTGACAAAATTTGGGTTTGTTGCGACAGAGTTTGTTGCTAACTCTGTCACGAAAAAATCTGGGTTTGTCGCGACAGAGTTAGCATTACTCTGTCGCAACAAAATTTGGGTTTGTCGTGACAGAGTTTTGTTGCTAAATTTGGGTTTGTTTTCTTCTCCAACTTGTCGATGACATAATTTTCTTTGTTGAACTTTCGAGATTTTAAGCGTGTGAACAATAGTTGGAAGGATCTTTGAATAAGAATCAGCAAAAGTGGATTTCAGTCATTTGATGCTTCGGATGATACAGAAAAGTTTATCTTCCAAATGATGTGCTGTGAGACACCTGGTTGACTCTTCTTTTGGAATTATATTGCATATTTTAACACTAAATCAACATTTTTATCAAAAATCCTAAAAAACTAAGTTTAGATGAAATGTTATGAGTTTTACATGAATATAGATATAAAAAACTCAAAATAGCATGTGAAATGAACTCAAAACATAGATGATTTTTACACTCATCAGGACTTTAGAAAAATCAGGGAGAAGTTTATTATTTGAATAGTATTTGATGAGTCCAAAACTCATCTATTTTTAAGCCAATTTTTCAAGTATATTTGAGGCTTAAAAGTTCAATTTAATATGAAATTATGGACTCTCTACGAATTTGTGTTTTGTGAAATTAAGAAAAGAAGCAAAAACCGGCTGAGGAAAAGTAGAGGAAAAAATGGTAAAATGAAAATCTGAGAATGTTCTGACATTTTCGAATTATGTCATGACAAAAGTTCAAGGCGGCCCGATGAAGTTTGTCTGATAATCAAATCTCTATCATAACAAAGATCATGAAGATTGCCCGGAAAACGTTGAAATAATGTCGCGACATTTTATAGCTAACATTCGCGATATAGAGGTGATTAGGCATAAAGAGTACATTTGTGACATTCTCAAGCTATATTGAGACACAATACCAGTCAAAAGGTAGAAGAGGTTTGTTGTGACATTTTGCAGCTCTATCGCGACAAAGAACAAGGCAAATGGCAGAAAAACATTATCCTGACAATGAAAAGATCATCGCAACATAAGATAATAGGAATCATGAAGAAACGTTTCACTTATTTCACGACAAACCGATTCTTTGTCGTGACACAACTAAGAGGCCCGGAGTGAAAACGGAGTTTGTCATGACATAAAATTCGCAATCGTGACACAGCAAAGGAGAACTAAAGGAGAGATATCGCGATATAGCAAAGATTGTTGCGACCTGAGAAGACCGAGTTTCACGAAAGTTTATTCCAAACTTTGTCGTGACAACTCATAAAGAGATCAGCAACATAAGGCAAGTAAAGGATGTTGTGACATTTCAAAACTTTGTCACGACAATTATCAGATAGTACCAACTGAAGTTGGGTGTGACATACAAATTCTCCATCGCGACACTAAAGATGGAACAAGGCATGGTTGTCCGCGGCTGATAAATGTTATGTCGCGATAATCAACGAAGAAATGTCACTCAAGAAGGTTGTGACAAAGTCATGACAAAGGGTCAAGACATAGAAGTTATAGATATGTCTCAACATTTAAAAAAAAATTAATGATAAATGACCCAAAGGTAATAAACTAAAGACATGTCAAGAATGTTGCGACAAGCCCATGACAAAACTGTAGAGACACAAGTGAAGTTGCAGCGTCGTGACATGAACCAGCTTTGTTGCGACAAAGAAGATATCAAATGGAATTTTACATTTAATTACAATTTTAATTTAGGATTAAGGCCCATTTATGAGCCTTATATAAATAGAAAGAGTTAGAGCGTGAAAATTATCTTTGGATTAGGAGTCTTTTATGACTTTCATCGACTTTGAGCTTTAGGAGAGTAAAGTCTCTAATATATATATATATATATATATATATATAATTTTTATTTTTATTTTATTTTTATTTTTTTAAGATTATAGTAATCAATTTGAGATGAAATCATTGTATATTGAGTTTCATTTATGTCTGAATTTAATTGGTTTTTCAAAAATTTCTGGAGTTCAGTTATTCAATTTGATGACAATTTCAATGAATTTCTTGATCAACTAGTAATTGTTATTTGCAATCTAGTTATGAAAGGCTAAGCTCCCTATGGGAAGGAATTTTGGTGTTTTGGTGAATTTTTATGGTATTTAATGATGTTATAGGTATGAAAACTGGATTGATTAAATTTGTATTGTTCTTGTAATGAGTTGTTCTATATATCAGTGTTTTATACCCAGAAAGAGCTCTATTTTTGCTCTGATTTCTAGGATCCCTCTAAGTGACACAAATAAGGACTTCCTGAGAGCAAAGAGTAGTGACTTGGGGGTAAAATTGCAATGATATCATTGAACTAATGAACTCTGAGTGTCACTTTGTTGCATCATAGGTGAAGTTCTAACCTCTGATTTCAAGGTTCCCTTTTAGGTAACAACAAGTGTGTTCGTGAGGACTAAGAACCATTTGCTAATAAATCAATTTAAAATCGCCAAGTCTAATCTTACTTTGGCAGAATAATCTTGATCCCATGTTAGGCTCAAGTATAATCAGAAAGATTCTAATGAATTGATTAGTGAGGTACCAATTGTATTAGGAAACGTGATATTTTGGCAATACGTAGAGGACAAGAGCAATCTTCGATTATAAGAGATGGCTATGAAGTACTGGTTTAGGAAAAATAGCTAAATTTTAAAGATGATCAAATCCTAAAAGTAGCTATTTAGACCCATTGACCTGGTTTAGGAATAGGGTTAGCTAATTAGTGAAATGTTTAGTGTCAATAGGTATTCCAAGGCTATACTTCAATGCTCTTGGAAAAATCCAAAATTCATGTCCTTAATAGGATAATAGGATTTGTTTTTTGAACTTTTTTCAAAATGATTATCATAACACTAATTATATTCCCATTGTTATTTCTATTCAGAGAGATCTCTGATTCTCTTAGAGTAGTTTTTATCTCTTTAAAAGAATATTTGATCTGAATTATGTCATTGATTTATTT